>JANFOE010002145.1:0-388297 GCA_025667525.1 Glebionis coronaria
TCCATTGCCAATCCTCGAAACCCGGTCCAGAAGCAGTGATAATACACTCTAATAAGAACGAAGAGCCGCATCAAAAGAACGGTGGGCAGACTCAAACACAAGAGGAGGGCATGCGCGCATAGTAAAGTATAACCTAGAAATACCCGCACAAGAACGAAGAAGTAACAACTCACATTGAGGATCATTAACCTTAGAAACTGAATCCATAAGCCTAATGGTCTTATCCACTCTCTTCGTCACAAGGTCATTACAAAAACCAAAATCCACACCAGCGGGTCCACCAAGTAATTTAATACCATGCAAGGGTCGGGCAATATTAGACGGGAAAAAACCTACAAGCTTGCTACGAGGGTCTTCATTTGGCCAAAAAACTTCGATTTTATCAACATTGAGGTGCAACCTACACCTAGGACCATCCTCTATAATCAACTTTATAACATCCCCCACAACCAACGTATCTCCAACAATAGTACAATCATCCAAATACCAAGCATGCATGGCGAGGCTAAAAGTGCCTCAAATCTTACATATCAAGGGATGTAAAACAAGGGCAAAAAGCAAAGGGCGAAGAGGGTCACCCTGTTGTACCTCCTGGCAAGACCATAACGTGTGTTCCTCATAATACAACCTAGCTAGGTTAGAGTAACAAAATTCTACCCAACATGAGATAGCAGGGCAACGAAGGCGAACTTCCTGAAGCATAACCTCTCGATCTACCAAATTGAAGGCGTTCTTAAAATCTACCAACAACATCGAAAAACCAACATCATCACCACAACCCTCAAGGAGACGATTCACAACATGAAGTATAGCCTCACTACCCCCTGACACTTCAACACCGAACTGCAAGCCATCCAAATAACCATCCAAAGAATGACCAATCATAATAGCACTTACCTTGGAGACCAGACGTCTCCATACGGTACCCATAGCTATAGGCCGAATACCTTTTTAAATTTTATTATAAAAATTACTTCATTAGAGTAATAGGATTTACAAAAAATTAGTAGAAAGCCGAGATACTATCTGGGCACCCGTTCCTTTAGATATAACAAAACTAATCCTGTTATTATTATTATTATTATTTTCTTATTATTATTAAGCTTCACTTTTTATTAAGATAATAGGATTTACAATAAATTAGTGGGAAGCCGAGATACTATTTAGGCCCCACTCCTCTAGCTATAATAATAATAATAATAATAATAATAATAATAATAATAATAATAATAATAATAATTATAATTATTATTATTATTATTATTATTATTATTTAATAACTTCACTTTATTAGAATAATAGGATTTTACAAAAAGTTAGTGGGAAGCCTAGATACTATCTGAGCTCCCACTCCTTTATTATTATTATTATTATTATTATAATTTTATTATTTTTTTTTTTTTTTTTTTTTTGAAAATCTCAATTTTATTAATCACACAAAATTGGAAGGGAGCCGCGAAACAAGCTGCGCGCCAATAATAATAAAATCTCAATTTTATTATTATTATTATTATTGTTATTATTATTTTATGGAAAATGATATTTTTATTATAACATAATATCGTTACATAAAGTTGGATGGGAGTCTAGACACAAGCTGTGCTCCCACTCCTTTCTGAATGCAGAAACTAACTCTATGAAAGATAAATGTGCCACTCTTAGCGTTATATTATTATTATTATTATTATTATTATTATTATTATTATTTTTATAAAACATCACTTCATTAGCATTATATTATTATTATAAGCCGAGATACTATCTGAGCTCTCACCCCTTATTATTATTATTATTATTATTATTATTATTATTATTATTATTATTATTGTTATTATTATTTATTTTTAATTATTTTAAACCATCACTTTATTAGAAACAAAAAGGGATTCTCCTTTAGCAATAACGAAACTGATCCTATTATTATTATTATTATTATTATTATTATTATTATTATTATTACCAATAGCGAAACTAATACTATTCCCATCCAATTTGTTATAAATCCCTTTTGTTTCTAATAAAGTGATGGTTAAATAAAAAATAAATAATAATAATAATAATAATAATAATAATAATAATAATTTCTTACTTATGTATGAATTATAATTACATCCCATTACGTCGGATAATTAGTTAAAATAAAATAACAAACATATAATTAACATTTAGTAAATAGCATTTTCTATCTAAAATAAATAACATTGTATCCTTATCTTTACTAAAATAAATAGTAGTAACTAATTATCCACATAGAAAAAAACACACAATGCACCATCGTCACTCGCCACTCGCCACTCGCCACCCGCCACCGTGATGCACCAACGCACCACCACCTCACCACCGTAACGCACCACCGTCGTCAGTCGGCACCGTGAAATCGATTCGAGGTATGTGCTATCTTTTGATTTAATCGTTTTGCTCTTCAGATTAGGCCTGAAACATAAACTCATATTTGATGTTCAGTTAGGGCTCAATTTGCTATCATAGCTCTGTAACTGTGTTAGGGCGAAATTCCTTTCTTATGCTTAGTTATAAGTGTTTGATTAATTGTGCACGCCAAGTGTTTGGCGAAATGCCTCACTCATTAAATTTGTTTTTAAATCGATACATATGTCGCGTAAGACTTTAAATCGATAGATATTTGGTGCTATTAATTTACTTTCTGCTGGTGGCTTTGAATTTACGTCGTCCCAAAGTACTCGTGTGTTTTAAATCCAAAAATAGTTTTTAAAGAACGAATGATTCTCACGATCACAAGCCTTATGTTTGAATTTAACAATTATGTTATCCCAAATGCTAGAAATGGTTTAGATTATTGTCAAAATTATAAAAATATTTTTGTTTAGTCTTAGAGAGAGAAATGATGCAAAACTATGTTCAAACAAAAAAACAAGGCATACAAGTTATGAAAACAGATAACATGTAAACTATCTTAACGAGCCCTATCCACCAACTATACGAAGGAATCCTTTCGACCTATATTCCTAAGCATAACAAGCACATGAAGATAACTTATTATCAAAGACTTTGAAGAAATTATGAGAGTGGGAAAACTGGACTTATATTGCATTATACTTGTCGAAATTGACTAGTAAATTATACTCCAACTTTAAAAGTATAGTAATGATTGGTCACTCTGTAGGCCAATTGATTGTAACCGTGAAGCGAGAAATGCATAATTCAAAACATCACCCGCGGAATAAACACCAAGTCCCCTAAATGCAAAGGGTAAAGTGGCAAGCCTCCATTGCCAGTCACCAAACCCAGGTCCAGAAGCAGTGACAATACGCCCCAAGGCAGAACGAAGAGCCACGTCAAAAGAACGTTGAGCCAACTCAAAGATACGGGGAGGGCAAGTACGCATAGAAAAGTATAGTTTAGAAACACCTGTACATGCACAAAGAAGAAGCAACTCACATTGAGGATCATTAATCTTAGCAAGTGCATCCATAAGCTCAATGGTTTTGGTCACTCTCTTCATCACGAGCTTACTACTGAAATCCAAATCCACACTAGCAGGGCCACCCAATAGTTTAACACCATACAAAGGTCGAGATATATCATAAGGGAAAACACCTTCTAGCCCGCTTCTAGGGTCTTCTTTAGGCCAAAAAATCTCTATTTTATCAATGTTAATGTGTAAGCCACAACGAGGACCATCCTCTATAATTAGCTCTAGAACCTTCCCCACAACCAAAGTATCCCCAACAATAGTGCCATCATCTAGATACCAAGCTTGCAGACAAAGGCTAAAAGAGTCTCTAATCTTACATATCAAGGGATGTAACACTAAAGCAAAAAGCAAAGGGCCAAGTGGATCACCCTGCTGCACCCCTTGGCAAGACCATAATGTGTGTTCCTCGTAATACAATCTAGCTGGTTGGGAGTAACAGAATTCCACCCAACGCGAGATAGCTGGACAACGAGTACGAACCTCTTGTAACATAACCTCGCGATCTACCAGATTAAAGGCATTTTTAAAATCAAATAACAACATAGAAAGACCAACATCATCTCCGCGACCCTCAATCAAACGATTCACTGCATGAAGTATGGCCTCACCTCCTCCCGACACCCAACACCAAACTGTAGACCATCCAAATAACCATATAAAGAATGACCAATCATTACAGCACTAACCTTAGAAACCAAACGCCTCCAAATAGTACCTACAACTATAGGACGAATACCACCACTTGGCTTTACTAGCGGTGTAAGAGGAGCACTAGCAATATACTCACCTAGCATCTTGGGACATTTCCCATCAAGAAAGAGATTCGCCACTTGGGTGATAGAGGAGATTAACTCATCTGAAATAGCAACAGCGGCTCCACTTAAGCAATTCAAAAGGTGTTGGGCACGTAACCCATCTCGCCCACAAGAAGTGCCTCGAGGAAAACTCTTAATCCTATCAAGAACAATAAATGGAGATGCAACGAGGTGATGATGATCAATAGTTATACCTGGTATGGGGGGGAGCAAGCTTGAAAGGATGCTTAGCCTTTAAGTCATCGAGAGTAGCATCATTATATGGAGCAACACCCGAAGAGGAAAGAACTCTGACAGTTGTAGTGTAATGGCCATCACAAATCTTCCTCTTACACTGCTTGATATTTCGCTCACCCAAGTCAAGGTCTTCCTCATCAACATTTAAAAGATGGGACGGTTCGGCTAAGGCCTCTCTCACAAGCTGTAAACCACCACCAGGTACACCCCAAGATTGAATGGCGCTAACGATACTCTCTTCTTGGCGTTGACGCTTAATAGTAGACTTGCACTCAAGGTTACTCCTCGGGCAAAAGGTTTTAAGGAGGCAAACAGGCAAGACTAATAAACTAATCCAACAAGAGATATCATCAGGCTTACAAATCACCTTATCAAGAGCTCCCTTCAAGACCCGAGAAAACCCCAAACGACACTTGGGAGGGATGAATTTGACAATACGCAACCCCTTTGAGAAAACCATCAAGAAGAGCCAAAGTAAAACCACCATGTTGGTCGTGCAACAAGTCTTCAACATGATTAAGTTGTTCAAGATGAGAAGGAACTTGCGGCTTTGTAAGGTCATAGAGCACGAACTGAGCAACACCATCACCACTATCAGGGGGTGACACAAAAGAACCATTGTCATGGCGACACTTAGCTCGAAGAGAATGCGTTTTGAAACAAACACCACATAGCCAAATCCCCATACACTTAAGAGTTACCTCGGCTCTCTAAAAAATAACCAAATTAGTAAGAAGAGATTGTTTAGTTATAGCTTGCGCCTCACCATTACAATGCCGATCACGAAGGTGTACGATCAACGAAGACTTGGTAAGACCATTTCCACCACCATCATGACATCCACTAAGACCCACAAACGGACAATGAAAACGCACAACCGCCATATTAAAACACCACAATAATGCTGCGAAGATAAAACTGCTATAACGAAAAGATGACCCCAAACGATATGTAAAGAATCACAAGCAAGAACCCTACAATTCTTCTCCGAAAAAACAATTACTATAATACAGTAACCTTAAAATTGAAAAAAGGGTAGTTGGAATAAGATATTCACTATATAAAAAAAGGAGGCTTACAATTCGACAAACATGTTGAATTCATTATTATTATTATTATTATTATTATTATATTACTATTATTATTTATAAATATTTTGTTTTAAGGTATAAAAATACTGAATTAAAGCGTAATTCAAAACATTCATCCAACTTCTTATCTAATCTGAATTCCCTTAATAAATGTAATTGTAATGTACAAATAACAATTACCACACAAACCAAACAACCCAAACAACCTACGTAATATAGAGTGGATTACAATTCTCTTACTTATGTAAACATATAATTAACATTTAATAAATAGCATTTTCTATCTAAAATAAATAACACTGTATCCTTATCTCTATTAAAATAAATAACTAATTACCCACATTGTAGCTGAAAAAAACACACAATGCACCATCGTCACTCGCCACCGTAATGCACCACCGTGCCACCACAATCGCACCACTACCGTCAGTCAGCACCGCCAAATCGATTCGAGGTATGTGCTATCTTTCGATTTAATCGTTTTTGCTCAGATTAGGGCTAAATTAAGGCTGAAACATAAACTCATATTTGATTTGATGTTCAATTAGGTATCATAGGTGTGTAACTGTGTTACGGCGAAATTCCTTCCTAGCTTAGTTATGCCACGTGTTTGATTGATTGATTGTGCACGCCAACTGTTTGCCCAAATGCCTCACTCTCTAAATTTATATCTTTTTAAATCCATACATATTTGGCTTATGACCTTTTTTTTGTATTTCGGCTTATATTTCATAAGCCTTAATTTTCTCATTTTTTCATATACTTACATTACTCCAAAAGTCTTGATAAGTCGAAAAAAAAGACTAGTATAAAATGCCTCACTCTCTAAATTTATAGGAGTTATTAATAATTCATACTAGTATAAAATGACGATACTAGTTCTTATAATTTTAACTAAATTTCCAAAAATTAAGTCATCACAAGCAATAATTCAATTATCATTTCCCTCTCTTATTTCTTTTCTCTTTTGCGTTCTTGTGATTACATGTCTTACTTCCGCCGCCAAAGTCTCTGCTTCCAATGGCGGAAATGAAACTGATTATCACGCGTTATTGTCATTTAAGTCAAAAATCACCAATGATCCGTACCAAGTTCTAGCCTCGTGGAGCCATTCCTTTCATTTCTGTGATTGGAGTGGTATTACATGTGGAAGGCGACACAAACGAGTGACTATTTTATGGCTGAGTTCGCAAGGCTTAGAAGGCTCGTTATCTCTTCATTTAGGAAACCTCAGCTTCCTGGGTTACCTTTCTCTCTGGAACAACAGCTTTCAAGGAATCATTCCTCATGAACTTGGTCGTCTATATAGGCTACGTTGTCTTTATCTTAGTAGAAACAAATTCCGGGGAGTCATTCCACGAAACTTGTCTCGTTGTTCTAACCTCGAACAGCTTTGGCTCGATCAAAATAAGCTAGACGGAAGCATACCCAATGAGATGAGTTTACTCTCGAAACTTACTCGTCTTCAAATTCACGACAATAAGTTAACAGGTGGAATCCCATCTTTCTTGGGGAATATCACATCAATGGAAGTGTTCTCTTGTGCCGATAACCAGTTGGGTGGGAGCATTCCTGATACCTTGGGTATTTGGAAAAGGTTGACCATATTTTATTGTTCTGACTGCAACTTATATGGAAGCATCCCTTATTCTATTTTCAACCTCTCACTCCTAGTTAATTTTTCCTTATCTAAAAATAACCTCACAGGTAGTCTTCCTTCAATCATAGGTAATCACCTACCAAATCTTGAGTACCTTCAATTAAGCGATAACCAACTGACCGGAGTTCTTCCACATTCTATCTCTAATTGTTCTAAATTAATATATTTTGAAATGAGCTCCAACAATTTTAGTGGGAAGTTGACAATAGATTTTTCTAAACTAAGAGATATTAATATAATAAGATTACACTCGAACAACTTCCATGGAAGCGGAGAAGTTGATGACATGATGTTTATTGATTCTTTAAAGAACACTACTAGATTAGTAGAGTTGGAACTTTTTAATTGCAACCTTATCGGAATGCTTCCCATCTCAATAGGTAATCTTTCTGATCAATTTAGCTTTCTGAGTTTAGGAAACAATCAGTTATTTGGAAGCCTCCCTTCAAGTATAGGTAGTCTAGTTGGCTTGACCACTTTAGATTTAAGAGCTAATCGATTCAAAGGAAGAATCCCCACTACCATAGGTAAACTTCAAAAGCTACAACTTCTTGGTCTAAATAGCAATCAATTTTCAGGGCCTATCCCTGATGCTATCAGTAACTTATCATTGTTGACTGAACTTTATTTAGAATCCAATAAACTAGAAGGCCATATTCCATCAAGTCTTAGGAATTGTAACGAACTTAATGGGATAGACCTTTCATACAATAGACTCACAGGAAACATACCCAGCCAACTTTTTCAACTTCCATCGCTAACTAATTTTTTAGAACTTTCATACAACACCCTATCTGGATCTATTCCCTCAGAGATTAAAGACCTCAAGATGTTAAGTTATCTCAATTTATCTTACAACAACTTATCAGGCAACATTACTAGTACTCTCGGTGAGTGCATTAGCCTTACAATCTTAAGCCTACGAGGTTATGGAAACTAATAGAAGTGAAAAGAAGGAAAATAAAAATTACGCAAACACCCCCTTGGGGGCTTGCGTCCGTCGGCCAAAGAAGGGAGGGGGCAAAGGGAAACTTTTGTTTCCTAATTCTTGTTTATTTACTTGGAGCCTAAGGATTGCCTAAGCTATATAAACAACCCCAAGGCCTTCATAATTTTTTGGTCTCTCCCTTTCTCTTGCTTCCTGCAATCGCCACTCACACACCCTAAGGGGTTTTCGTTGGTTTTCGATTTAGCTAATTATCTAGTCCTAGCCCCTCTCTAGGGTTGTTGGGTAGATATTCCATAAGCGTTGAAGCTCGGTTTGTTCGTGCTAGACTCAAGGTTAACTCGCCGTATTACGTGTGTACAAGAGCGTGATATAATCTTCCTTTAGATTATATTCTTGGTGGTGTTCGTGATAAATCCTAGTTGCCGTTTGTTCCGTCGTCTTGTGGATCTTGCTAGGATAAAGGTATGTAACCCTAATCTTTATTAATATAATTGTGTTAAATTAATGATCTTGTTAATTGCTTCCGCTATGCGTTCTTTGATCCATATTAGGGTTTTAAATAATTGTTATGAACTATATAAACCTACAATTTTGTCCACTGCTGGATACACCACGTCCAACCCGATCTTGATCAGTGTGGGAGGATTTTTCCACCTCTTCGTCTATAGATGCCATCGTCATAGAAGAGACTTATGGTCTAGGAATTTTAAATGACCCCTCAACTCGTTTTGCAGTTTAAATGATCAGTGAGGTAGAAGCATATCTAGCAGACCTGGCCAGACCCAACCATATCCAGCCAGACCCGTTAACAATGATTGACAAATATTTTACTCCATTATTCACATAGCAATACGATTGAAAAATCTTTTTGACGCAAGGGAACCTATGTTAACTAAATCAAAGAAAAACATAAAATTCAGTTAACTGTGTTTTCGGTTGCTACTAAGGTGAAAGAAAATAACAAATCGCGTCCACACACACCCCGGTCACTTTACTTTGTAAAGCACCGCAGATTATAACAGCTAGCCACATTCTACATATATCGGCTAAACCACGTAAACCATCTCTAACCGAAGCCAAAGTCTTAATATTAGCACTTCTCCTCCATAAGTTAATCTAAAACTGTCTTATACGACATGGGTCATGGACATATTTAACCTAATAAAACACAAACATATAAAGAAAAGAAAAAATATCGTATAACGTGAGATTTGGTGTAAAGTGGAGCCATAGCCCATATATGGCTATAACTTGTGAAATAAAAGTGACTAAAGTAGTAAAAATAAAAGTAAAAGGATTAAAGTGGACAATATCAAAATCCCAATAGCAACAAAGCCAACAATGTTGAATCTAAGAGGGTAGTATTTGTTTAAGCTTACTTATGTTTGGGTTTAACTTCTTTGTTTTTTTCGATTATATTTTCGTGCATTGTGGTCACGGTTATTCTGAAATTTAAATTGTGCGAGCGCGATGTTTTTATAGTTATATTCATGGTTATAAATAGTCTGAGGCGTGGCGGTGCGGCATGTATAAGCTACACGTTTTAGCGGTTAAAGCGAAACTTTAGACTGCGTTTAGTTGGATAGAAAACACCCTATTTTCTACAAAATGTTTTCTAGAAAACAAGGAAAACAGAAAACGCGTTCAAATCATCGTTTTCTATAAATATTTTTTAGAAAATGCAAAATCCTTATTTTACACTTTTGCACACAAAACCAAAAACTTAGTTTTTTTGTTTTCTAAGTTTTCCTTTATACATAGAAAATTTATTTCCCCATTTGTTTCCTTTATAGTTTTGGAAAATGAAAAACACAAATTTCTCCAACTAAACACGTTTTTTAAATTTTTAAATGTTTTGTGGAAAATGAAATTCCTTTTCTTTATCTACAAAATAGAAAATATAAAATGATAAAAAATGTTTTCCAACTAAACGCACCCTTAGCGTTTTTAAATCGTGGCTTATGGCGGCTTCACATATTATAATATTTATTTGTTTTATTATATTTCAATATTATATTTATATTAAATTCACACTAAGTGTTTTACATAATAATAAAGTTAGAAAACTCTCCTTACATGTAATAATATTCATTTGTTGGAGTTTCTTTTAAAAAATCACTGCACTTCATGTCATAACCCGCTTTAACCTAGTGCGTAGCGTGAAGGTCGCGCCTCAAACTTTAACGCACCTTGAGGCGAGCCTTAGCGAGCTATTTAGAACGATGGTTATATTTATTAATAATGACGGTAGCTTTAAGTTGAGATGACTTTGAGAAATAACAAACCATTTCATATACAAATAGTATTACGGGATTGTGATGATTGATAGTGAGGGCATTTGTAAATCTGTGTAACATTCGTCGCAATATTATATAACATATAAATATAGAAAATCTTTTTAATTTATATGTTTACACGTTTTTATACATCATAATGACTTTAAAATCTTACACTTTGATATGTACGATTTCATCAAATTCATTAGCAAAATAATTAGTATTTCACTAAATTTGTACTAAAACGCATACATACACGATATATGTCTTCAAAAATGCAGATTTATAAAAAAAATTGAATGGTTCAAAATCAAACATAAAAATTTGATACCAAACTTACATTAGTGAATAATTTAAATAATTGTATCTAAAAAATTATAATTTATATCAATAATCATTTGTACATGTTGTATATTAATTTGTATTAAGTTTTTCATTTAATGTTTATTGCCCACCAATTAAGTTGTAAAGGTTTGTACCAAAACCTTGTAAGGGTTGTACTACTTAAAATTCGGAGAGATAATGCAATCTCTTTTATAAGTAGTACAGAATTATGTGTTGTTCAAAAAAATAGTACAAATCAATTTAACGTGTCATTTTATCAGTTTCAGTGGGTCCTCTCCGGTTCGTCTTTTGACGATTTTTTTTTGCTAGTTGAACCGACTATGATCCGGTCCTCAGTTGAACCTTATCATTTTAGGTAGACAATATGTACCATTTTGTTGATACATATGCTTTTAATTTTTATAAAATGTGAATATATAATAGTATTTCTGAGTAATGGGGTGTATTAATTATTTTTTTGAGTGTATATTAATTAGTTTTAATATAAATATTAAGTATGTATTAATTAGTGTTAATATTATGTGTTGATTAGTGTTAATAATAAGTATTAAATAATATTTACTATTTCCAGTTTCATTTTTTGAAGTTATATTGATTTGTACAAGAAACATTACAAAAAATAAGTTGATTCTTTAACATTTCTATAAATAAAAAAAAAATCCTTTTAATATATTATATAGTAGACATAATCTCTAATCTTATGTTGGGTTTAAATTTAAGCTAAAAGGACTAAAGTTTAGAATGTTACAATCCTTGTAACAGGCCAATAGCAACAATGTTGACCCTAAGCGGGTATTTGTTTAAGCTAATTGGTGGGCTTACCAACTTCTTTGCTTTTTGGCTTATATTTTATAATCTTTAATTTTTTGTAAAATTTTAATTTTAAGCTTATAGAAGTTTATCATATAGGGTAACAAAAAAAGAAAATTATTTTTAGCACTTATTTTTTTTATCATTCATGTCTATTTTAATCTAATGAAAAATATTAAAAATATTTTCTTACCGTTGAATCGAACCGGACCGACTTTGACCGACTTTGAACCAAACATTTCAGTCTGATCTTCGATCCGGTGTTCTGAACCAAATTTCGGTTCGGTACTTTGGACCAGATTGATTTTCGATTCGGTCCAATTTTCGAACCATGATCAACTTTAGTCCTCTTATGCACGATTTTAGTCCTCTTATGCTAATTAAAAGATTTAGGGTCCGTTTAGTATCCGGTGATCAGCCCAAATGTAGGACTTTAGCCAGGGACGGAGCTAGGGGGTTCCTGCGGGTGCCCGTGACCCCTATGAAATTTTTCTGTGTAGTGTTAATTTGTAAAGAAAACATCGATTTTTTCTAAGTGTATCTTAAATGCACCCAGTCAATCGGAACGTGTTTCTACCCTTTGTTTTAATTCATTTTTTACATCTGTTATATTACAGTTAAAAAAATTTGTGCACCCGGTTATATTTCGTCCTGGGTTCATTCCTGATTTTAGCTTTAAATACGTTGTTTGGTGTCATAAAGGATTTAAAAACAGGCTCACCAATTTTCAAAAATATGGCATTTGCAAAAGTAAAGTCACACCCTAGGATTAGAAAAATGAACGTTAAGAAAGTTTCACATGAAAACATGGGCCACAAATTAATTCTTTTTTATTTGATTAGGTTTCATTTATATAAATTTTATATTTTATAATTCTTATTTAAATATTAAAATAATATAAATATTTTATATTTTTAACAAATCAAATATTACTTTTCATTTTTTTTGAACGGCACTTTGTTGCAGCGGAGTATCTTGCGTGTCACCGAGGCACAAGTCTCTCAACCCGAGTTCGAATCATCTCACGAAAAGAATATCAACCCCATGCTAGCCATCCAGTTTCCCATTAAGTGACGAGTTTGAATCCCATCACTTTTCATTTAAAAATACTCAATCCTAAACCACCACTTTATAAACTCACATACAAAATAAAACCTAACTTCAAACCAAACGGACTCTTAGTCCACTCACTATCTCAATGGCTGCTAATTTTTCAAAATTCATCATTTTTTATGAAGTTTGATCGAGATTTGTGATTGATTCAGTCAACACAAACTATCTCAATCAAATGTTTTAAAAATCGGTTCGATCCGGCCGGTTGAACCGGTCAAACCGATGACCGGTGATGTTATCGGGTGGTTGTCAGCCGGTTTTTGATGATTCGAAACCCGGATTAAACCGGCCGGGTTCTAGCCAACCCGGTTGAACCGGTTAAAAAAACCGTCCGGTTTTTACTTCGTGTTGACGATATCGGAATTAATGGAGATTGAAGAGCATCGGACAACGAAGAAGATACAATAAAGTCAAAGAAACTGATTAAATATTGTTGTGGTTGGATATTGTTGTGGTTGGATATTGTTGTCAGGGCAAAATTAATTTAATACTGTATGCAACTGGTAGAAAAGACAAATAACTTTTCTATTATCCAAAATAGTTTACTCCGTAATACACGAGAAATACTAAAACCATAAAATTTTTACAAAATAAAATTCATAAAATGAGGTGTCAAGTTAATATGTGGCTATCTCTTTTTTACTTTTCAATTCATGTGACACTTTAAACTAATAAGAATCTTGACAATTCATTATGTGGATTTTGTTTTGTAAAACTTTTGTGGTTCTAGCATACTAAAGTCGTTGTACTCTTTAAAACTATATTTATTAGGTATTAATTATTGGAATTTTCAGTTTCATGTATGATTGATATAAATTACCGTAATAAGGTTGATGATTGTTTTGTAAGATAAATTATTTTAGACTTTATTTATCGGAAACCGAGTTGACCTGACGGTTTAACCCAGTTGACCCGTACACCGTTGATTTAACCGGGTCAACTAAAAAATCGGTTTTCAAAACGTTGTCTCAATCGCTGCTAATTTTTCAAAATTTATCATTTTTTATGAAGTTTGATCGAGATTTGTGATTGATTTTACGATCATAACAGTTACTATATATATAAAATAAGAAGAAGAGAAGATGAAGTTATCACCAAGGGAGGTGGAAAAGTTTACATAATGTTGGTTTTTTTAGCTCAAAAGCGTCTCGCTTGTGGTTTGCGCTTTAATTACACCGAAGCTGTTGCACTAATCGCTACTCAAGTATTATATCCGTCTCAAAATCATTATTACCATACAAAAGTTAGGCTGTTTAAGAATAGTGGTACTGTAACGGATTTTAACGGATTTTAACCAATCAAATAAAATATTCCTTACTAAAGTCTATTTGAACTTTATTAAATTGTTATTGTTACATATAATACTAACAAACTCCTTTTCTAATTTCTTAATGTAACAAAATTTTATTTCGACACTAAATGTACGTATGTACGTGACTTTTTATTTGAGTATTTGATGACGTGGCACCATGTCAAAGTGTTACGTTTAACAATGACAATATTGGTAAAATAAAAGAGCGTTGACTTTGTTTTAAAGTGTTGGGTAATCTTCATGGCTCACTGTCATGGTTCGGTTCAGTGGATCACGAGTCAGTTCGGTTCAATGGGTAGTTGATACGATTCAGACAACCAACAAAAAAAACCATTCTGAGAGAAGCTTACCTAAACATCTTTTGCAAGTTTTTGCCTTTTTTTATATCCAACAAATTATTCACCTCTTTATTATTATTATTATTATTACTATATTTATTATTACTATATTATTTATAAATACTATGTTTTAAAGTATGAAAATATTGTTTTAAAGTATGAAAATATTGAATTACAACGTAATTCAAAACATTCTTTCCAACTTTTTATCTAATATGAATTCCTTTAATAAATGTAATTGTAATGTCTAAATAACAATTACCACACAAACCAAAGAACCTACGTAATATAGAGTGAATTACAATTATCTTATGTATGAATTACAGTTACATCTAATTATGTCGGATAATTAGTTAAAATAAAATAACAAACATATAATTAACATTTTTATCTAAAATAAATAACATTTTATCCTTATCTTTACTAAAATAAATAACTAATTATCCACATGTCAAAAAACACACACAATGCACCATCGTCACCCGCCACTCGCCACCATAACGCACCACCGCATCACCATAATGCACCACCACACCACCTCACCACCTCACCACCGCACCACTACCGTCAGTCGGCACCGTGAAATCGATTGGAGGTATGTGGTATCTTTTGATTGAATCGTTTTGCTCTTCAGATTAGGCCTGAAACATAAACTCAGATTTGATTTGATGTTCAATTAGGTGTGTAACTGTGTTAGGGCGAAATTCCTTCCTAGCTTAGTTATGCCACGTGTTTGATTGATTGATTGTGCACGCCAACTGTTTGCCCAAATGCCTCACTCTCTATATTTATTTGTTTTTTAAATCCATACATATCTGGCTTATGACCTTATTTGAAATATAAGCCAGTATACTATCCCAAACGCTAGAAATGATTTTGATTATTCTCAAAATTATATTAAATATTTTTGTTTCGTCTTACAGAGACACGAGTCCAGAAATGATGCAAAACTATGCTCAAACAAAAACCAAGGCATACAAGTTATGAAAACGGTTAACAGGTAAAGTATCTTAACGAGCCTATCCACCAACTATACGAAGGAATCCTTTCGACCTGTATTCCTAAGCATAACAAGCACATGAAGATAGCTTATTATCAAATACACAGTATACTTTTCTTAATCCGGGCAGTCAATACAAAATTAGGTCTTAAACATGAATTAACTTGGGTTATTTACAAATTTACTAGTCAATTTCGGCAAGTTATAATGCAATATAAGTCTAGTTTTCCCACTCTCACGATTTCTTCAAAGCCGTCTTTTATGTTATTAGTCGAGGAATTAGTGGAGGATAAACCATAATTAAAGTTGGAGTATAATACAATATAAGCCTAGTCTCCACTCTCGAGTTTACTCCGAAGTCTTTAAGGTTATTAGTCGAGGAATTAGTGGAGGATAAAACAATGAATTATTAAAGTTAAAATGCAATCTTTGTCTCAAGTTTTAAATCGAAGTCTTAGAACTGTCATTAGTCGAGTAATTAGTGGAGGAAATTGATGATTAAAGTTATAATTCATTATTAATCTAGTCTTTCCACTACCGAGTTTTCTTCAAAGTTTTTTTTTATATCTATACTAGTTTTAACATTTGTGCACGCGCATTATTTAACTAATTACTTCCTTTTCTTCAAAGTTTTTCTTATCACATTTTTTATACATATATTTTTAATGACTTTTTCATTCGACATGGGGTTTTACTAGTTTTAATAAATGTGCACACATAATTCAGAAGTAAAGAAAAAAACTGAAATAGCTAGAGCCGTGATAAGAGGGGTTTTCTGATTTCCAGTTTTTTCGGTTTTGATTTTCTGACTATTTTTGTAGTTTCGGATTCAATGGGTCGGCTTGGTTTTTCGGTTTCACATATCTTTTAAATACCCCTATTCACAAAGCTTAACTTTATATAAATCATTTATATAAATCAAATAGACATTGAATAATTAAAAACCATTGCTCACTAAAACTATTTACTATCATAATTGTATAATAAAAGTAAAAATATTAGCATTGGTTAAAAAGTTAAAATACATGAAATGAAATTTTTTACATCCGGAAATTTATTGTAAAAATAAACGTTATAAACTAAAAACATGGTTCGCAAGAAATTTTAATTCAAAGTACCGGCCGTTGTAAGACACGAAAGCTGTTGTGATTATATATTGAAATTTGTTATTATCCATTAAATTTTAAGTTCATTTCTAATACTGTTTTTATTTTCACTTCAAGCAATGATTTTTCCACAAAATTGCTATACGGTCTTAAAATTGCCTTTACCACCAATAAAACTATGACTAGTTAGTATATTCTTAATCAAACTGTTCACATGAAAAACTAAGGATAAAAAGCCAATACTTGTTCTTACAATTTAACTAAATTTTCAAAAATGAAGTCACCACAAGCAATATTTCACGTATCATTTTCCACTCTTATTTCTTTTCTTATTTACGGGCTCGCGATAACATGTCTTACTTCCGCCAGAGTCTCTGCCTCCTATGGCGGTAATGAGACTGATTATCACGCGTTGTTGTCCTTTAAGTCAAAAATCACTCATCATCCAAACCAAGTTATGTCCTCGTGGAACCATTCCTTTCATTTCTGTGACTGGAGTGGTATTTCATGTGGAAAGCGTCACAAACGGGTGATTGCTATACGGCTGGGTTCGCAAGGCTTAGAAGGCTTGTTGTCTCCTCGTGTAGGAAACCTCAGCTTCCTCCGTGAGCTTGATCTCGGAAACAACACCTTTCGAGGAAGCATTCCTCATGAAATTGGGCATCTATCTAGAATACGTTATATTAATTTTGGTGAAAACAAGTTTAGTGGAGTCATTCCAACAAACTTGTCTCTTTGTTCTAACCTCGAAGTGCTGTTTCTTGCTCGAAATAAGCTAACTGGAAGCATACCCAAGGGGATTAGTTTATGCTTGAAACTTACTATTCTTGCATTAGAAAAAAATAAGTTAACAGGTGGAATTCCACCTTTCTTGGGAAATATTACATCAATAGAAGCGTTTGGTTGTACTGAGAACCCGTTGGGTGGGAGTATTCCTAGTACCTTGGGTCTTTGGAAAAACTTGACGTTATTTTACTGTGGTGGCTGCAACTTATATGGAAGCATCCCTCATTCCATTTTCAACCTCTCACTCCTAGTGAATTTTTCCATGGCTGGAAATCACCTCACAGGCAGTCTTCCTTTAGAAATTGGTAATAAGCTTCCAATTCTTGAGTTCCTTCAGTTAAGAGATAACGAATTGTCCGGAGTTCTTCCACCTTCTCTTTCTAATTGTTCTAAATTAGGATATTTTGAAATGAGTTTCAACAATTTTAGTGGGAAGTTGACGGTCGATTTTTCAAAACTAAAAGATATTTATTCAATTAGATTAGGCTCCAACAACTTGCATGGACGCGGCGAAGATGATGACTTGAGGTTTATTGATTCTTTGAAAAACAGCACTAGATTAATAAGGTTGGAAGTTAGTAGTTGCAACCTTATAGGACTGGTTCCGATATCAATAGGTAATCTTTCTGATCAACTCAGCTTTCTAAGTTTAGCAGAGAATCAATTATTCGGAAGTCTGCCTTCAAGTATAGGTAATCTAATTGGTTTGACCTTTTTAAATTTACGATCTAATCGGTTCAGTGGAAAAATCCCCACTTCCATTGGTAGACTTCAAAAGCTACAAGTTCTTGGTCTATATAGCAATCAGTTTTCAGGGCCTATTCCTGATGCTATCACTAACTTATCATTGTTGAATACTCTTTTTTTATATTCCAACAAATTAGAAGGCCATATTCCAATAAGCCTCGGAAATTGTAAAGAACTTAATGGGTTAAACCTTGCTGACAATAGACTCGGTGGTAAAATACCCAAGCAACTTCTTCAACTTCCATTACTAACAAATGTTTTAGATCTTTCATACAACATCCTATCCGGTTCCATTCCCTCAGAGATTAAAGACCTCAAGATGTTGAGTTATCTCGATTTATCTTACAATAACTTATCTGGCAACATTACTAGTAGTCTCGGTGAGTGCATTAGCCTTACAATGTTAAGCCTACGAGGCAACCAATTTCAAGGCATAATACCTTCTTCATTCAGTTCCTTAGGAGCATTGGGGGTACTCGACATTTCTCAAAATAACTTATCAGGCAAAATTCCGCAATTTTTTGACAAATGGAAATCCTTGGAATTTTTGAACCTATCTTATAATGAACTTGAGGGTGAAGTACCGGTTGGAGGAGTGTTTTCCAATGCAAGTGCATTCTCGGTTTTGGGGAACAATAGGCTATGTGGTGGTTTGGTTACACTTGATTTACCCAAATGCAAGGAAAAGGGCACTAAGACAAAAAAGTTTCCTTTCTTCATATTGGTCATTGTGGTTGCACCAACGTTGCTCATTGTATTATGTTGTGTGTATCTATTTTGCAAGAAGAAACGCAATAGTCAACCATCTCAGCCATCAGGGAGTGAATGGTTCATAAAAGTTTCATACAATCAACTTCTCAAGGCTACCAATGGCTTCTCTACAGATAATTTGATTGGCGAGGGTGGGTTCAGCTCTGTTTATAAAGGAATCCTTGATTCTGTCAATGATAGATTTGTTGCAGTGAAAGTTCTACATCTTCGGAATCGAGGAGCTCTCAAAAGTTTTATTGCAGAATGTGAAGCATGGAGGAATATTCGACACCGTAATCTGTTGAAGATAATAACTTCATGTTCAAGTACCGACTTCCAAGGCAATGATTTTAAAGCTTTGGTATACGAGTTTATGTCGAATGGAAGTGTGCATGATTGGCTTCATTCAAGTGTAAACACATCGAAACTCAACCTTCTTCAAAGAATAAATATTCTCGAAGATGTTGCCACCGCACTTGATTATCTTCACAATCGCTGCGAAACCACGATTGTACACGGTGACTTGAAGCCTAGTAACATTTTGCTTGATGATGATATGGTGGCTCATGTTGGAGACTTTGGTTTAGCTCGGCTACTTGGTGCAGACTTAAACCAAAGTAGCTCAACTGGGGTTAAAGGAACAATTGGTTATGCACCTCCAGGTAATATATGATTCTTGTATTCCAGTATGCGTATATTGGTACTTGCATATTACATTCGGTAAATTAACTGATTGTTTCAATTTGTAGAGTATGGTATCGGGAGCCAAATGACAATTTGTGGGGACGTCTACAGTTTTGGGATATTGTTACTGGAGTTGATGACTGGGAAAAAGCCAACAGACGACATGTTCAACGATGGTCTGAGCCTTCATAAATTTGCTTACATGGCATTACCAGATCATGTAACCAATGTTATTGATAACGATGCCATTGTGTTGCAAAGTACGGAAGCGAATGCAAAGAAAGTGGAAGAATGCTTGGCTGCAACTATTAAGATCGGAGTATCATGCTCTGTGGATTCCCCACCACAGCGAATGAAAATGGAAATTGTTGTCAACGAGTTGCAGCATATTCTTGATGTGCTTCAAAATATATAAGGTACTATGTTCTCCCTCTATGTAGAATATGATTTTACATGAATTGGTCCATAAATAATCACTAAAATAGTTTCATTCTCGTCTTTTTAACTTTTTCAGGTCTAATACCAAGCTTGTATTGTGAAATTGAAAGTAACTGCAACAAGGAGCAGTAGTAGATAGATAAACGTTGAGTTGTCAAGCTTGTATGTTTGTATGTGTGGTATAATTTTCATGTTGCATAAATGTAAGACTACGTTTTGTTAATTATTATGTTAAACTCGTTAATGACTATGTGGTTTTGAATTCTACTTAAGGGTCTGACTCTCGCGTAGTGTCTGACAAGTTGACTAACCAAAGCAGTAAGCGATTTTGGAATGTCAAAATCTCTATCCGAGCATCAGTAGCTTCCAATATATTCTGTGTGAGATGAATTGCTGCAGTTATGCTCTCGCTTGCAGCAATTAATTATGTCGAAGTTCGTGACGCTTGCAGCAATTAATTATGTCGAAGTTCGTGACTATTCTGATGCCGAACTGAACATTTTATACGGGTCGATGTAGCTAGAAAAATTGCTCCAAGGGGCTTCTTTTGTATGAAGTATTTGAATTGGGCACCATTTTTTTGCCCCAAGTTACCTTTTTATGTACCAATCATAAGTAAAATAGGTCGAAATAGCCATCTGTACTAGTGTTATTTACTGTACTGACTTTGTTTGGGACCTGTTATCTGGCCCCTTCAACACCCAATATATATCTATCTAGACCAACGCTTCAAGGTCAACATCTGCTGCGGAAGGAACTGACAGTGTTCGATGCCATCAGCTCATCATTTTATCTAGGCGGTGAAGAGGCTTCCATCCAAAAGGAATAACCACAAGCGGAAAAAGCCTGGTATCTGTAATGTTCGCAAAACATGATGGCTCTATCATAGTTACATGTTTTTCTAGTTTGTGGATCATCATAAATTCATCATCACAGGTACAGAGAACATAGCCATCCCAATTTCAACATATCACATATTATTTGATATTCATAGTTTCTTAAAATTGGGATCTTTACCAAATTTACGATTTTGTTTATATCGAATAGAAAATCCCTTTTCTTAAAGAAAGTTGTCATCAGACATTGTTCTGCGAAAACAGCCACCAATTTGTATGAGAGCTATACCAGAAGTTGTCCGTAGAACTTTCATATCTGCTTCTCTTATTATCATAATCTCTGCAGTCTCTTCCATGACGATCAGGAGACAGTTCTGAACAGTCTCGATAATCCCTATCATCACCATACCTTCTTGAGACCACCTTACCTTCACGCCTATCATATTCTGGTGAATAACGCCTAGAATGCCGATGATCACCACCTTCTGGAACTTCTAGATGAATGTGAGGTAGAAGCATATCTGGCATATCGTTCTTCTTAAGTGATATGAGTTTCTGCAACATTGACATCACAATTACATCAAACGGTACAGATTACATTACATTCAAATGTTTACTTGATGAAACTAAAACAATGACTTATGGTAACCAACTCTTACATGAATCATACGTTTTGCTTTTACTTGAATTAAAAAATTGTACTTTCTGCTTTTATTTTGTTCACTGGTGGATACACCACTTCCAACGTCATCTTGATCAGCCAGTGAGGATTTTTCCACATCTTCGTCTATAAATGCCATCGGCGTAGAACTAACTTTTGGTCTAGGAACTTTAGATGAGCCCTCAACTCGTTTTGCACATAAAATGATCAGCGAGGTAGAAGCATATCTAGCAGCTAGGCCCGGCCATAGCCGCCAGACCCGGGCATAACCACTCATTTAAAAAAACTTAAAGTCGTAAACCATCTCTAACCAAAGCCAGTTTTTTTATATAAAACAGAAATAAGAAAAAAAAATTAAAAAAAATAATGACGTATAAAGTGGAGCCATATGGCTATAACTTGACTTATAACTTGTGCACACCAGTTGCTTTTATGTGAAATAAAAGTGACTAAAGTAGAAAAAATTAAAAGTAAAAGGACTAAAGTTGGCAATATTACAATCCTATAACCAATAGAATGAAGTTATCGAACTTCAAAAATTAAGGGTTTAAGGCATAAAATAGCTACGTACTTTTTTAAGTGTATCGATATGCTACGTGTACTATTTTTATTATCTATATGGTACATGTACTTTAACAAACCGGCTAATATGATACGTGTACCCATTTTGCTACATGTTTAACAGGCAATTTGCTTACGTGGCAAATGATTAACGAGCGTTTACATCTAACATTTGCACTGTTAGTCCTTAATACTAACGGGTGTTTGTTTTTGTTTTTTTAACTTTTCCAATTGTTTTTTTATGAATTGTTTTTTGAAAAGTTTTTGTCCAATACAAAAATCAAATTTTTTTCTAAGAAAAGAATTTTTTTTTGAATTTTTTTCCATAAGTTTTTTAACTACTATTATACTAACTCGGAAAAAATCTTATTATGAAAAAAAAACTAAAATTTTGTTAGAAAAAATATGGAAAAAAAATTCGAAAAAATATCTATAAAAGAATGTGAAAAAAAAGATCTTATTATTATTGAAACATTGAATTTTTGTTAAAAAAATATTTTTTTAAAAAATTCAAAAAAATTAGAAAAAAATCTGAAAAACTTAAATGATTGATTAAATATATGTTATTATAGATTTTTTTTAGATGCATTAATTCAAGATCAGAGTTTTATTCAAATTAAACTTATTTAATTTTTTGTAAACTAGAATGTTTTCTTCCAATCCTTTTCCACATCTACCTTCATCCAAAAATGTCTTCTCTCAATCGAGTTTTGTCTTTACAAATGAAATAGAAAATGATAATATTGACCTAAACTACAAAATGGGAACAACAACCGATTCATCTTCGACGCTCTCATTTTCATGCCGACGATGATCCTCCTCCCAGCACCGAGAATGTGGGTTTCATATTGTGAAGATCATAATGATCTTCTAGATTCAGTCATATCTGGGTACAATGGGACATTGGTTAACTAAAAGAAAGATGTGCATAGTAAGATTCACACAGCTCGTGGTTGTCGAGATGGGAGGTTACATATAAATATTTGAAAAAATATCGAAAAAAATGGATAAAAGATTATATAGATCAAGAATAGTTGACACCCTTTTCATGATTTGAGTTAATTTGAAATTGATATGGTTTAGGTTCGATTTAGGGAACTGAGTTTGATTTGTCACTTTGTTTAATGAAATTATACAATGGGGGATTATTTATATCAGTGGCCAGGCCATCATCATTGCTAAAAGAAAGTCACATTGCTAGCCGGTTTTACCAGTAGGCGGTCATAATGTGGCCATATCAACACGAAACATAAAGTACACGTACCATATAGATAATAAAAATAGTACACGTAAGAAAGTACGTAGCTATTTTATACCTTAAACCTAAAAATTAATGTTTAAAAAAAATACAAACGAAATTTGGATTTAATATCATTCGCTAACTCAAGATTAAGATATAAGGTGAAGATTAGTACTTGGCATCAAAACAAAGTTTGGTTTGAACTTAAATCAATAATACAAACCTTAAACAAACACCCTTAAAATATGCAATGCATGCCATTTGACCAACGACCAAATAGACTTTTTTAACGTCTTTTGGTGCAACGGAGTTTCATCGTGCCACCTTGTGCACCCACACAACGCTCCAAATTCAACCTCTCCAAGAAGAATAACCACCCCCAGATTAGCCATTCAGTTTCCATATAAGGCTACAAGGCATCAACTGCGATTCGAACCTGGTATCCGTTCAAGGAAAAATCCCTCATATGTGCTCTAGCCAAGAGTTGAACTCATGACCTTCACCCACATGAAGACTATAACCCATGCATCAATCCAGTTGAGCTAGACATTATTTGCAACGACCAAATCAACTTGACTTACAGCTATTGTTGAAGCTTGAAAATCATACACATGCATGTGTTCATTTACGTAAATCGACTTTGCATAAAAAACGAGTGAACACGTATTTTCTATGATTAAGGCTAGGCACAACGATAAAGGGCCACGACCTAGTTTTTCAGCCGGCGACCTAGTGCGACCTATTTGCCACAATCCGGCGACCTAGTGCGACCTAGTTGAAAAAAAAAATTCTTTTTAAAACACAATAAATTTCATAAAAAAACATTACATTTATTTAAAAAAATCATTACACAATTATTCGAATTTAAAAAAATTACAATAATCCTAGTAATTTAAGTTATAGCGTTCCTTGATTCTGTCCCTCATTTCTTGTTGGGCTTGCTGTTTGGCTGTCGGCAAGTTGGGGTTTATTTTCGAGTTGTAGAACATCAAGTCTTTATCTCGCTTCTTTGATTCAACAAGCTCGACTGCCCGACGTTGTAACTCGAGCTTTTCTCTTTTGATTTGCGCGTTTTTCTCCTGCAACTCCAACTCCCGTTGCTTCAAGTCAAAGTAGGAATCTTGTTATTGCTTCTTCTTTCCCCATCCAATGTCTTTCATCTTCTCCCATTTGGTGCTTACAGCTTCAACAAATGAACACTTCCCAGTTGACGAAGAGGTTGATGACTTCTTTTTAGCACGATCACGACCCATTGGTCGATATTCTTGTGTTTCTTCTTTCTCGTCTTTAGAATCATCGTGCAACATCCATGTAATTAGCGTGTCCAGAACCAGAAGTGGTTTCAGAAGTCTTGGATTTTTTGCTAGACAGTTTCTTTGTAAACTTTGGCATTTCAATCTC
This sequence comes from Glebionis coronaria, assembly GCA_025667525.1. Classification (NCBI taxonomy): domain Eukaryota; kingdom Viridiplantae; phylum Streptophyta; class Magnoliopsida; order Asterales; family Asteraceae; genus Glebionis; species Glebionis coronaria. The sequence goes on from JANFOE010002145.1 coordinate 24,611, forward strand.
TATCCAACTCTGGTGATCTTTGAGCACTTTCCACACTTCCTGGTATTGAAACTCTTTATTGTAAATCACCTTGTACTCAGCACAACCTTTTTTGTTAATCAGTGAGATCATTTGCACAACTATCATGAGTACGCTCAATGTTATTCATAATACTACAAAATGAACCAACACTAGGACGCAACATGTTTTCCATTTGCTCACAACCGCGTCATACCCTCTAGTAGAACCCGTCTCGGTTTCATAGTACTTCAATACTTTTAGCCAAAAGCCCTTTGATTTTTGACTGTTTCCAAGAACGCAATTCTTGGAAACATGACACCAACCTCTGCTCAACGCACACTCTTCCTCACTTGTCCATTCTTTTGGTGGCTCAGTTAAATCAACCTGCTTGCCTTTCGTAGCACGTCTTGAGGGCTTCTTAGGTTTGATTGGTGATATCTCTTCCTCGTCGTCTTCAAGGTTGTATGCACCATGAAAAGACCCGTGTCCCGAACCTTGGCCCATAGATTGATCTTGGCTAGGCCCGTCACCTACATAGTTGTCTTGGTTGTATATCATATCTTCAAATTGTGCATCAACCTCAAAACGATTAATCGGAGAATATTGTTGGTTTGGATAGGAAGTAGTGGAAGAATCCATAGTAGGCCGATACACACCCGTAGGCGATTCGTAGTTAGGTTGTTGGTTATCACGTTGTGGGGGATAGAAAGGACGGTTTGAATAGTTAGGTTGTTGGTATGATTGATATTCAAAACCGGCGGGTCTAAACCGGAATTGTGGAGACACGCCGGATAATCAGAAATTCGAGTCCGGTGTCACATGTGGAACGGATTCTTGACGAGCTTAGGATTTTGGGGTATTGTTTTTGGGAGTTCTCTTGCTAGACATTTTAGATGTGTTTGTGTAAATATTTGTGTGTGAAATGTAAAAATTATTGAAAGAGGGGTAGTGATTATATAGGTTTTAAATTAAGTTTGAATTTTTTTTAAATAGCAACGGCTAGAACCCAACGGCTATAATTTTTTCCCCACTTTGTTCAAATCGTTCGTCAGTAGGGTCGATTTACCCTTGACCGAATCCGGCGACCGAATCACCGCAACATGGCGACTCGGTCGCGACGGAGTGACGACCGAGATATTCCGGCCGCGTTGCGCCTAACCTAAATGGTGTTTATGTGTTCAAAATCGTAGTTTTGACTCTAGTCGCAATAACAAAAACATTAATATGATTTTAATTAATATTTGTTTCTTACAAATAGAACAAACATGAAGTTATCGAGTTTGAAATTTTTGTGGTCCAGTTCAAAAAATGGTTAGTTATGCTCAAGATGGAACCGGATCAGGGACCAATTATGAGAAAATTGTGAATCGAACTGAGATTTGTATGGTTTGGTCCAGGTCGCTCTAATTTCTCGGTTTGATTCGATCACTAGTCTATTATGCTCAACCCTGTATGGTACATATAAAAAGAAATCACGTTCGTAGAACTTTAGAGGGTGCTTGGCACTTCGTTTCGTTGCAGATTATATGAGCATGACGTTTCGAAAATGTAAACAATTGATTTAAATTATTTGGCATGAAGTGATAATTGATTTATTGCGTTTAATGGCTTCAAATCGCCATTTTATAACAGCTGGTTGAAGCATGCTTTTGCGAAACGCAATCACTTGATGACAGTGTTACAAAGTTACCCCTTATATATATTTTTTACTCGTTGTTCCTATACTAATGTCAAACTCACATTTTCTTCTTTTTGTCGGGTTGCCATTACATCAAAATTCACCATTGACATGCAGGTGACGAGAGTTATGAATAATAGTTATAATATATTTTAAAATTATAATCATAATAAACATTAAATTTTAACATCATGTTTCGTAAAAATTGATTGTCTAATTATTCATTTAAAAAACAAGTAATATATTTTAAATAAATAATTCCAAACACTTTTTAATGTTTGACTTGGCACACCTTGTAAGTTGTATGTGAGAGAAGATATGAATCTCAAGCGGGAAAATAAGTGATAATCACAAAGAAAATAATAAGAAAATCACTTAAAAATTCATTAAATTTCTATGTAGTAATATTTTTTGTTGTTTCTTTATTACAAAACTTTTAAATTTTAATCTTTTAAGTAGTGGGCGTCTGGCCAGTCCTGCTAACGACTATTGTAGACCATAAAATACATTTTTTTTTAATTTTCTTTTCTATTGTAACCCGTCGTGCACACACGAGATTTGAATATAAAAGATATATTAAGTAATAATTTTGTTATTGCGATTTTGTATATATAATATATATATTTTTAAAAACATATAATGTTAAGTGTCAAAATAGAAATAGACAATAATTTATGTTTTTTATCTGAATATTTATAATCATGTAATTTATTAATTTTTTAATATAACATATGTGTTGTATTTTTAAAATATAAAGTATATAGAGGGTATAAAGTGTAAAAGGGTATTTTGTTTATTTTATAAAATTACTAAAAAATATGAAAATTTATAAGTTTACACTTAAATCCATCAAATTTATTAAAAATTCAACCATTAAAGTTTTATCAATCTTTTTTTCTTTTTTTTAAGTTTTTATTTTCACAAATTTGACATATACATCTTTGTGTGTTTTCATCAAATTCCTCCACCAAAATTTTAATTTTGACTAAATTGAATTCAATTTTAATTTTTTTCACCAATCACATCACTCGATTTTGCTTATGTGTCAAAGTCAAATCATTTGATTGATCTAATTGTATTTTTACAACCTTCACTTTTCACTATAATTCTCAAAATATATATAATTCTTTTATTATGTAATTTGTTTTTATAAAAGACACACAACTAAAAAATAAAAAAATTCACAACACATTGTGCATATTCAAAATCACACTTACTAAATCCAAAATCCAGATTGTGTGAAACACTAATCAAAATTCCTATAACCTATATGTTATGTTTAGTCATTATATTCACCTAAGTCGTGTCTAGGAAGAGTGTCGAATAGCCTAGTTTCCTAATAGCTAAGAATAAAGGTCGGTTGGCAATGTCTAAGCCCAACCCGACCTATAGAACTTGTAATAGTCGGTTCTCCCTCATCTCTATAAAAGGAGGTGAGAGGGAACAAACCAAACACGTCATTCTTTCAATACTAATCGTAATCGGTTAGGGATATTTACCTTGTGGGCGTCGTTGTTCCTTATTGTTGATTCTGTTGTGGTGTGTGTTCGCGATCGATATTCTGCATCTAGTAATCAGGGTTGTAGGGATTAAACCCTACAAGTGGTATCAAGAGACTCATTCTTCGAGTAGCTGATTTGCTAGGATCGATCGAGAAGGGTTTTGGTGTTTCTGGATCGAGAACATCAAGGAGAAGCAAGCAGTGATCGACATGTGGTTGGTTTTCTGTGTTGAAGATCGACTGGATATCTGCCATTGTTTTGTGGTGGTTGCTTTTGGTGGCTGGAGTTATAAAGAAGAAGAAGAAGAGTAGATTTGTTTTCTATTTTATCAAAAAGTCAACCAACCATATACGTAATATAATTTATTTTGGGCCAAAGGGTTTAAGATTTGGGCCAAAACTAATTTATATTGGGCTGACTAATACTACTTGGGCTAAGTGTTTAACTTTGTGTTGTTTAGTTTTATTTTTATAAAACTAAGTTTAGTACTTTGTAGTATTACACAAAGGGACTTCGTAATTCGTGATTGTGAGGTTTAACGTATCACAAGGTTTAGCGAGTTACTGAAGGGACTTTGTCGGTTTGTGATTGTGAGGTTTTTCACAAGGTTTAACAAATCAACAAAGGGATTAAAGAATGACGGGAGCCAAGTTTGACATCGAGAAATTCGATGGAACTGGCGATTTTAGGTTATGGAGAATCAAGATGCATGCTTTATTAATCCAGAACGGATGTGAAGCAGCTTTGGAGGTTTTACCCATGAATATGGAAGCTGAAGAGAAATCTAAGCTTGACAAGAAAGCTCACAGTACCATGATTTTGTGTTTAGGTAACAAGGTCCTGAGAGAAGTTACCGAGGAGACGACTGCAGCGGGGGTTTGGTCAAAGCTCGAGTCTTTGTACATGACAAAGTTATTGGCCAACAAGATTGTAGAAAGACTGCAAGATTGGATCATAGATTCAGGAGGTTCATATCACATGTCACCCAGGTTAGATGTATTTTTTGATTTTCTGGAATGCGATGGGGGCAGCGTACTGTTGGGTGACAACAGGGAGTGCAAGATCATAGGTATTGGCAAGATAAAGGTACAACTGAAAGATGGGTCAATTTTTGTGTTACACAATGTCAGGTATATTCCTGAATTGAAAAGAAACTTGATATCGCTGGGAACTATTGAAAAAGAGGGATATACCGTAAAACTGTAGTCGGGAAAAGTCAAGGTGATTAATGGTTCTAGGATTACTAAAAATAAATTGGGGTTTATAGATGGTAAAATTGCTAGACCTGAGGCTGTTGGTTTCTTGCAAAACCAGTGGGACAGGTGTAATGCTGTGGTGTTAAATTGGATCTTGGGTTGTGTTTCACAAGATGTTTACATGGGACAAGTTTTTTCTAATAATGCTAAAACTGTTTGGGATGAATTGGAAGAAACATATAGTAAAAAAGATGCTTCTGTCATATTCAATTTGCACTATAAGATACACTCTTTAACTCAATCAGGAATGGTTTTGTCGGAGTGCTACCACAAGTTTAATGCTTTGTAGAGGCAATATGACTCTCTAGTCAATTTGCCAGAATGTACTTGTGATAACTCAACTGAACTTAAAACTCACAATCAGCTTAATAAGCTGATGCAATTTCTTATGGGGTTGGATGAGGTTTATGCTCCTATCAGGAGTATAATCCTTACTAGTGACCCAATCCCTGATGTTAAGGGTGCTTTTGCTACTTTATCTAGAGATGAGTCACATAGGGGATCTCATTCCCAAAGTGAATCTAGAGGAAGTGGAACTAGTACTGCTTTTGTTGCTAGACCTAGTAATGCTAGACCTAATAATGCTAGGCCTAATAATACTTGGAATAATACTGGTTCTAATAATGCTGCTAATAATAGGTCTGGTAATACTAGATCTAATAATAACAATAGATCTTCTTTGGTTTGTACTCATTGTAATATGAGTGGTCATACAGTTGACAGATTTTTTGAAGTTGTTGGGTATCCACAAAATTTTAGAAGAAATAATAATGCTAACAGAGGTACTTCTAGTAACAATGTTGTTACTAGAAGCAATGATAATGTGAATGTTTCATCCCCTTTTACAGATGAATAATATAAGCAGTTGATGGACTTGATAAGTAGTAAAACTAGATCTGAAAGTATTCCTGCAAATATTGCAGGTATTAATTGTGCTATTAGTTTTTGTTCATCTATATTTTTCAATCATAATACTAAAATTAGCACATACAGTGTTTATATTGGCTGGATAATGGATTCAGGTGCTAGTCAGCATATGACTTTTACTTGTATTGGTATGTTTAATGTTGTTGATGTATCAAAGCTTGGTATGACAGTTGGGCATCCAAATGGAACTAAAGCTTTGGTAACACACATTGGCAGTATTAAACTTATTGATTCCATTATTCTTTATGATGTTCTGGTTGTTCCAGGATATCAAGTTAGTTTGTTGTCTGTTCAAAGATTGAGTAAAGATAATAAGTCAGGTCATTTTTGATGAAAACTCTTGTGTGATACAGGATTCTGTGCTAAGCACCCAAGTGGGGACTGGCAGAGAACAAAATGGTCTATATTTTCTTAATACAGGTAAAAGAATTGAAAATCATAATGTTCATTTTTATTCTTTGTCTAAATGCATTTGGCATAATAGACTTGGTCATCCATCAGACCAAGTCTTGCATGTTCTTAAGCAAAAACTGAACATAGATATGAAAAATGATAATGAGATTTGTGAGGTTTGCCAAAACAAACCAGAGAACCCTTTCCACTAAGTGAACATAAGACCACAGGTCTTGGCCAGATTGTTCATATGGATGTATGAGGACCATATAGAGTTTCTAGTAGAAGAAGGTTTTAAATACTTCTTGACTTTGGTTGATGACTACACTAGGGCTGTTTGGGTCTTTCTGTTGAAGGGGGAAAATGAAGTTTTTGAACATGTGGTTGGATTTTATAACTTGATCAAAAATCAGTTTAATCAAACTATAAAGATTTTTAGAAGTGATAATGGAACTGAATTTTTGAATAATAACATGTTTGTTTTTTGTAAAAACAATGGTATTGTTCAACAGACTACATGTGCTTATACTCCTCAACGGAATGGGGTAGCTGAGAGGAAACATAGGCATTTGTTAAATGTTGCTAGGTCTCTCATGTTCCAAGGGGGAATTCCTCTGAACATGTGGACTGAGTGTGTTCTAACTGCACTGTATCTGATTAACAGGATACCTAGCTCTGTATTATCTGGAAAAACACCATATGAAATGATTTATAAGACTGAACCTAATCTCTCTCATATAAAATGTTTTGGTTGCCTTTGTTTTGCTTATGTGCTTAATAATACTGATAAGTTTACCTCTAGATCTGAAAAGTTTGTTTTTATGCGTTATGCTTTTGACAAAAAAGGATATAAGTTGTTTAGTCTTGAAAGCAAAAAGTTCTTTTTCTCAAGAGATGTTAAGTTTTATGAAACTGTTTATCCTTTCAAAAACAAGTCTGAAAGTAAAGGTTTTCAATTTGAGGTTGAAAATATAAATAGTATAAATTTTTTCAATACAGATCAAGAGGGTAACTTGTCAAATGATCCCTATGATGAAAAGAGAGATAATAGGACTGATAGGAGTAAGGGCACAGACCAAGTGTTGTCTGGAGGTACTGATAAATCTAGTGATGCTAGAAAGAATGAAGAGAGGCATTCTAATGATAACACATTAGAAGAAGCCACCAAAAATACTTTGGAGAGTGCAACACTTGAATATGATATAGAATCTGAGGGTGATGACACAGTTTATCAAAGCTTTAATGAACAGATTAATAGTCCTATAATGGAAAGAGAGATTAGGAAATCTGTCAGAAAGACCATATAGAGTTTCTAGTAGAGAAGGTTTTAAATACTTCTTGACTTTGGTTGATGACTACACTAGGGCTGTTTGGGTCTTTCTGTTGAAGGGAAAAATGAAGTTTTTGAACATGTGGTTAGATTTTATAACTTGATCAAAAATTAGTTTAATCAAACTATAAAGATTTTTAGAAGTGATAATGGAACTGAATTTTTGAATAATAACATGTTTGTTTTTTGTAAAAACAGTGGTATTGTTCAACAGACTACATGTGCTTATACTCCTCAACGGAATGGGGTAGCTGAGAGAAAACATAGGCATTTGTTAAATGTTGCTAGGTCTCTCATGTTCCAGGGGGGGAATTCCTCTGAACATGTGGACTGAGTGTGTTCTAACTGCGGTGTATCTGATTAACAGGATACCTAGCTCTGTATTATCTGGAAAAACACCATATGAAATGATTTATAAGACTGAACCTAATCTCTCTCATATAAAATGTTTTAGTTGCCTTTGTTTTGCTTATGTGCTTAATAATACTGATAAGTTTACCTCTAGATCTGAAAAGTCTGTTTTTATGGGTTATGCTTTTGACAAAAAAGGATATAAGTTGTTTAGTCTTGAAAGCAAAAAGTTCTTTTTCTCAAGAGATGTTAAGTTTTATGAAACTGTTTATCCTTTCAAAAACAAGTCTGAAAGTAAAGGTTTCAATTTGAGGTTGAAAATATAAATAGATAAAAAATTTCAATACAGATCAAGAGGGTAACTTGTCAAATGATCCCTATGATGAAAAGAGAGATAATAGGACTGATAGAAGTGAGGGCACAGACCAAGTGTTGTCTGGAGGTACTGAAAAATCTAGTGATGCTAGAAAGAATGAAGAGGGGCATTCTAATGATAGCATATTAGAAGAAGCCACCAAAAATACTTTGGAGAGTGCAACACTTGAAGATGATATAGAATCTGAGGGTGATGAAACAGTTTATCAAAGCTTTAATGAACGGATTAATAGTCCTATAATGGAAAGAGAGATTAGGAAATCTGTCAGAAAGACTAGTATGCATGTTAAGTTTAAAAGATTTTCAAGTTAATACTAAGGTTAAGTATAACATTGATAATCATGTCAATTACTCTAAGTTGAGTACAAAACACTATATTTTTACTACTAGTCTTGATAAAATTCAAGAACCAAAAACATATGTTGAAGTTGTTAAAGATAATAGGTGGATTGAAGCAATGAACTTAGAAATGGAAGCTTTAAATAGAAATGGTACTTGGATTATAACAGATCTTCCTCAAGGAAGAAAAGTTGTGGGGCATAAATGGGTTTATAAAGTCAAGTATTTTTCTGATGGGAAATTAGAGATATTTAAAGCTAGAGTTTTAGCTAAAGGCTATAATCAAAAAGAGGGCATAGATTGTGAGGAGACATTCTCTCCTGTTGTCAAAATTGTTACTGTGAGATGTTTTTTGACACTTGTTGTTAATCTGAATTGGCCATTATATCAACTAGATATAAATAAATCTTTCCTTTATGGAGAACTAGAGGAAGATGTATATATGACACTTCCAGAAGGATATTTTGATAAGGATGACAAGAGAGTTTGTAAACTTGTTAAGTCTTTATATGGGTTAAATCAGGAACCTAGAAAATGGAATGAGAAACTTACTTCAGTTTTAACTGAGAATGATTTTATGCAGAGTAAGAATGATTTCTCATTATATTATAATTATAACTATAATAAAAGATGGGAATTTTTGTAATTAAAAAAAATAATAAAAAAGCGCCCCTCTCACAGCCTTTTCACGACAGTTAAATTTTTATGCCACGACAGTTAAATTTTTATAGAGGATGGTGCCTTTTCATTAACAAACACGTACAATGATTTAATAGATAACCACCATGCGATAACCGTCAACTGTCATCCGGCCTCTTCTAGAATACATCAGATCAACAGTTACAGTTTTGATATTGGGGGTTTTTGCTAACCATGTTTATTCTCGATCCATGTCCTAATTGATTCTTTGCGGCTGATGATGTTATTGTCCGTGTGTTGGTTTGCATTGGAATCATCGACAACATAAACAAAGGTATTATTTCCTTTCTCTATAACTTCATTACAACAAATAGTCTAAATCTGCCGTGATAACTTCAAAACATAACATCCGGCCTCATCATTCTAGATCTGCCGTGATAACTTCACCCCCAAAAACAAATCTAATCTAACAAACTTGCATACACAATTTGCGGTTTGAGTTTTTAGTACATCTCAATTGCCGGCTAAAACGACAACGTTTTAGTCCGCTGGCTCCCACTGAAATTTCAGGCTACAAAAAAAACCCGAGCCATTTAAAAAAAACACATATGATGTCATCAATCTAGAGATACCTTGAAACAAATATGATGAAACCTTATGTACATAATTTGGTGTCAGTTTTTAATTTTGATAGATCATGGTGATAATTAGTTGGTGTGCTGTGTCATCCGATCATGGGATTGGTTGAAGAAGAATTGCATGTAGGAGGTTGATCTATATTCCGAATTGTGAGTTTATAAACGATATCAGTATTTTTATGGGTTTCATGTTATGTTCATCGTATATGATTTTTTCAAGATTCATGTGTGGCTATAAGTAATGTCGTTGTCCTTTAGCTGCAGTGGTATTTTAAGGTTTAGTAGTGTAAGTTAATCCTATTGAGAAGTGAAAAAAGTTGTTGTGTCTGCCCATAAATGGTCGTTTCATGTGAAAAATTTCAGGGCATTTCCGACCATCTTAATAATAGCTAGGCATTCGGTGGTATCCGACCCGTATCTTGGTTGGGCAACCCGGATGATATTTTATCAAATTGGTTGATCCACTATTTTTTTTATTGCTTCTGCTTTTGGAATACCTCATTCACACAGATAAAGTTGGTATACACGTTAGAATGTGTATAAACTATCGTTATTGGGTGTGCATAAGTTGGGTATCATTTGTGTATAAGCTTATATTGCAAGTATGCCTTATTCACTTCTCCATTAGCTGTAGTATTAAAATATTTGAATCCTTGATATAAAATGATCATCAAGATCACCCATACCGATTTTCCTCTTCTCCATTAGTTCTAGCATTATCAGTAATCTATTTCACCCGTCCTCCAATTGCTTAAAGAATTATTAAGAGATGTATATAGAGTTGTATGTTTTGCTAATAAGCCTTTTGGCAGTTTTTTAAAACCTAAATTGTAACACAGTAGCATATCTTAGATAATTGTATGTACTATGCTCTATATATTTATTTTTTTATGTATCCTTAAATAGACTTCTTTTAAAAGACAAAGCTCATTAGAAAACAACTAGGATACTTGCATTATAGGAGTTGTTGTTGATTTCACATAGGTAATGCTATTAATTTTGGTTACGGCATACCATTTTTCCTTTTACTTGAGGTACAACATTTTAAAAAAATATTTTAAGAGTAATTATATGTTGCATATGGGATTTATGTTTCCATAAGGTTAGTGCCATTGAAAGCATAGACGGTCACATTAAAATTATTCACAAGAAATTAAATATTCATTGCTTGCCTTGGTATGAATAACTCGCTATCCGCTTTACTGTGAGTTCGTACATAACACCAGTCTCATTATTTCATTACTTGATTAGGTCCATGAAGCAGAAAGATTTAGAAAGATTTTGTATTGCAGCACTACAGGAGGACGGCCGAAACAGGGCTTACAGTATGATAAACTTTGTTATCATATCTATACAAATTTATATGCTTTGGCGTTTGGCATCGAGTAGGCTGACAATTTTGAGATTCTTATGAAATAGAAATAAGAAGCTGCAGGACTCACTACAGATGGGCAGAGACTAAGCAAGCGGTGAAACGTTTATTGCGCCTGCATATTTGTGGTAAGTGTAAATAATACCACTTATATAAACAGGAATGCTTCGATTCTACTCCAGCTGTGTTTGTGTTTTTTGTAGGAAAAACACACCGACACCAGCTTTGTAACTGAGTGCGGCCGTAACTACCGAACCAAAAAACAGGCCCCGCAACAAAGCTTACATTATACAACGCTCTCACATATTGAACACTACTGTATTGTTATAATACTTTTTGCAAATTTTTATTATTATTTGGCGCCAAACCTTCGCAAAATGAAGCCTAACGAATGACCAACATGAGCAAAATCCTCAGCAGATCCAAGCGTTGCGAAGATCTTTGTCAGGTAATGTCACCCAAGGAAAGTTTTACTCAAATTTTATTAGTGTTGTAGATTAATGTTGTTGATAAGGTTACATGCTCTAAAAAAAGGTGTCCCTTCGTACCTGTTGCTTAAAAAAATTTTGTTCTCTTAAACTAGAGTGATATGAGGTGTTTGGATAAAGGTTATATTAGGTGTATCTACGTCTACGTGATTTTAATACGTTTGTCGTAGGCATTTTATGTATCTTGGATATGTGGTAAGAAAGTACTTATAGAAGCTATAAGCTAAAAAGTATGAAAATAAGCCAAAAATGTGAGTTTCTGATTTGAATTTATGTTGTTTTGAGATTGTTAGAGTAGGGGTTGTTTGAGTTTATTTATAGGCTTATGAGCAAATCTAGCTTGACTTATGTTACATAGGGAGTTTAATTATGGGCCTATATAACTCTGTTATGTCGTCACCAACCTATATTATTCATTGAATCCATCATTGCTGAGTATCTTTTGGTGTCTAAACCAACCCTAACATTTTTTAACATGGCACAGCGCTTAATATGATCAACCATTTTTATTCGTTAATAGACCCGTTCGATTTGGCAATTATAAGTTTCATTAACCTAAGTACGCGTAATGTCTGCAATAGATTTTGACATGTATGGAATTAGATAAACATTCACGCTTTCATGGTCTAGCTGAGACACGATTTCACTTGTGTACATGTTGCTATTGTTGTTGTTGTAGAGAATAATGCACAAAGAGAGCTATAGTCTTACTACTGATCCCCATGCCACAGGACATACAACCTATTGGCCTTGATGCACAGTTCGAATATCCTGATGGATACAACAGTCGTATAATTATAATCATAAATCGGCAGTTTAAACTTCAGTTTCAGATTTAAAAATTGTCGATCTTAGCTCAAAACATACCACGTTATGCAATGTACGAGAAGGCTAAACAAGATGTTGGCACACTAAAAGATTGCAAAGGCTAAAATGTGAACGTGAATACGGGTTTGTCACGTAGCAGGTGGCTTAGAAGGCCAAAGGAGCAGTATGGGTGGACTAAAGAAATACATGTCTTTCACGTGGCATTGTGAGCCAAGCAAGGTACAGGCTATCTCCACTTCTTTTTTTGTCAATGTTTACTTTTGTATATGCTTTGTTACCAACAGCCAAAAAAAACATGAAATGCTTTTTTAACATTACAAGCTTTTGTCATAACAAGTATACTAATCAAATGATTGGAAATAACTGAGTGTGCACAAAATTTCTCTTGGTTGTTGTTACGTAGTATAATCTTCCCCATTTGTTTATCTTAGCAAATGATATTATATATTTGTTTGTTGTAAAAAAGCTTTTTTCTTTGTCTTAGATTGTGTGAATATTCTTTTTTTAATGTATGATATTACATAGTCCTGATTCCTACATAGTCTAAATTTATATGAAAGTGCATACCTGTCGAAATATTGATAGTAATTTACGGATTTTCTACAGGTAATTAAGGGGGTCTTTGGAGAAATGTTGGCCTGAATGATGGTTACACTGATATTCTTAGAAACTACAAAGACCTGGAACTACAAGTTGTTGCAGTTTAGACCTTACATACATGATATGTAATCGATTCTTATGGAATATGTGGAGTCAACATGTATATCCAATAAAGACCAGGCAGAACCTACTCCACATAAATCCTTTCAAATGTACTTTATTTGCGTTGTGTATGGAATGTGAAACTTGCTGTTGTGCTATGGTTCACAAATTTTCGTACGCAAACACCCCGCAGCGAAGCGCGGTTCTTCATCCTTGTTATTCATAAAAAATAAGAATGGTGTTTTCCTTGCTTTATTGGTATATGTTGATGATATTGTTATCACAGGGAACAATGTTACTGAAATTGATAATATTAAGAAGTTTTTAAGTTCCAAGTTTCTTATTAAGGATCTTGGTAAACTTAAATATTTTTTAAGAACTGAGGTTATTGAGTCTAATAACAGTTTGTTTTTAACTCAAAGAAAATATTGTTTAGAAGTTCTTTCTGAGTTTGGAATGCTTGGGTGTAAACCTTGTGGAACACCTATTGAAACTAAAGTAACTTCTGTTAAAAACAAACCTATTATTGACAAACCTTTAGTTGGTATAAACAATTACCAGAAATTGGTTGGTAAATTGATATACTTAACACATACCAGACCAGATATCCGTTATGTTGTTCATGTTCTAAGTCAATTCATGCATGCTCCCGTGGAATCTCATTTAAAACTTGCTTTTAGAGTTCTTATATACTTAAAAAACTCACCTTGTAAAGGTATTTCTTTCACTAAAGGAAATCTTGAGTTTAGTATCTTTGTTGATTCTGATTGGGCTAAATGCAAGGTCACAAGAAGATCAGTGACTGGATATTCTGTTTTTTTGGTTAATTCTCTCATATCTTGGAAAAATAAGAAACAGTCCATGCTTGCTAAGTCTTCTGCTGAAGCAGAATATAGAGCAATGAATACTGTTACTTGTGAGGTGATTTGGATTCTTAAAATTTTGACTGAGCTAAATGTTAATATCTCTCTTCATGTGCCTATACATTGTGATAACAGCTCAACAATCCAAATTGTTGCTAACCCAGTTTTCCATATGAGAAAATAAAACATTTTGAAATTGAATTGTTCTTCTTAAGGGAAAAAATTGTTGATGGTATTGTGAAAACTGTGAAAGTTAAGTCTGAGGACAATGTTGCTGATATATTCACTAAAAGTTTGAGTGTCCAGGAACACAATAAGTTTTGCGATCAGCTTGGTTTGTATGACATGTACAAGAGTTAGTCTATGGGGGGATGTTGAGAAGTATACATTTGTATACTGCTATATCCTAACTCTTGTGTACAGGGATTAGTTTTGCCTTTTCCATAACCAGAAGGTAAGTCTGGTAAGTTAATATATATATATTTCCATAGTTTGTAGTTTGTATTTTGTGCAGGGACTAGAAAGTACAAATATGGAGGACTTAAGTTGCATATCTTTGGAAGTTCAAGCCCGGATCTACAAACTAGTATATATAGGACTTTTCTGTTATTGTTTATTCATTATTCTTGTTTGCATCGTTTTCATCAGTCACAATACTCTCTCTAGTTTGTTGGAAATTTAGTGCAATTGTGGGAACGGGTAATACTTGTAAATGGGTTTGGAGGTACGGAGTGTACACCCATTAAGTCCCTTACCTCCCTGGACTCAATATAGTGGTTGTGATATCAGTAGGAAGCTGCTCCTGGTCAGGAAGTTGCTCCTGGTCAGGAAGTTGCTCCTGGTCAGGAAGCTGCTCCTGGTTAAGAAGCTGCTCCTGGTTAGGACGTTGCTCCTGGTGATGCACAAAGTCTTTGTAACCTCTTTGACCAGTTAATGAGGGTTGAATATTGACTTGATGACCAGGTTTATGGTCGTGTAACCACTATGCTTTATGAAGGTAATTATGAGATTAATAGGCCGATTAATGCTCTTAATACCTTTGACTAGGAGTTACATTCCTTAAGGAATAGGATCACTATAAATAGTGATCATATTTTGCATGATGAGATATACAAAAACAGGAAACACTTACACGCACAGAGTTCTTGATTTGTGCCTAAAACAAGAACTAACTCTTGGTTTTATCCCAAGGAGGTATTCGTGTTAACCCAGGCATAGGGTCGAATAATCTTCTTTGGAAAGTGATTACACGACTTCAAGAGATATCCGGTAACCATTCATTGGTACGTAGTTAGGCTATTGATTATCTTCACCCTGTTGGAACGAAGTAAACCCCAACAATCAAAGAAGATTATTTTGTGATAATCAATGGCGGCGACAATGAAGCATATGGTGGCTAACTTCTCCAAACTGGACAAGTTTGAAGGGGTTGATTTTAGGAGATGGCAGAAGAAGATGCACTTTCTTCTTTCTACCATGAACGTGGTGTACGTGCTGACCACTCCCATTCCTGATGGTGGTGATGATGCTACTTCGGAGGAACTGAGGAAAAGGAGCAAATGGGAGAATGATGATTATGTGTGTCGCGGCATAATTCTCAATGGTATGTCTGATTCTTTATTTGATATTTACCAAAATGTTGAATCTGCTAAAGAACTATGGGATTCCTTGGAAGCCAAATATATGGCTGAGGATGCATCAAGTAAGAAGTTCCTTGTGAGTGATTTCACAAATCACAGAATGACTGATTCAAGACCAGTCATGGAACAATACAATGAACTTCTTGGAATACTTGGCAGATTTACACAACATAAAATGAACATGGATGAGACCATTCAGGTCTCGTGTCTCATTGACAAACTACCTCCTTCTTGGAAATATTTCAAGCACACCTTGAAACATAAGAAGGAGGAGTTAACTCTTGTTGAGTTGGGCAGTCATTTGCGCATTAAGGAATCCCTCAGGGTGCATGAAAGTGACAAGCCAAAGAGCAACAATGTTGCTGGTTCATCTGTTGTCAATATGGTGGAGCATAACAACTCCACCAGGTACAATGACAACAAGGGCAAACGTAAGCATCATGATAACACCAAACCTAATCCTAACAAGAAGTCATCAGTGGCTTGTTGGAAGTGTGGGAAACCTGGACACTTCAAAAGGGATTGCAAAGGTGTTAGCATTGGCAACCAAGCTAATGGATCAGGCACAAAAGGATGATGATGTTGCGTGGTGGGTTGACTCCTGAGCAACAGTACATGTGTGTAAAGATAGATGCTGGTTCAAGACTTATGAGTCAATGAATGATGGATCTATTCTTCACATGGGAAATGAGTCAACAGCCCTAGTGCATGGACGTGGTTGTGTAGATCTTAAATTTAGTTCTGGAAAGATTGTTTCTTTGTTTAATGTTTTGCATGTTCCTAATATTAGAAAGAACTTGGTTTCTAGTAGTGTTTTGAATAATTGTGGTTATAAACAGGTGATTGAATCTAATAAATTTGTTTTATCGAAACATGGTGTGTTTATTGGTTTTGGCTATTTGAGTAATCAAATGTTCAGGCTTAATATTGATTCTAGTATAAATGTTGATTCTGTCCTGATGACTACCACTAAACTGAATAATTCATCACTATGGCATGCTAGACTAGGCCATGTCCACTTTAAAAGGATGCAAGATATGTCTAAGGATGGGTTAATCCCAACATTTGACATGGACACTGAAAAGTGTCAGACTTGTATGCTGAACAGAATAACTAAGAAACCATTTCAGGATGTAAAACGTGAAACTACAGTTTTGGAGCTAATCCATAGTGACCTATGTGATTTGCATGCTACTCCCTCATTAGGGAATAAGAAATACTTGGTAACATTTATTGATGATGCTTCTAGGTTTTGCTATGTTTATTTGTTACATACTAAGGATGAAGCATTAGATAAATTTAAAGTATTTAAAACTGAAGTTGAATTACAACAAGGAATCCAAATCAAAAGATTTAGGACTGATAGGGGAGGTGAGTACATGAATACTCAGTTTTTTCAGTCTGTTGGAATAATCCATGAAACAACTGCCCCCTATACTCCACAACAAAATGGTATATCAGAAAGGAAAAATAGAGTACTAAAAGAGATGGTTAACTCCATGTTGTCCTACTCAGGACTGAGTCAAGGGTTTTGGGGAGAAGCTATGTTAACAGCTTGCTATTTATTAAATAGGGTTCCTAATAAAAGCAACAAGATTACCCCTTAAGAACTCTGGACTAAAAGGAAATCAAACTTGAACTACCTTAAAGTTTGGGGTTGTAGGGCTGTTGTAAGACTCCCTGATCCAAAGGTGAAAACCTTGGGTGAAAGAGGCATTGAATGCATCTTTGTTGGATATGCTGAGCATTCCAAGGCTTATAGGTTCTATGTTATTTAACCTAATGATTCAGTTTCAATAAACTCAATCATTGAATCAAGGGATGCTAACTTTGATGAGACTAGGTTCTCATCAGTCCCTAGACCAAGCCTTAGGACTCCTATAGGAGCTGAGGACACTGGTGTTTCAGTGGAACCTGAAAGGGTCACTGATGAGGTTGTGGTTCAGCAACCTGAGCCTGAGCTTAGAAGAAGCACAAGGCATAGGACTCCAAAGAATTTTGGGCCTGAATTTCAACTATACCTAGTTGAAGGAACAAGGGATGAGGTCTCTGACCAGTACTACTATTGCTTTAATGTTGAGGCTGATCCCAAAACATTTGATGAAGCAATGAAGTCCCAGGATGTTGTTTTCTAGAAAGAAGCAATCAATGATAAGATGGATTCCATCATGGGCAACAACACTTGGGTGTTGGTTGATCTACCTCCAGGTTGTAATCCACTTGGTAACAAGTGGATTTTCAAAAGGAAAATGAAGGTAGATGGAACTGTTGAAAAGTTCAAGGCAAGGTTAGTCATTCAGGGCTTTAAACAAAAGTCAGGGATAGACTATTTTGATACTTATGCTCCAGTAGCACGTATCAGTACCATAAGAATGCTGATTGCTCTAGCAAGTATTCATAATCTGATTATTCATCAGATGGATGTGAAGACAGCATTCTTGAATGGTGACTTGGATGAGGAGGTTTATATAAACCAACCTCAGGGCTTCATCATGCCTGGTCATGAAGGTAAGGTGTGTAAACTGATTAAGTCCTTATATGGACTGAAGCAGGCACCTAAGCAATGGCACCAAAAATTTGATGAAGTGGTTTTGTCTAATGGTTATTCACTTAACCAAGCTGACAAATGTGTATATAGCAAATTTGATGAATCTGGTAAAGGAGTCATCATTTGCCTATATGTTGATGACATGTTAATCTTTGGTACTGACCAAGCTAAGGTTGATCAGACAAAGGATTTTTTGTCATCAAAGTTCTCCATGAAAGACATGGGGAGGCTGATGTTATCCTTGGCATAAGGATTAAACATGAAAGTGATGGTATTGTAATTTCTCAGTCTCATTACATTGAGAAGGTGCTGAAGAAATTCAATCACTTTGATTGTACTCCAGTAAGTACACCTATGGATACAAGTAAGAAACTAAAGCCTAACAATGGCCAGGCTGTCTCCCAGCTTGAGTATTCTAGGGTTATTGGTTGCTTGATGTATGCCATGACTAGTACTAGGCCTGACATTGCATTTGCTGTGGGTAAACTGAGTAGGTATACTAGTAATCCTGGTACTCAGCATTGGCAAGCAATTCAGAGGGTACTGAAGTATTTGAAAGGAACAATGGATTATTGTTTGTCTTATACTGGATATCCTTCAGTGTTGGAAGGTTACACTGATGCAAGTTGGATCAGCAATACTGAGGATAATTCATCCACAAGTGGCTGGGTATTCCTTCTTGGTGGTGGTGCAATTTCTTGGGCATCCAAGAAGCAAACTTGCATTACTGGTTCAACAATGGAATCTGAATTTGTGGCTCTAGCAGCTGCTGGTAAAGAGGCTGAATGGTTGAGAAACTTACTTCTTGAGATTCCATTATGGGTCAAACCTATGGCACCCATTTCTATCCGTTGTGATAGTGCAGCTACATTGGCTAAGGCATATAGCCAGATGTACAATGGCAAGTCTAGACACCTAGGTGTTAGACATAGCATGATTCGTGAGTTGATCACGAATGGGGTGATTTCAATAGAGTTTGTGAGGTCTCAACAAAACTTAGCTGATCACTTGACGAAGGGATTGGCTAGAGACTTGGTTTTAAAGTCTGGTAAAGGGATGGGTTTAAAAGTCCACTCTAGTCACTGAATGCTAGGACACCCAACTCCCTCCTGAGGAAACTTGGGAGCTAAGTTCAATGTGGAAAGCTGAACATTCAGGGGACTGAAGCACATGTTTTACATATCATCCCAAGGATGTGCTTGTACCTGCTGAAAGGAGGATGAAGTTATAAACTTCTTAATGGTTAATTTCTTTGAAAAAGTGCTTAAGCAGGAGCATGAACTAAAGAGGAACCACCTATGTAAATGTTGAGGTTTCGCCGCCTCAAGGAGCATGGACTTTGGCTCTTACAACATTTATGAATTGGATATGGACACATGGCTTGTATGGTGTCAAGAGCGTTTTAAGTGTTTGAAAACTTGGGTGTATGTTATCTTCAGGTGTTCAAAGTAGTTGAAGGGTTCAATTCTTAGAACACCATGATTCTCGAATATTTGGAGTGATGTACTAAGATGGAAATTCAATCCTCAGGACATTTTCATTTATGCACTGGTTTTGCTAAAGTTGATTTTCATGCAAAAAGGAATTGTACTAAATTGGGGAGGATTGTTGGAAATTTAGTGCAATTGTGGGAACGGGTAATACTTGTAAATGGGTTTGGAGGTACGGAGTGTACACCCATTAAGTCCCTTACCTCCCTGGACTCAATATAGTGGTTGTGATATCAGTAGGAAGCTGCTCCTGGTCAGGAAGTTGCTCCTGGTCAGGAAGCTGCTCCTAGTTAGGAAGCTGCTCCTGGTTAGGACGTTGCTCCTGGTGATGCACAAAGTCTTTGTAACCTCTTTGACCAGTTAATGAGGGTTGAATATTGACTTGATGACCAGGTTTATGGTCATGTAACCACTATGCTTTATGAAGGTAATTATGAGATTAATAGGCCGATTAATGCTCTTAATACCTTTGACTAGGAGTTACATTCCTTAAGGAATAGGATCACTACAAATAGTGATCATATTTTGCATGATGAGATATACGAAAACAGGAAACACTTACACGCACAGAGTTCTTGATTTATGCCTAAAACAAGAACTAACTCTTGGTTTTATCCCAAGGAGGTATTCGTGTTAACCCAGGCATAGGGTCGAATAATCTTCTTTGGAAAGTGATTACACGACTTCAAGAGATATCCGGTAACCATTCATTGGTACGTAGTTAGGCTATTGATTATCTTCACCCTGTTGGAACGAAGTAAACCCCAACATAGTTTACGATTGGTAAAGATCTCAATCTGTGAGATCTTGTTTGTTGATTCTTTCAGTTGTATTTGTATGATCAAAAACCTAGATATTACATTTGAAGTAATAGTCTGAGGCAGTTAATAAAAGGGGTGGTTGGTTGACTAAATCTGGTTTCATAAAGATGATTGTATAAATTTCCACACTATTGTAAAATGTTTAATTCTATAGGTTTAATAAAAAGTCAAATTAATTCCATTTTGGGTAGTCTCGAATTTATATATAATTATAAATTCTAGCTTACTTTTAACGGAGTTAAAAATACTTAAGCTTTTTTACAAGGAAAATAAAAAATGTTTAATCTTGTAAAGTTAGTACCAAAATCATTAAAAATATTGAAACGTATATTGTAGTGTTTCTACGTTTTGAGAAAATACCAAAATCATTAAAATGTACTTTCCTACTTGCACAAGAACAAAACCACTCGTACGGTCCGGTAAAGACTTACGACTATAATCACTAATATGTGAGATGTCTCAAGTTCATTAAAAAGACTTAACTGGTTTAACTCTTTGTGATAAGGGTACACGTTGCCGTTATACTGTGCCAAGGATCATTACTTATAGTCGTGTTATATGTATGACGTCATGGCTATAAACAATCGTTCTCGAATCAAAATGGATCGATCGGAGTGAAAAATTGATCGTCCCGAGCAAAACCTACCAGACCTAGACATAATAACTTTTTTTTTGAAGAAATGAATTGAGAATCAAACCGAAGTGACTCAGTCGGTTTCAGTTTTGTGTCGGTCCTTTCGGTTGATCAGTTCAGTTCTATTTCTACGTGTTTTCTCGGTTTTGGCCCGACCCAATCTGAACCGAACTGAAAACCATACATACATAAAGCTAGGGATGAGCATAGGTTAAAAGTCGTCCTAAAATGAAACCCATGTAGAAGAAGCTGCTGAAATTCAGAAAGTCGAAGACGTGAAACGAAATACTTCTGCAGTTATATGGACGCCATCAGCATACATTGTACATTGTTTGGGTTCCACTTTATTTGTCGCACATGTAGGCATTGTACAGGTACGGTTTCTGTTGGTATGTTGACGGATAGTAGTATTCTTATACGGGTGGTTAGTGTTGTCCTTATATAGGTATAAACAAGTAACCCGCCATTCTTTTTCTCGTGCGATCATTGATTGGCGCGATTTGTTATTGGTTAGTTGTGTTTGTACATCCGAAATGTGTGGTTAGATTGTTTCGCTTCAGGGTAATATATGTCATTTTATTGAGATGGAAATATGATGAATATGTTTAGCTTTCTGGTTTCTTTTCTATACAAGTAATACAACCATGAATTTATCAGTTTATTGTGAGATCACAAGAGTAACGAAACAAGACATTTCGGATGAACAAACACGTAGGGGACCAAAATAGGCCAAAATAGGTAATGAAGAATCTCGGCTAACCCATCCAGTTGCAGATTCAGTTGCATACATCATTGGATTACAAACTTCTACCGTATCACAACAGTTGCAGATTCTGAAGGTTTGCTTCTGCATACGCCTAATGGCATATTACTTCAGTTCATTCATTATTTATTAATGTCTCGGCCTTACACACTGCCTTTTTAATAGTTGAAAGGAGAAATTACATACAATTGAAGGATCCATCTTATTGTTACATGATTTTTAATTTCTCGAAAGATGTATGCTCTTTGGCATCTGATTTAGCTAAATGGTTATCCGAGGTTGAGAGTTGCAAGGTAAATCGGTTTTTAACTTAATAGCATTTGACGTTGTTTTCGTTTCCCAATAGTTTTTTCACGCGTACCAAACTGTCTATGAACACAGGTGCCCAAACTAGATGCTATGTATAATGCTGCGCTCTTTGCTGTGAAAACATGTGATAGAACTAACGGTTGCATCGATTCACAACATACACGCATGCTTGCAGAAAAAGATCTTGGATTAATTCAATTCCCATAATGACAACGATATCCCAAATAAGATGAGCCAAACCAGGTTTACAAATAACAGAAAAAGAACTTTCTTGTACATGGAAACATGCTATGCTAAAAAGATATTTTCAACAGGCTGTAAAATCTGGTTACCCTAACATTGCTTCATGGGCAAATGGGCACACAACTACAAAAGGTTTGGTGGTAGTGCTGCAACTGCATGTAACATCAGGGGCGGTGGTTGGCGATAGGTAAGGCTACCCGCAACGCTCCCGTAATAATTCGGTCGACTCTCGGTCGCGACCGAATCGCGCCGTTGCAGCGATTCGGTCGCCGGAGTCGGTCGGCCCTTATTCCACCCTATACACGATCTAATTCAAAACTTGCGGAAAAAAAATATAGCCGTTGGTTATATCCGTTACATTTTAAAAAAAAAATTCAAATTTAATTTAAAACCTATATAATCACTACCCCTTTCATAATTTTTACATTTCACACACAAATCTCTACACACATCTAAAATGTCTAGCAAGAGAACTCCCAAAAACAAAACCCCAAAATCCCGAGTTCGTCAAGAATCCGTTCCACATGTGACACCGGACTCGACTTTCCAATTATCCGGTGTGTCTCCACAATTCCGGTTTAGACCCACCGGTTTTGAATATCAATCACACCAACAACCTAACTATTCAAACCGTCCTTTCTATCCCCACAACGTGATAACCAACAACCTAACTACGAATCGCCTACGGGTGTGTATCGGCCTACTATGGATTCTTCCACTACTTCCTATCCAAACCAACAGTATTCTCCGATTAATCGTTTTGAGGTTGATGCACAATTTGAAGATATGATATACAACCAAGACAACTATGTGGGTGACGGGCCTAGCCAAGATCAATCTATGGGTCAAGGTTTGGGACACGGGTCTTTTCATGGTGCATACAACCTTGAAGACGACGAGGAAGAGATGTCACCAATCAAACCTAAGAAGCCCTCAAGACGTGCTACGAAAGGCAAACAGGTTGATTTAACTGAGCCACCAAAAGAATGGACAAGTGACGAAGAGTGTGTGTTGTGCAGAGGTTGGTGTCATGTTTCCGAGAATTGCGTTCTTGGAAACAGTCAAAAATCAAAGGGCTTTTGGCTAAAAGTAGTGAAGTACTATGAAACCGAGACGGGTTCTACTAGAGGGTATGACGCGGTTGTGAGCAAATGGAAAAACAGGTTGCGTCCTAGTGTTGGTTCATTTTGTGGTATTATGAATAACATTGAGCGTACTCATGATAGTGGTGCAAATGATCTGACTGATTACCAAAAAGCTTGTGCTGAATACAAAGTGACTTACAAAAAAGAGTTTCAATACTAGGAGGCGTGGAAAGTGCTCAAAGATCACCCAAGTTGAAATGTACAAAGACAGTGAAACTGTATTTCTAAATCTCTTTTGTTTGTATATCTAAGCACTATAAGACTACCTGTAATAAGACTCAATAACGTGTCTTAGGTGCCTAGCCGGAAGATCAAGAACACGTCCGCCTTATTATGCTCTCCTTATTATGATTGTCCCACATCAGCAAAGTGGGAAATATGAATGAGATGAAGACTTTATAAAAAAGAGGTCCATCGTCATATTCTGATTAATAGCTTGGGTTCTGACCTTGCTTTCACATCTTGGCCTTGTTTTGTTGAACTGTTTTTGTTTTAATATTTTTAAATCTTGGCCTTGTTTTGTTGAACTGTTTTTGTTTTAATATTTTTAAATCTTGGCCTTGTTTTGTTGAACTGTTTTTGTTTTAATATTTTTAAATCTTGGCATTGTTTTGTTGAACTGTTTTTGTTTTAATATTTTTAAATCTTGGCCTTGTTTTGTTGTACTGTTTTTGTTAGTAATATTTTTAAATCTTGCCTTGTTTTGTTGAATTGTTTTTGTTTTAATATTTTTAATTTTTTTGTTGAAAAGTAAAAAATGTTTAATCATTTTAAGATTATCAAAAAATAAACAGACAATTAAATTTTTATAAGATTAATAAAAATGAATTTAATCTTTTAATAAAAATGCTAATATTACAAGAATAATCTGAGCATCGACCCAGACCCATTCATATTCGTAGAAGCACTTTTGAGGGCAGAGGTCGAGCATCTTCAGCACTTTTGAGCTAGTCAGGCTACTCATACAAAACCTTCACCACCGAATCCCATAACAACGTCGCTTAGAAAATCTTCACCATCTCGCAAACCTTCATCACCTGTCCCACGCTCTTCTACTCCCACAAACTCACGAAGACTGAGTACAGGTTCTACCGGTTCCACGAGTTCAAAGGGTAGTAGAGGAAGTTCACCTTCACCAAAAGTAAACGCTTGGCAATCCACACTATACCCGGTTTTTCAACCGAGGTCCCACCGAATCTCCGGACCTCATTGGATTTCTCGTCCCCTTAAGTGTAGCCGAGATTCTTCATTTCCCATCTTGGCCGATATCATTACTTTCTGAGAGCGGATACAAGGCGTATTTGAAGACCAAGTTGGCGTCATTGCATAAAAGTACCCTTATCCGAACCATAACATATATAGCAATGGTGCCGATCATTTCTTCGTGTCTTGTCATGATTACTATATGCAATTTATGAGATCTCTAGCTAATGTTAAACCTTTTATTAAACGGTACTGCGATTTTTATTCAGCGAAACACTTAACTCATTAAGAATTTCATAACAGTGCTTGCAATGCCTACATATCAGAAGGGTATGTTCCAAATAGGGATGTATCAATTAAGGAGATTAACACGCCATACAATGGTATCCCAATCGTAAGTGATCGACACTCGCCTTACAATCGTTCAATCCTTGCATTTTTGCAGGCAGAAACCATGGGTATGTGCGAACAAAGTTATTCGAATCTTGTAGAAACAAAGAAGATAATGATATTCAAGTTTATGATTACCTTACGTAGAGCGGAAAAAAAATACACAAGTGTGGTTGTCCCACATCGCCGGAGTGGGAAATATGAACGAGATGGAGACCAAATAAAAAGGAGGTTCCGCATACTCTCTGGTTAATAACTTGGGCTACTTTGCTTTTGGGCATCTTGTTAGGCACCATTACTGGCTTTGTATGTGCTGTTATCACCTTAGTTTAAAAACCGATACTGTTTATGAAAAAAAATGTTTTCCTACTTCTACACGACTACACCTGTAAATTTTGTTTTTTACTAGATGAATAATGAAGTTTAAAAAAAACCAAAGAACTCTTACCAAGAATTTGTGATAATTCATGAGAAGATGCTCCAAGTTTACACATTTGATATGGTTTGCAAATATATGCTAGATTTACTTTCACCTTGCTCCTATGTGGGACAGATCAAACACTCATAGACATTCAAAAATGATCATGGGCATTACAGATAATTATATACACAGTTGTGTGTAACAAGTTTGTAAACATATTTCATAAATCAGTTGTCATTATATCATATAGAAAGAATCATATTTCGCCCGACGAGAGGAAAGAAGATTGTTTAGTATCACATCACATCAAATTCTGAATGAAACGCTTCTTTTTTCATATGAAACTTTTGAGGTACGAAATAACAACAAATTAACTGTTTCGCCTTAGTCTAGTCGGTCATGTTACACCAAACTAAACAGGTGTAATGGTCACATTCAAATCAAATGGCACATCACTTTATATAAACATATCTCGCAATATATCTAACAAACAGACAACTCATGATGACAAAATTGACATTCTGTTGGGAATATACACTACAATAAATTGATTGATTTTTCACATTTATTATGCCACTTGTTCACAATTTAAAATGTGTAAATTGGAAAAGTTCACAATTTCATTAGTGTTCTTGTTGTGAACAAATTAGGTGTAACAAATAACTTCACACTTTTAAGTGTGAAGATTATTAATACTTCACACTTTTATGTGTGAACTTTTTAATACTTCACGTTTTTATGTGTGAACTTTTTAATACTTCACACTTTTTAATACTTCACATTTACACGTGTGAATAGTTTAAAAATAAAGTTCACACATTTAAAAGTGCGAAGAAAAAGTTGTGAACAAACCCTAAATTTGTTGTAGTGATAATGTGTGTGCACGGTCACTATCATGACGTTAAGCCTTCAGTTATACCGTAACTACATAACACACATATATATAAACCGGAAACCTTATTGAAAAACAAAAAGGTTTCCCTTCATAAATATATAAACCATGTTGAATTTCCCATTTTCAAGGTTAAATCTTTAGTTAAAGTCAACGCACAATCTGGTCAACACGATAATTTAGTGAAGGTGGATGTAGCTGAAGTCAAAGCAAAAACAGATCCTACCCGTTTTCGAACCCATGTCGAAGAAGCTGCTGAAATTCATAAAGCCGAAGACGTGGAACCAGATGGTACTGATGCTTTAGAGACTCATACTTTCGAGAAAGATAGCACTGATGTAGCTGAGGTTCCATTGGATGCGATATCAGAAGGCAAATGTGATCAAATGGGTCAAGCTTCCGCTGCTTCAATATGTGACGACAACAGTTCATTACTAGAAGAATTGCAGAACGATCTTGACGTGAAATACTTCTGCAGTTATATGGACGTCATCAGCATACATTGTTCATTGTACATTGTTTGGGTTCCACTTTATTTGTCGCACAGGTAGGCATTGTAAAGGTGCAGTTTCTATTGGTATGTTGACGGATAGTAGTATTCTTATACGGGTCGTCAGTGTTGTCCTTATATAGGTATAAACAGTAACCCGTCATTCTTTTTCTGGTGCGATCATTGATTGGCGTGATTTGTTATTGGTTAGTTGTGTTTGTACATCCGAAATGTGGTTAGCTTGTTTCTCTTCATGGCAATATATGGGATTTTATTGAAATGGAAATATGATGAATAAGTTTTGCTTTCTTGTTTCTCTTTTATACAACAATGAATTATCACTTTATTGTGAGATCAAGTTATAATTACTTTCCGAGAGCGGATACAAGGCATATTCGAGGACTATGTTGGCGTCATTGCACAAAAGTACCCTTATTCGAACGATAACCATAGCAATGGTGTCGATCACTTCTTCGTGTCTTGTCATGATTGGGTACGTTTGACGATTTCTACAGCTAATGTTAAACATTTTACTAAACGGTACTGCGATTTTTATGCAGCGAAACATTACTCTTTTCATAATAGTGCTTGCAATGCGTACATCTCATAACGGTATGTTCCAAATAGGGATGTGTCAGTTAAGGAGATTAACACGCCATACAACGCTATCCCAATCGTAGGTGATAGACACTCGCCATACAACGCTATACCATGGTTATGCTCAAAAAAAGTTATGCAAATCTTGTGGAAACAAAGAAGATAATGATATTCAAATTTACGATTACCTTCCCAAAGGTAGAGTGGAAAAAAAACACAAGTGTAGTTGTCTCACATCGCCGGAGCGGGAAATATGAAAGAGATGAAGACTGAATAAAAAGGAGATACCCACTTGTTACCAGGCTTTCACATCTTGGCCTGTTTGTTAGAGGCTGTGTGACCTGATTTGTTGAACCGTTTGTTTTGGTTTGCCGAGCGGTTCAGATTTTTTGGCACTATTATTAGTTTCAATATTTTTAATTTCATTTTGGATCGGTTTGATTTTATAAATTATAAAATCCTGTTGGTTTACTATGAAATTAAAATTATTAAAGCTTTTTTACAAGAAAAGTAAAATATTTAATCATTTTTAGAAAATAAAAAATTAGCAAACAATTAAAATTTTATAAGTTTTAACAAAATTTAAATTATTCTTTTGAAGAAAAACAAAACTCTTTTGATCAAAGACAATTAAAATTTTACTGTCATGAGTTTCTATGATAAGAGTACACGGTGTCGTTATACCGCATCAGAGCGCGTTATGGTTGTTTATATGTACGACGTCATGGCCATAAACCGTTCCCGAAGCAAAACCGACTTGATCTAGATTGAAAACAACTTTTTTGAAAGACATGAATCGAGAACCAAACCGAAGTGACTCAGTTTGTTTAAGTTATGTCAGTCCCTTCGGTTATTAAGTAGCCATATCAACCACATGAAACACGAAGATCCAACTATGATTAGTGTGCACGATGTCGTTATATTAACTGAGAAGCGTCATAGTCGTGTTATAGGTACGACGTTTTGAGTATAAATAACCGTTATCGTAGCGAAACCAACCGGCCGAGCAAAACACCTAGATTGGAAACAACTTTTGCGAAAGACAACAAAACCGAAGTGACTCGGTTAGTTTTAATTTTGTGTCAATCCTTTTGGTTGATCGGTTTGGTTCAACTTCGACGTGTTTTTACTTGATTCTGACTCAAATCTGACTCTACCGAACTGAAAACCTTATTGAAAAGGTCAGTTACATTTTGTATGCGGGACTTTTGTTTTTGTCTTTGCTAAGCCTCGCATACAAATCATTCTAAAAAAGGTTCCCTCAAATCAAACCGAAGCGGGAAAACAATATCCCCAAAACCTTAAAAAAAGAGTCACATCTTAAGCCTTGGTTTTAGTACTCGAGTTCGAGTTTCAATTCGACAGTACTCAACTTGACTCACTTAGTTACTCGTCTTCAAAGGGTGTTTTGTTTAGCTTATTGCATTATCAAGTTACCACTAAGCTTGTTCAAACAATTGTAACATTTTATAACCTTAGTTAGACCTTTTTTTCCCCCAAGTGTAGCTGACATTCTTCATTAGCTATCTTGGCCGATATCATTACTTTCCTAGAGCGGATACTTCCCCGCCTTCCAAAGGAGGTGCCTAGAGGACGGGCCGGACGCAGCATATTCAAAGACTATATGTTGGCGTCATTGCACAAAGGTACCCTTATCCGAACCATAGGAACGGTGCCGATCATTTCTTATGTGTCATGTCATCATTGGCTACATTTGACGATTAGTTCTTTAATTTTGGTAAACAACTAAACATCTATAATTTTGTACTTTTCTATAATTTTAATAACTTGTTTAAAAGTTCTACAAATTATTCTACATTATGAAATGAAAAATTAGAAAAATACACAAATGTAGTTATCCCACATCGCCAGTCTGAGAAATATGAATGTGATGAAAACTAAATAAAATGGAGGTCCATCATACTCATTAATAACTTGGGTACCATAGTTACTCAGTTCTGACCTGGCTTACATATCTTGGCATGTTTGATCTTGATATGTTGGATCGTTAGTTCTGATTCGATGATTGGTTCAGGTTTCTTTTTAACGCCAATTCTTAGTTTTAATGTTTTCAATTCTGTTTTGGATAAATTTGTTTTTATAAATTATAAAAACACTATATATTCATGACAAAATTAAAAATATTAAAACTTTTTTACTAAAAAGGTAAAATCTTTAATTATTTTTAGAGTATAAAAATTGAACGAACAATAATATAATTTTGTAAGGTATCAAAATTAATTTTTTTTATAAATATTACTTCTTCGGTCCCAAATTTATAATCATTATTTTTATTTTTGGACGTCTCAAAATTATAGTCCACTTCCAAATATAGTTGTGGGTAGTTTAGCACTTTACCATATTACTAACCACCACCTTATGGGTGGTTTTTTAACTTTCCGTAATTAAAGTTATTTCCAAATATGAACTCATCATTTATCTAAATACATAATTTTAGCATATATAATTAAGTTAAGTTAGTTTTAATAGTATGCATTAATATCAAGTAATTTCATATTTAAAAATGTTTTCAATTACGGAAAGGTAAAAAAACATCTATAGGGTGGGTGGTTAGCAAAATACTTAAATGTTTAATTAATACATAAAGGTATGGTTATTATTTTGTAAAAAAGTAAAAGAGAATGTTGTAGTTACTATTTTTTTTTTAAAAATGTGTGTTTTTTTATTGGGAGATAATTAATTTGGGACGGAAGGAGTATGATACTGAATGATACATTGCACTGTTTCTACGTTTTGAAGAAATACCAAAATCATCAAGATGTACTTTCCTGTCCGCCCAAAATACAAGAACAAAACCACTTATGGGTGGTAAAAGACTTTTGACTGTATTGCTAATATGTGAGACGTCTCAAGTTTAATTAAAAGACTTATTTGGTGTGAGTCTCTATGATAAGAGTGCACTGCATCGTTATACTACACCAAGGATCATTACTTATAGTTGTGTCATAATAGGTACGATTTCATGGCTATAATTCTATAAACAACCGTTCTCGAAGAAGAAATAATTGACCCGAGCAAAATCGACATGACGTAGACCGAAAACAACTTCGACGTGCCATTATCGGATTTTGCGTGAACCGAACCATACCACAACTAAAAACCTTATTGAAAATGTCATTTTCATTTTGTATGCGGGGCTTTTGCTAAATCCAAATCATTGTAAAAATTTTTTAGTTGACTATCTGAGTTTCTTCTTCTTTTTTTTTGAACGGCGAGTTAGTAGTTAGTGATTCGAGCTTACAGTGACATCCAATCGGGCAGTATGCAAGCCTCGAACCTTCTTCTTAGGGGATAAACCCCACTCCTGCTTCTTAATTCGGGCCCCTGAAGGTTCTTGGTGAGACTCGAACTCGAGACCTCTCTAAGAATACCTCCCCAAAGATACCCTTCGTGGCCAACTGAGCTAGCTCAGCTGGTTTATCTGAGTTTCTTCTTAAGCTTAGGGAAGGAGTTTTGCCGCGTTCAACTCTTGCAAAAAAACTAAAATCATGAATTTTTTTCTTGTGTGAAACCGTGAGTTTGAGAGATTTCCCATTACGGGCTTCTCTTAGTGGTTTGGATCTCGGAACCTACCCATTTGAATGGTTTAGTTCGAGGATCGAATTTAAAATACGGTGTAAAAGAGAAAAAAAATAATTTGTAAAATAAAGTTTCCCTCCAATAAGAAAGAGGCAGGAAAACAAGATCCCCAAAACTTAAAAAAAACACAAACCCAAAATTTAATTTCCTGAAACCAAAACATTTTTCCGACAAATCCCACATCTCCTCAACACCGCCACGTCATCACCATCAGCATCATCGTCATCATCATCAGCACTTCAAACTCTCCTTTTATCCCATAAACAACGCCTTCTCAAAAGCCCGGTTTCAAAAAAATCTTCTTCTTCACGCCATGTTATAATATTTAAACCCAACAAAAAACCTAAAAAATCCGGTCTGAACCGGTTCACCCGGTTCTTAAACGGCCCGTCCCGGTTCATGTCAATTCAGGTGGCCACTCGGCTGCTGGAAGCAGTTTTGATGGTATTGGATCCGACCCGGGAAAGAACCGGACTGAACAGGTAAAGAACCGGGCAGAACCGGTTGGTAGAGGGTCCAAACCAGTTCATGTCAAGGCGGATGGTCACACAGTTGGTAGAAGCAGGTTTGATGGTAAAGAATCTGACCAAGGTAGTAAAGATTTTGACCCGGAAAAGAACCGGTCTGAACCGGTTCATAAAGTGTCTGACCGGTTTGGTAGAGTTAAAAGTGGTTGTGATGTGGTAGGGTCCCATATGGTTGGCAAAGGATCTGACCCGGTTTAGTATAAGGCGGTTCGGTGGTGGTTGTGATAATGTTGGTGGTGGAACGTGTGTTGCGAGATTTGTGTCGTTTGCCAAGTTGCGTAAGCCTAGCTTGAATTTCGAAACGATTGATGTAGGAACAGTTGAGTGTAGTAATTTAGGTGGCAGGAATGTGATCGGAGCGAATTCGGGTGCTTTTGAATGTGGAAATGAGATATTAGGTGGAGATGTTAGTCGTGTGAATTTGGGCGATAACGAAAATGCGGGTGGTATAAATTTGGGGAAAAGTGTTAAAAAGCATCCGAAATTGATATGAACGAATTTGCGTGGTGATTTTGGCTGTGGAAATGAATCGTTAAGTGGTGATGTTAGTGGTAGGAGTTTAGGGAAAGTAGTGAGGAAGCCGCATAATTTGATAGGTGGATCGGTTTTACCACATGTCAATGTGGCCTCTGTGAGTAAGCCGAAGGTAGCAAATGAAGGGAATTTTGTGAGGTTGAATATAAACGGACACGGAGGATGGAAAAAGTTTGGGAATAAAGTAAGGAAAAGGAATCCAAACGCGTATAACGGAAGTAAAAAGTCTTACAAAAGAAGTAGACGAAAGCTAAAAAGTGGCAGTGAAGAAGGAGACTAGGAGAGGACTTTATGTGAAGAGGAAAGTTTGCGTTTTGAGGAGAACCAAGTGAAAGAGAAAAAACGAGCTGATTTGGAAGTGGTCGAGCAGGTGGTTTTAGATGTTAGAAATGACCCGTGTGATGAGAATTTGGATAAGTTGTTGAATTTGATACATGGGTATGAGTCGTTTAGAGATGGGCAATTGGAGGCGATTAAGCTGATACTTGACGGGAAGACGAGTATGGTGATTTTGCCGACTGAGGCTGGGAAGTCGCTTTGTTATCAGTTGCCTGCTTTGGTTCTGCAGGGGATAACACTTGTTATTAGTCCGTTGGTTGCACTTATGTTTGATCAG
Source organism: Glebionis coronaria (assembly GCA_025667525.1). NCBI lineage: Eukaryota > Viridiplantae > Streptophyta > Magnoliopsida > Asterales > Asteraceae > Glebionis > Glebionis coronaria. The sequence goes on from JANFOE010002145.1 coordinate 57,155, forward strand.
CTTAAACTGCTGCCACCCGTCATTCCAGGTGGCTTTTTATGTAACAGTCAGGTATTATCTATATCCGCCTGCGTGCTTGCTTGTTTGTATTTATATATTTATTTTGTTTAATTTCGTGTTTGTTAATGTTTTAGACGTGTGAAGAGAGTTCAGAAACACTTAGGCGGGTTCAAGAAAGATCCTTAAAGGTTAACACTTAATAAATTTAAGGGCTAATGACTTAAAAACGTATCTAACTTGTCACTTTTTACCGTTCTGTGTAGCCATCTTTTTTTCCTATATTATCATTAACTTTGTGATTTCGTACATTGTGTGTATCCGGTGACCTGCTTAAGTGGTTAACAGGTTACGCTAACGACAGTTTACTTTTTTATTACAACGTTAGTCCTTTATATTAACGACTATTAATACAAACATCTAAAATTTGAATTATTTTTTAAATAAAATGTAAAACTTTTAAAAAAAAAGTATGTAACTCCAAATATTCACGTTTTCGTCAGATATTTTATGTTTTCCTTAGTAATTTTACGTTTTCGCCTGTAAATTTAGGTTTTCGTCAGTAAATTTACGTTTTTGTCTGTAAATTTACGTTTTCGTCAGTATTTTTACGTTTTCTTCAGAAATTTACGTTTTCGTCTGTAAATTTATGTTTTCGTCTGTAAATTTACGTTTCCGTCTGTAAATTTATGTTTTTGTCTGAAAATTCATGTTTTCGTATGTATTTTTACGTTTTCGTCTGTAAATTTACGTTTTCGTCTCTAAATTTACGTTTTCGTCTGTAAAGTTACGTTTTTGTCAATATTTTTACGTTTTCATGTCTAGATTAAGTTTTCGTCAAGAACATCACATTTTCGTCAGTAAATTTACGTTTTCGTCTATAAATTTACCTTCTCGTCAGTAAATTTACGTTTTCGTCAGTAAATTTAGGTTCTTGTCTGTAAATTTACGTTTTCGTCAGTATTTTTACGTTTCTCGTCAGAAAATTTTATTTTTGTCTGTAAATTTATGTTTTTGTCTGTAAATTTACGTTTCCGTTTGTAAATTTACGTTTTCGATATGAATTTTTACGTTTTTGTCTGTAAATTTACGTTTTCGTCTGTAAATTTACGTTTTTGTCAATATTTTTACGTTTTCGTCTCTAAATTTACGTTTTCGTCAATAACATCACATTTTCGTCAGTAAATTTATGTTTTCGTCAGTAAATTTACGCTTTCGTCTATAAATTTACCTTTTCGTCATTAAAATTACCTTTTCATCAGTAAATTTCGACTGTAAATTTACGTTCTCGTCAGATATATTACGTTCTCGTCATTAGTTTTTCGTTTTCGTCAAAATTTTATGTTTTCGACCAAAAAATTACATTTGTGTCTGTAAATTTTGTTTGTGAATTCATGTTTTTGTCAGTATTATTATGTTTTCGTCAGTATTTTTACGTTTTTATAAGTAACTTTACTGACGAAATGTATATTTACTGAGGAAAACGTAAATTTACAGACGAAAACGTAAAGTTATTGGCGAAAACGTAAAGATACTAACGAAAACGTAAAAGTATTGACGAAAAGGTAAATTTACTGGCGAAAATGTAAATTTACAGACGAAAACGTAAAGAAACTGAAGAAAACGTAAATTTACTGACGAGAACGTAAATTTACCGACGAAAACATAAATTTACTGACGAAAACGTAAAATATTGACAAAAACATTAAAATATTGACCAAGACGTAAATTTACTGACGAAAAGGTAAAAATTTTAACGAAAAGGTAAATTTACAGTCGAAGACGAAAACGTAAAAATACTGACGCAAATGTAAAAATACTGACGAAAACGTAAAATTGTTGATGAAAAAGTAAAAATACTGATGAAAACGTAAAAAACCGAGGAAAACGTAAAAATACTCATGTGAGCGTAAAGTTACTGACGAAAATGTAAAAATACTGATGAAAACGTAAAAATACTGATGAAAACGTAAATATTGATGAAAACGTAAAATTATTAATGAAACATAAAATTATTGATGAAAACGTAAAAGTCCTAATGAAAATGTAAAAGTACTAATGAAAATGTAAAAAAAGGGTGAAAATATAAAATCAAACGAATACTAATAAAAATGTAAATTTATGTAAAAAAGTACTTTTTGTAAATGCAAAAAAACCGTACAAACATCTTTTTTAAGCTATACGTTTTTGTAAAAAGAAGTGTAAGAACACTATTATAAAAATTTACTGTAAACTTTTTTTTTGAAGTTATACGTTTTTTGAAAAATATTATTTTTTTTTCGAAAATCAAAGTTCAAGTGTTTACGAACAACCGTTAATATAAGGACTAATATTGTAATAAAATTTAAACTGCCGTTAAGTTAACCTACTAGAGCAAGTCAAACAAGTCACCGGTACACACAATGTACGAAATCACAAAGTTTAATGATAATATAGGAAAAAAAAAGATGGCTACTTAGAACGGTAAAAAGTGTCAAGTTAGATGCATTTTTAAGTCATTAGCCCTAAATTTAAAATCCGTTTTGTTAATGCAAGTGATGTCTAAAAACATTATTAGTGTTAACTAATCTTTCTTAGTTTTGATCACAACAAACCATACAACACATTTAGTGTAAAACACAAAATGAATTATTTAACTAACACTATCATCAAGGTAATAATCATATCACTAATCTTTCTTAATCGTACTTAGTGATCATCAAAATGATTATCCTTAAAACTCACTTTTGTTAATATGACAAAAGACTTTTTAATAAACTTTCTTTTTTAGAAAATGTTTTATTAAAATGGAAAATGAAAATTTGAAAATAGCATATTCCAAATGCTGTTAGAATATCCTTTGAAGGTTTCAAATACCTCAGATATTCCCACCCCACTAAAAGACAAAAAACGGAGCGGAGTCTAGTGGCGGTACCTTAAGTACCTACGCGGTTCCTTAGCGATAAGGTACCGCGGGGTGAGGTAAGGTACCGCGCACAGCTAGCCGTTATAGATCCGTTATACTTTGTCTCCTTTAAATAGTGGGTCAAATCTCATTTTCCAGAAAGCCTCTTGGACGTTTTTCTCAGCCCTCTTTCTATCTTCTATAGCAAAATCATTAGTAAATGATCACTTAAATTGTTAAGGATGCTTACATATGATTATCCTCTTGATCCCCTCCTTTACCTTGTCCAATGAGAAGATCACTCACTCACTAGTGTTGTGATAAAGATGAATCTATGAGCTAGTCATATTCATCATGATACCCTTTTTGTTTTAAGTCAATCCAATGTATTTATGAATACTTGGACTAGTTGTGTTCATCCAAGTTATTTGTGGATACTTGGATTTGTTGTGTACATCCATTGCATATGTGTTTGCTTGGATTTGTGTTGTGTAAATCCAAGCTACATGTGTGTACTTGGATAAGTCTAGTTGAGTTGTAATAGATTTGATTAGGAGTTCTCACTAAACTATAAAGTGATGTGGTTGTGTCTTGTGAGTTCTCACTAAACTTAAAAGTGATTAGTAGTTGTGTTGTGTGAAGTTCTCACTTAGCTTCAAAGTGAAGAGTCGTGAAGATTGGTTCTAGCTTTCGATTAGAACTCGAAATCTAGCCTTGTGTCGTAAAATGGTGAAGTAGGCAACGTCGTGAAGATTGGTTCTACCTTAAGATTAGAATCCGACATCTAGCCTTGTGTCGTTAAATTGTGAAGTAGGCAACGTTGTGTAGATTGGTCCTAGCTAAAGATTAGGTCTCGACATTTAGCTTAGTGTCGGAAAATAATGTAAGCAACGATGTAAGGTTTTCTCCACCGAGAAGGGATCTTGTGGAAATAGTGGAAATCTCGAGTAGGTGTACTCGAGGAGTGGAGTAGAAACGAGGATAGAGCCTCGTTGTCGAACCACTATAAATCTTGGTGTCTTCCCACTAGGTTGTCTCCTTCCTTACTCTTTACTTATTTCATTATCATTATACTTACCTATTATCCTTGCTAGTGCATTTGAATTGAACCTAATCATTATGCAACTTAGCCTCAAGTAAAAGATAGTTTTGATACAAACCAAATTGAAAGTAATTTTAATTTGGTCACCAATCGAAAAGAAACTATTCAACCCCCCCCCCCCCCCCCTTCTAGTTTCTACAATTGGTATCAGAGCGATGGTCACTCAAGATCTTTAAAGTATATTGTACTTTGAAACTTGGATCGATCCATTGTCTCCTCAAATTAGAAGGTCTAGTTGTACTAAAGTTTCTCTTTGGTCAAAACTATGTTTTCTTTGAAAATAGGTCTTTTAATTGATAATATTGCATCCCACTTAAGATTAGTAGCCTTTATGCATTTTAGATATACTCTTGAAATGTATCTACTAGTTTGCATCTTGCTTTGTGTAGGTACTCATGAAGATCAATCACTTTATTGGTTGTGGATTGAGTTACTTGCACTTGTAGAAGACTCATCTTCATTGATCTTTAACATCTTTGAATGATGATACCAAGATGATTGGGAATGATACTAGTCCTTGAAGACTTAGTACTCATCATAGTCATTGATTGGGCATAGCACTTATTCCTTCATGGATTGCTCTTTGTGGCCAAGGTACGCTTTCGTTCTTCCACACGCCCTTTTGATCATTCTTTTGATCATTACATGACTATGTGCTTGCTCTTGGCATCCTTGCCTTGACATTTATTTGTGGTTTGTGTTTCTTTTCCTTTATCCTCTCAAACCTTCATTGCTTGGATACTTGACTCACTATGGTGATGTAGAGTGAGTTAGTAGAAGCTTAAAGTAGCAAGCATGATTTCCATGGTTTGCACCTATACGGTTAGTAGGCCCTTTGTGGGAGAGAAAGTGAATTTATACCTTGCTCATATTTTGGTTTAGACTAAGACTATTATTGAAAGTGATCTTAGTCTATACTTGAATAATTGCTTTGTGCTTATTCATTACCAAAGCCGTTTAACGCTTCGCCGGAAAGGCACGTCTTAAACCACTATATATGACACAAGCTCTTCGTTACAACTATTTGAAGATTGTCATTAATCCCTTGAGCATTGGTCCTAGCCTTTATTCACTTCCCTTGACTTCTCTCCACTTAGTCGTTTTGCTACGAGTAGTCGTTTGTCCGTTTCGGTTCTTTTCGATCTTGATTTAATTCGTAATCCTTCGTTAAGGCATATTGCTTAGCGTTATGATGATCCAATGATATTCTAAAAGGCTCATGATTTAATCTTAAGTATTTTAGAAAAACTTGGTTTTCAAAATTTGGCGTTTTTCATAGATAAAAACCTGCCTCTGTAGGCGGTTCCTTATCTAGGCGGCTCAAAGGCGCGGTACCTTATCGATAAGGTACCGCGGGCAGAAACTTGAGTCAGAGCGCCAGTTTGAATATTTTATCATTTTCAAACCACTATCTCTCTCTCCCAAAAACACACAGTCGACGGGTTTTACCTTTTCCACCATTGTTGAAGCTTCCAAAACCTTCAATCACTCAAATTAATTGATTCCAAGTTGTGGGTTTCACTCATCCTTCATCTAACATCAATTAGTTGTAAGTATTTTATTTCAATTTTATCTGTTTTGTTCTAGGGTTCATCCTTTCATAATTGGGGATTTTTAAAATTGAAATTGAATTAAAACCTTAATAGGAATGTGGGTTGACATGGTTATTTTACTATGATTCCTTAGGTTGATATTCATTAAGATTTCACTAAAACCCACTTGTATAACAAATCCGAATTTAGGCTAAATAGTTTTGGTTGAAAGACGGATTTGAGATGAACCCATAAACAAGTGGGTAATGACATTGTTAATGCTTACCTAAAAACCTTGTTTTGAAAAACCAATGTTCTAATCCATTGTTGATCTAGCATAGATCATGTGTTCTTGGTTAATGATGGAATAGACACATTGTAAACATGAGAATGATATGGATTCAATCCTATGTTTGTCAAGAAATTGATATAATACATTCTCATATTTTTGATCTTTATTTTTTACTTTTCATATGAGTGATTGGAGAAATATTGTCTTGTGTTTATTTAGGTACTAATCATGCCTTCACAATACCAAAAGGATCATCAACTCACCAAACAATATATGCCTAACCTATCCGACTTTTGTCACTCAACTCACCTTGCCCATACTTTTTCCTCTCTTCAATCTCGTTGCTTTCATGAGGGTAGAGTTGTCCATAAAGACATCAAGGATTATGTCTACATCAAGTCCATGTTTGAAAACATTGGATTTGGTTGTTTGTTGAACATTAAGGAAGACATCTATCCTCGATTCCTATTGGAGTTCTTTAGCATATACTCCGTCATTAAAAACAATGATGGAATATTTGTTAGGTTCATCTTGAAAGATCAACTCATTCAATACTCTCTAGAAGTGTTTGGTCAAATTCTTGATGTCCCATTTGTAGGCACTTGTCGCTTCACGGATAAATGGAAGCTTAGTGCTTTCCTTGAATCCTACAATTGTCCTCCAAATTATCATGAGGAAATTGATCTTGACTTCATTGTTGACATTGTCTCCAAAAAGCGTAATCGACCAGTTAAGAGAAGCCTTCATACTAAGGTACGTTCGGTGAAACGTCATGAGGTTCTCTTGAGCGACCTTAATGGTAATATGGTTCAATGGACCAATATCCTTAGGGAAAATGTGTTTTGTCTTGGTGGAAACAGGGATCATGTTCCGGCATGTTTAGTGCATATGTTATATTGCATCTTTACCAACACCAAGTACAATTTGGCATATTTTATCGCTCAACGGATCAATTATGCTATTCATAAGCCTAAAACAAACCTCCCTTACGCAATGCTTCTCACTCGCCTTTTTAAAAGGGTTGGCCATGATTTTCCAAATCTTGATCTTTCTCAGTTTCAACCGGTCAAACGGGTCATGCTACCTATTCAAGAGGTATATAAGAGAAAGACAAGATCTGATCGTAAATTCGACCAACTAGAGTTTAATGATGAGGACATGGACATGCCAACAAGTGATGGTGATGGCATTGGCACAAGTGCTCCCATTGACTCGTCGAGTTCTTCTCACCACTCCACAAACTCATTCGTGGATGGTTTAGATGACATTGCTTCCCCTCCCCACCATTCCTCTAGTGAAGTTCCTAGTAATCTCAATTTAGAGGAACTTTACCGTCAAAATCTTCGAACCCGAGGTGATTTACATGAACACCGGATTGAGTCAAGAAAGGGAATCAAGTATTTGGGAAAAATGATCAAGGATTTAGGCAAGAAAATGAGGTGAAGACTTTGAGTTGGGTCAAAGTTTGGTTATCATTTGCAGCTTAAACATTTGCTTATTAACACTTTCGTTTAGTTGTTTATTAACTTATGTTACATGTTTGGATTATTATTTATTTTGATCCTAAATGTTGCTCTTGAAATGATGCTTGTGATTTACAGAGCCTTGTGCATCCTTATGATAGTTAGCTTATTAGATTATGATCTGTAGTTAACTTTGGCTTGTGAATCTTTTGGGAAAAATCTGGGTTTATCAAAAACTGGGATGGGAAATTTTTGAAAAACCCTCTGGTCGCGGTTCCATATCGACCCGCGGTTCCTTATCGATAAGGTACCGCCGGTCCTAGATAAGGGACCGCCGGTCACTGTGCACGACATCATCTTTTCTTTACACTGTTTTCTTAAATCTGTGTAAACCTTGCATGATTTTCAGTAATAAACTGCACATTTCCTAAACTAGCTTACCTAAATTCATTATTCACCTAAAATGATTTTAACCCATTACTAGTTTGGATCATCCCCTCACCCATTTAAACCCACCTTGTTTGCCATGTTCTTCACACATCAAACATACTTCCCTAAACCTTAAACCACCCTAATCAACCATGGTGTGTACCAAAACCTCAAACACTTCCAAGACCTCCACCCCAAGGAAAACACTCAAAATAAGGATTAAGGTAGCCAAGCCTAACTCCTCACCTTTCCACACACCTAAGAATGAGATGGCTCCTATCCTCGTTTCTTCATCACCTTCCCCACCTCTTGCACCATGCAAGACATCATCCACCCATGGTACTAACCACTCCATTGGTTCTACCTCCTCTTCATTCAACTCAAGAATGAATGAGCTCTCTTCACCCTTCACTCCAAGTGCACCCTTGGAAGTGACCACATGTGACACCCTAGAACCAAGGTCATTAACGTTACCCTAAATTACGCTAATTTTTGAAATTTTTAATAAATTTTTAATTTCTATATATATAAGTAATTTGGTTAAAGCCGATGTTCGAGGTTATAATTTTTACGATTGACGATTCAAGAAGGACGATGACGATTACGATCCCGATGGATGCCCAAATTTCTATAATTATTGACGATTTATCGATAATGTAATTTTTCGAGAATTTTACTTACGATTCGTGTTAAGTTGAGTCGGGTGAGTTTTATAGCCTTCCGAGTACATTTAAAGTATCCCAAAAATATTTTGGAGTGTTCGGGATGATTTCTGACTCCCGTAAAATTTTCTAAATTGACTAGTGAGTCGAACCCGTAAAGTTTTGAGGACGTTTTCAACTTAAGGCCAAAAGAAACCAAAAATTGCAAATTGGTCCCTCCCAATGTACCAAAAAGCCCCAAAGTGACACAAACACAAACACATAGTTTCATTTCACCAAAAATAATCAACTCTCTCCCTCTCTTGTCTCTAAAGCCGACGGACACCCCCAACCCACCAAGAACACCATCAAAAACTTTTTTTCACTTGATTTTCATTAAAATTAAGGTTAGACCACATCTAATCTTGTCATTCCCTACATTTCTATGTACTTAAATCTCACATGCATTCAAGTAAATTTTCCAAAAATTTTCATGATGATCCAAATTCGTTTTTGAGGCTAAATGTTGTAATGCATGTTAAATTCATGTGTTATGGAAGCATAAACACCAAGAAAACCCACCAAAATTAATTTGGTTGTGGTGATTTGGTCACCCAAACCCCACGGCACAAGGGGGTGTTTGGGGAGCCATGGTGGTTGATGATTTTGAGCTTTGATTTTGTGTTTAGCATTATGTTTATTGATGAATCAAATGGGTATAATTGTTTGCATGTTTGTTTTTATATTTTTAGATTATGAGATTGTTGATCAATAGGGGTTAGGACTGAAAATTAGTGTTTGGTTGTGATTAGGGAAGCTTAGGATGATGCCTAGTGGTGATTAGTAGGTTTAGAATCGAGCTTAAGCATGATTTTGGTATGGTCAAATTTAGGCAGAAAGTTTAGGACCTTTTCGTAAAAATTATTTTTCCTACAGGTCTAGATAACCAAATGTAGTCATAGAGGGTCTTCTTAGCTTTAATTTGGTATAAGGTAGAGCCCGTGACTCAAAACGAGCTAAAAGTTATGAGGTTTTAAAGATCGAGTACCGGGAGACGAGAACTTTCATAATCCGAATTTATGTATAGTTTTAGTCAAATCCCGAGGACCACAAGTATGAATTGGTAAATGGTCAAGGGTCAAATTTTGGTCACAAACCTGTGTAATTGAGTCTATAAGTTGACTTAGGAGTCAAAGAAGTCAAAGGTGCATTTCAAATGGGTCAAAGAGGTCCAAGTTGGTCGAAGTACAATTTCAGCCCGGAAAATGTAGTTTTGGAAAAGCGTCGAGTAACGGGTCGTAGAAGTAAAGACTTTTATTGGGATTAAAAATGTGTTATCTACAGGTCTTATAGTATTTTTGAGAATTTTGTCAAATTTTATAAGAATGGTTAAATATGGTAAAACAGCCCGTACTTTCGGTAAGTACCGGCGAAAATGGATAAAAATGGATAACGTAAGTAATAAGAACGAATGATGTAAAATGAGTGATGCTTGTTGTTTTGTTTTGGCGTGAGTTATAATTGTCCTAAGTGACTAGTATCTAAGTATTTTATACAGTACCGTAAGGTATTTAAAATGAGATTACTCATTACGCGTTATTTGTTGATAGGTGTTGATTTACCCGGGCATCCGTATCGTCGTCAGTGATCATCTCTCGAACTACCGACTACTTAATATATAAGGTGTGAATTTATAGCCTCGCTTATGTTTATCTCAAATTGTTTTACCCGCGAGGGAAATGCATGCTAGTTTTTAAAAGGAACGTATATCATGAATGATTGTTAGACCCGAAAGTTGCCTTAGAAATTGTGTTGAGTACCAAAGTTGCAAAAGTCCCTAAAATCATGAACTATTAACTATTGTCCTGCCCTCGAGTAGGGGGAAATAGCCGCTTATGCAATTTGTAGTACTACGGGGTTAACGACCCAATGCTAGCCGAGAAGCTGTACGTTTAGTAAGTTCTGCGGTAGATTATTTTGTATGAGAAATAAGGTATAATTGCAACTGATGCCTTTAGAAGGGGCACTGGTTTCATCTGAATCACGCCGGTATTTATTACGCGGGTGATTGAGTTAACGGATTAGTGTCATGAGCTTAAACATAATTGTCAGTATCCTGATTATAGATTGTTTGATCGACAAGTCTATAAATGATCACGAATGGTTTTTATTTTATATACGTTCAAATTGATTGAAAAACCTATGAATTCCACTCAACGTTTTCGTTGACCAAAATTTTGGCATGTGTTTCAGGTAACCGCTGAAGTGTAGAAAGGAGCATGCATGGGATGGATGTTGTGTGTATGGCTTGGAGTCCGCTTGTTTTTCCTCCTTTTTCTACTTAAACAATTTTTAAGTTTAATGTTATGTTGTTGTAAAACTGAAATTCTTGGGTTGAGATTCATGGGGACCGAAAACGCTAAACTCTGTTGCACCAAATTGGGGTTGGAAAAACCGTGGACATGTATCATCTAACTATTTTTAATTCAAGTTTTATGTTGACGTCTTTTTAGCGTCGTTTGATATATCTTGTGTGCAATGAATACTGTGTAGCACCCATTGTTGTAGTTCCGCTGCGCATAGCAATTGTGGGGGTGTTACAGATTGGTATCAGAGCCATGAGTTATAGAGAACTAGGTCGTTTTTGAAAATCCTAAACTATAACTTTTGGTGTCGTAAGAAATGGTCCAAGCACACACAACTATCCTGCATGGCTCCGGTAAGATTTATTTTTGTATTCATGGCATTTGACGTATACTTTTGAGTTGAAGTATATATGTGGGTAATTATTACGTAAGTATGGAAATTACTATATGTAGACGTTGAGATTATACGTGGAATATCCGACATCGTAATTTTTGTATTAATCATGCATGAGCATCATATTATTACATTTCGGGCATATGTACCACCTTTGCATTGCATTTGCATGCATGTATTTATAAATATTGTATAATTACTTATGTACCCTCCGAAATTCGCTGTTATTGCAGGAATGGCCGAGGTACCGCCTAATGATAATGGAAACGATTACGTCGTAGGTCACGAAGGGGGAAGTGTTGGAACAGCAGCTGAAGGACAAGCTGAGACGAATGATGTACAAGCCCAGGACCCCGACCAAAGGAGAACTACTTGCCCCAGGCCTATGCGTACTTCCCATCTGGTTGGTGCACCAGGTATCCCCAGAAGAGCCGAAGGTGCAGTGAGCGCAAATTCTCTTCATCAAGGCATCTCAAGAATTTGCTGCCCCGGACCGAGAGTTTATCATGACGTACGGCGGGTTGTGAGAGGTTTGGACGAATCGATGTGCATGCGGTACATAGTGGAATCAAGGGTGATCAGTAGATTCGACGAGAATGAAAGGGCAGACCAAAGACTGTTGGAAAGGACTGCAAGAATTGAGTATGATGGAAATGTAAACAAAAGTGATATCAACAGTTTAAGATCGATGGTTGCAAATTTGAGCGCTAGTCTTGACCGTGTTAGGGAAGATCAAGTGAGGTTGTCAAGGATGCAGAGTTGGGAGCACCGAGTGAGAGCATCATTGCCCCTAGATTGGAGATTCGTGGACGATTTGGAGATGGAGGCTAATGACTTCATGATTCAGCCGCCTACTAGAGGTGCTTGTATTACTGTGGGAAGTCAGGTAGCGATTGAGTGTGGGTCTACATCAGGGACGAAAAAGGAGACGGAATGTGGGCCGGATGACAAAGGAAAGAGAAAAATGGATGATGTGGACGAGGACGATAGTGATGAGGAACCCGAGGAAGATAATGACGAACCGCCATCCAAGAGGCCGTGTGGATCACCACATGCCTAGTTGCTTGTCTTGTATTTTCTTTGATCATTGTAATAGAACTGTTTTAGACTTTGGTATGATGGCATTATGACGAAAAACTTGAGGACTTAAGTTTTGTGGTGAACGATTGTAGTGGCAATACTTGTCATAATTTTGGTTAATTATCAATACAATCCATGTTACCTTTCATGATCTGTGATATGTCTTAAATTTGATCTCTTGTGATGTGAATTGATGAATATTAGTAACTCTATAGTGATGTGTCGTTGTATGTATATTATGTCTTGAAAGAGAAATCCATCTTAATCTTGATATGTATACTTACATTGTTTTTCTATTTTCCCTGTCTTGCAGAAAGAGATATTCGATAACACCATGCCTCCAAAGTTGACCGCCGATCGTGTAAACACAATGATTCAGGAAGCTATAGCAAATGCGCTGGAAGCGGACCGAGCCGGGAGAAATCAGGACCAGGGAAGGAACGCGGGGAGACAGCAAGCCCCGAGAGTGTGTACCTATTCTAGTTTTATGAAATGCGGTCCCACGCAATTTCGTGGAACGGGTGGAGCTCTAGAACTTAGACGATGGTTGGAAAAGGTTGAAAGTACTTTCGAAATCAGCGGTTGTGCAGAAGCGGACAAGGTGAAGTTTGCGGCTGCTACGTTTCTTGATGATGCGTTAAGTTGGTGGAATACCCAGGTAGCTACTGTTGGATTGGCTGTAGCGAATGCAAGGACGTGGACTGCGACAAAAGCTCTGTTGACTAACAAGTTTTGCCCGGAAGAGGAATTGGGTCAATTGGAAGATGAGTTGAGGCACTTGACCTTGAAGAACAATGATATCGCTGCTTACACCAGGAGGTTTAATGAGTTAAGCCTTTTGTGTCCAGATGTTTTTGCCAATGATGCCAAGAAGATGAAGCAGTACATAAAAGGTTTATCTAGCAATATCAAAGGTGAGACAACTTCGTCAAAACCTGGATCGTTTGATGAAGCGGTCCAGATGGCTCACGCATTGATGGACGTCAAGCTCCAGGACAAGCAGAACTCCATTGCTGAAGGCAACAAGAGGAAATGGGAAGCGGCACAAAGCAATCAATCCCAAGGCCAGAACCGAGGTGGAAATCGAAACAACCATGGTCAAAACCGCAATCAGCAGTTTAACCAAAGAAGGAACGAAGGGATGAGGGCAGTGACGAACCCTAGAGGAGTAAAAGTGAATCCCCATTGTGGTAGGTGCAATTTGTACCATGTCGGGAATTGCCCGCCTGCATGCGGCAAATGTGGAAAAGCAGGTCATAGGACATCTGGTTGCCGAACGGGAGGAGTAGCCACTGGGGCGAATGCTATCAGAATGAGGGGATGTTATGGATGTGGAGAGAGAGGCCATGTGCAAGTGAATTGCCCGAAGGCAGGAAACAAGCGGGGAGGTAACAACGCGGCTGCCGTGTATCAAGTAGGGACGGCTGATAAACCACAGGGTCCTAATGTGGTTACCGGTACGTTTTTGCTAGACGCTTGTTATGCTAGTATTTTGTTTGATTCTGGCTCCGACAAGAGTTTTGTAGATGTTAAATTTAGTCGTCATATCGATAGAAAACCGGTGTTGTTAGCGACTAGTTATAACGTTGAGTTAGCCGATTGAAAAATTGTTAGTACGAATTCTATACTGAAAGGGTGTACCTTGAAGTTAGGAAATTACGCTTTTAAAATCGACTTGATGCCTATAGAGCTAGGATCGTTTGACGTAATTGTGGGAATGGATTGGCTAATGGCGCACAGTGCTATGATCGTCTGTGGCGAGAGATTAGTTCAGATTCCGTTGAGGAATAAAGTCTTGACGGTGAAAGGAGACGAATGCACTTCTCGTTTGAAAGTGATTTCCTGTTTGAAAATGATGAAGTACGTAGAGAACGGATGCGATATGTTTTTGGCACAAGTTTCTAGTGATGGTGATTTAGAGGCGAGGATTGAAGAGGTACCTGTTATCTGCGATTTTCCGGAAGTTTTTCCAGACGAGTTGCCAGGTTTACCACCCACCCGTGAGGTCGAGTTTCGAATTGATTTGGTGCCAGGAGCTGCGCCGGTTGCGCGTGCACCTTATCGCTTAGCACCATCTGAGTTAAAGGAGTTATCGGATCAACTGAAGGAATTGATGGACAAGGGATTTATTAGGCCGAGCTCGTCACCTTGGGGAGCGCCAGTGTTGTTTGTAAAGAAAAAAGATGGTTCATTTCGGATGTGTATTGACTATAGGGAACTCAATAAGCTGACGGTTAAGAATCGGTACCCATTGCCGAGGATTGACGATTTGTTTGATCAATTGCAAGGTTCCAGTGTATACTCAAAGATCGATTTAAGATCAGGGTATCATCAAATGCGTGTAAGAGAGGAGGATATTCCTGTATCTTCCTTTCGTACGCGGTATGGACACTTTGAATTTCGAGTGATGCCGTTTGGGTTGACAAACGCGCCTGCTGTATTCATGGACCTCATGAATCGCGTGTGCAAGCCGTATCTAGATAAGTTTGTTATTGTTTTCATCGATGATATACTTATTTACTCTAAAAGTAAGGAGGAGCACGAGAAGCACCTGAGGAAGATTTTGGAGTTGTTAAGGAAGGAGAAGCTGTATGCGAAATTCTCGAAGTGTGAGTTTTGGTTAGAATCCGTGCAGTTCCTAGGTCACGTGATTGATAGCAAGGGAGTTCGCGTGGATCCTGCCAAGGTCGAAGCGATCAGGGAATGGTCGGCACCGACGACGCCGACTGAAGTTCGACAATTCCTTGGTTTAGCTGGGTATTATCGAAGGTTTATTGAAGGATTTTCGTTGATTGCAAAACCATTGACAAGGCTTACCGAAAAGAATAGGGTGTATGAATGGGGAATTGAGGCAGAACTCGCTTTCAAAACGCTCAAGGACAAGTTATGTTCCGCACCGATATTGTCATTGCCTGAAGGAACCGAAGACTTCGTAGTGTATTGTGATGCATCTCGTAAGGGTTATGGAGCGGTATTGATGCAACGTGAAAAGGTGATAGCTTACGCGTCGAGGCAATTGAGGAAGAATGAGGAGAACTACACGACGCATGATTTGGAATTAGGAGCTGTAGTTTTTGCGTTGAAGTTGTGGAGACACTATTTGTATGGGACGAAGTGTGTTGTATTCACTGACCACAAGAGTTTGCAACACATTTTAGATCAAAAGGAGTTGAATATGCGACAGAGACGATGGGTTGAACTACTAAGTGATTACGACTGCGAAATTCGCTACCACCCTGGCAAGGCGAATGTTGTAGCGGATGCACTGAGTAGGAAGGAACGGGAGAAACCTTTGAGGGTCAGAGTTTTAGTGATGATTGAGAGTGTTGACTTAACCGAAACTATACTGAAGGCTCAAGAGAGGGGACTAATGAAAGGGAATGTTGAAGCAGAGAATTTGGGACGAATGTTGAAACCTCTTTTCGTGATTAGGTCAGACGGACTGAGATATTTTGAAAATCGGATTTGGTTACCATTGTGTTCATCTGAGGAAGGAAAGCCTGGAGTTCGAGAATTGGTTATGAACGAATCGCATAAGTCGAAGTATTCGATACATCCTGGATCGGATAAAATGTATCACGACCTGAAGAAAGTTTATTGGTGGCCGAATATGAAGGCGGATATTGCTCGTTACGTTAGTAAGTGTTTGACTTGCGCGAAGGTTCAAGCAGAACATAAGAAACCATCTGGATTGTTGGTACAACCAGAGATCCCAGAATGGAAATGGGAGAAAATCGCTATGGATTTCGTGACGGGTTTACCTAGAACTCCTAGTGGATGTGATATGATATGGGTAATTGTGGATAGGTTAACGAAATCTGCTCATTTCTTACCTATGAAGAAGACGGACAGCATGGAAAGGCTCGCCAGTGTGTACGTGAAAGAGATCGTCTGCAGACATGGAGTGCCGTTATCGATCATTTCGGATCGCGACAGTAGATATACTTCGGAATTTTGGAAATCGCTTCAACGTGCGATGGGCACTGAATTGAGTTTAAGCACGGCTTATCACCCGGAAACTGACGGCCAGAGTGAACGAACTATTCAGACGATGGAGGACATGCTCCGAGCATGCGTGATTGATTTTGGAGGAAGTTGGGAACGCCACTTGCCTCTGGTGG
This sequence comes from Glebionis coronaria, assembly GCA_025667525.1. NCBI lineage: Eukaryota > Viridiplantae > Streptophyta > Magnoliopsida > Asterales > Asteraceae > Glebionis > Glebionis coronaria. Next base: position 73,456 of record JANFOE010002145.1, read on the forward strand.
AGTTTTCGTATAATAATAGTTATCATGCGAGTATCAAGGCAGCACCGTTCGAAGCATTGTATGGAAGGAAGTGTAGATCGCCTGTGTGTTGGAGTGAAGTAGGAGAAAGTCAATTGACTGGACCCGAAATGGTTTTAGAAACGACAGAGAAGATTGTGCAAATCAAGAACCGACTACTTGCTGCGAGAAGCCGACAGAAGAGTTATGCCGATAACAGAAGGAAACCGTTGGAGTTTGAAGTTGGAGATATGGTTATGCTCAAGGTATCGCCGTGGAAGGGTGTAATTCGTTTTGGGAAGAAAGGAAAGTTGAGTCCAAGGTATATTGGACCATTTAAGATCGTTGAACGAATTGGACCAGTAGCGTATAAATTAGAATTGCCGAGCGAGCTTAGTGCTATTCACGACACGTTTCACGTATCGAACCTGAAAAAGAGTTTGGCGGATAAGGAATTGGTGATTCCTTTGGACGAGATTCGACTGGACGACAAAATGCATTTTGTGGAAGAACCTGTGGAAATTATGGACCGAGAGGTCAAGAGGCTGAAGCGTAGTAGAATTCCTATTGTGAAAGTTCGATGGAATTCTAAGCGTGGACCGGAATACACTTGGGAACGTGAGGACTTTTTCAAGGAAAGGTATCCTCATCTGTTCCAGCAGAACGAAATGTGAGTACAAGAAGAGGCGAGCGCCGAGACGTCGCTCTCTTTAAGGAGGGGTGGATGTGACACCCTAGAACCAAGGTCATTAACGTTACCCTAAATTACGCTAATTTTTGAAATTTTTAATAAATTTTTAATTTCTATATATGTAAGTAATTTGGTTAAAGCCGATGTTCGAGGTTATAATTTTTACGATTGACGATTCAAGAAGGACGATGACGATTACGATCCCGATGGATGCCCAAATTTCTATAATTATTGACGATTTATCGATAATGTAATTTTTCGAGAATTTTACTTACGATTCGTGTTAAGTTGAGTCGGGTGAGTTTTATAGCCTTCCGAGTACATTTAAAGTATCCCAAAAATATTTTGGAGTGTTCGGGATGATTTCCGACTCCCGTAAAATTTTCTAAATTGACTAGTGAGTCGAACCCGTAAAGTTTTGAGGACGTTTTCAACTTAAGGCCAAAAGAAACCAAAAATTGCAAATTGGTCCCTCCCAATGTACCAAAAAGCCCCAAAGTGACACAAACACAAACACATAGTTTCATTTCACCAAAAATAATCAACTCTCTCCCTCTCTTGTCTCTAAAGCCGACGGACACCCCCAACCCACCAAGAACACCATCAAAAACTTTTTTTCACTTGATTTTCATTAAAATTAAGGTTAGACCACATCTAATCTTGTCATTCCCTACATTTCTATGTACTTAAATCCCACATGCATTCAAGTAAATTTTCCAAAAATTTTCATGATGATCCAAATTCGTTTTTGAGGCTAAATGTTGTAATGCATGTTAAATTCATGTGTTATGGAAGCATAAACACCAAGAAAACCCACCAAAATTAATTTGGTTGTGGTGATTTGGTCACCCAAACCCCACGGCACAAGGGGGTGTTTGGGGAGCCATGGTGGTTGATGATTTTGAGCTTTGATTTTGTGTTTAGCATTATGTTTATTGATGAATCAAATGGGTATAATTGTTTGCATGTTTGTTTTTATATTTTTAGATTATGAGATTGTTGATCAATAGGGGTTAGGACTGAAAATTAGTGTTTGGTTGTGATTAGGGAAGCTTAGGATGATGCCTAGTGGTGATTAGTAGGTTTGGAATCGAGCTTAAGCATGATTTTAGTATGGTCAAATTTAGGCAGAAAGTTTAGGACCTTTTCGTAAAAATTATTTTTCCTACAGGTCTAGATAACCAAATGTAGTCATAGAGGGTCTTCTTAGCTTTAATTTGGTATAAGGTAGAGCCCGTGACTCAAAACGAGCTAAAAGTTATGAGGTTTTAAAGATCGAGTACCGGGAGACGAGAACTTTCATAATCCGAATTTATGTATAGTTTTAGTCAAATCCCGAGGACCACAAGTATGAATTGGTAAATGGTCAAGGGTCAAATTTTGGTCACAAACCTGTGTAATTGAGTCTATAAGTTGACTTAGGAGTCAAAGAAGTCAAAGGTGCATTTCAAATGGGTCAAAGAGGTCCAAGTTGGTCGAAGTACAATTTCAGCCCGGAAAATGTAGTTTTGGAAAAGCGTCGAGTAACGGGTCGTAGAAGTAAAGACTTTTATTGGGATTAAAAATGTGTTATCTACAGGTCTTATAGTATTTTTGAGAATTTTGTCAAATTTTATAAGAATGGTTAAATATGGTAAAACAGCCCGTACTTTCGGTAAGTACCGGCAAAAATGGATAAAAATGGATAACGTAAGTAATAAGAACGAATGATGTAAAATGAGTGATGCTTGTTGTTTTGTTTTGGCGTGAGTTATAATTGTCCTAAGTGACTAGTATCTAAGTATTTTATACAGTACCGTAAGGTATTTAAAATGAGATTACTCATTACGCGTTATTTGTTGATAGGTGTTGATTTACCCGGGCATCCGTATCGTCGTCAGTGATCATCTCTCGAATTACCGACTACTTAATATATAAGGTGTGAATTTATAGCCTCGCTTATGTTTATCTCAAATTGTTTTACCCGCGAGGGAAATGCATGCTAGTTTTTAAAAGGAACGTATATCATGAATGATTGTTAGACCCGAAAGTTGCCTTAAAAATTGTGTTGAGTACCAAAGTTGCAAAAGTCCCTAAAATCATGAACTATTAACTATTGTCCTGCCCTCGAGTAGGGGGAAATAGCCGCTTATGCAATTTGTAGTACTACGGGGTTAACGACCCAATGCTAGCCGAGAAGCTGTACGTTTAGTAAGTTCTGCGGTAGATTATTTTGTATGAGAAATAAGGTATAATTGCAACTGATGCCTTTAGAAGGGGCACTGGTTTCATCTGAATCACGCCGGTATTTATTACGCGGGTGATTGAGTTAACGGATTAGTGTCATGAGCTTAAACACAATTGTCAGTATCCTGATTATAGATTGTTTGATCGACAAGTCTATAAATGATCACGAATGGTTTTTATTTTATATACGTTCAAATTGATTGAAAAACCTATGAATTCCACTCAACGTTTTCGTTGACCAAAATTTTGGCATGTGTTTCAGGTAACCGCTGAAGTGTAGAAAGGAGCATGCATGGGATGGATGTTGTGTGTATGGCTTGGAATCCGCTTGTTTTTCCTCCTTTTTCTACTTAAACAATTTTTAAGTTTAATGTTATGTTGTTGTAAAACTGAAATTCTTGGGTTGAGATTCATGGGGACCGAAAACGCTAAACTCTGTTGCACCAAATTGGGGTTGGAAAAACCGTGGACATGTATCATCTAACTATTTTTAATTCAAGTTTTATGTTGACGTCTTTTTAGCGTCGTTTGATATATCTTGTGTGCAATGAATACTGTGTAGCACCCATTGTTGTAGTTCCGCTGCGCATAGCAATTGTGGGGGTGTTACACCACACAACCCCAACCAATCCAAAGCATTCCTTTTGTGAATGACTTTGATGACACTTTGGTGACTTCACCATTTACTCCCCACAACTCACTCATTTCACCAACCATGGAGAATTTACCTCCACACTCACCCATTTCCCCTTTAGGGAACATGCCTCCACTCTCACCAACATCACCCTTGGAGAACATGCCTCCTCCACCTCCACCCAACTCAAACATTCCAATTTTGGGTGTTCCACTTTCCCTCCTTTTGGGTGATCCATACTATGGGTTTCAACAAACTCATGGTCCTAGTTGTCCATGTTGTCTTTACAACCACTACATCATCCATAACCTTAGGATGGATATGTATGGACTACATAGGAGGTTGCAAGAGTTCTTGCTTGCCTTGTTCTCCATGCCTCCTCCTAGGAGATGAATGATGGAGTTTTCTTAATAAGAGTTTTCAACAAAACCAAGCCAAAGAAAACTACTTATCTAGATTTAATGTTAAGCTAGCTATGTATTAGTTAGTTTTTATTTGTCTTTGTACTTGCTTCCTTAATGAATGTTTCTTGTTGTTGATCTATGGATTTAGCTTTGTGTGTTTCTATCCTTTTGTGCACACTAATCAACTTTAATTTGAAATTAAAATTGAACCTAAATCTATCACAACCTCTAAACTTGACTAAAATTGGTTCAAAATGATATCTAAATTATTTTGTCACCCTTTGTCAAGACATTCTTTGTGAATGTGTTGCTTTATGCAACTCTAGCATAATTTGGTGCTAATAGAGGTAAAATTCCAAGATTTGCAACTTTTTTAAAAAGTCTTAGTTTTTCCCAAAACCCAGGAAAAACATGGTTTCAAGTCCACTGGACGCGGTTCCTTAAAGTCCCGTGGTTCCTTAGCGATATGGAACCGCCGGTCCCTAAAAGGTACCGCGGACAGTAAGTGGCTTTTGACGAATTTTTGGTCAAAACTTTTAAAACCCTATACCCTGTCAAGATTCCTTGTTTACTCAAATTGACTAAACATTCCTTGACACTACACATTTTGTATTCAAACTCTTACCTTGTTTACATTTTACTTATACCCCAACCTTGAGATTTCATTCTCACACCTTCCCAACCTTGAGAATTCATTCTCGCACAACCTTGAGATTTCATTCTCACACCTTCCCAACCTTGAGAATTTATTCTCACATAACCTTGAGATATCATTCTCACACTCTCACAATGCCTAACTCCTACATTCCTAACCTTGACATTTCTTTGTCACAACCTCACTCACCCAAAGCTTCCTCATCCAAGCTTTCAAGGAAACCGAAAATCTCGGTTCGACCTATTTGGGTTAAGAAGAGTGAACCATCTTCGCCCAAACCACCCAAAAACCCTACCTTCTCTCCAATCAAGTATTGGAATGAGACTTATACCATAAACCCCATCACCGGAGCAAAAGAAAATGTTCCCCCACCACCACAATCCTTCAATACCCCTCAACTCAATGACCTTTCAACCTTCCCAAACCTCACAAGGCATTGTGAAAACATTCCCAAACCCATTACCCCCCCCCCCCCACCACCAAATCCTAAGTTTGATGCCATACCCCGATCAAACGATTTTGTGTTGCATCATGGATCCTCGTGTGATTGTTGCCGATTTCAACAAATTGAACTTGCTCATGTGTATGAGAAGTTGAATTTTCTTGAATTCCTCCTCACTCGACCTCCTCTTTCAAGTTTTCGTTCCGGTGGACAAAACTTCGAATGATGCATCGTCGTCTTTTTAGTCTTTTATTTTTTTTAGCAATCTTGGAAAATATCACTATTAGACTAGCTTATGCTTAGTGGTTTATTTTCCATATTTATTGCTTTTAGATACTCATATTGTGTGTATGACTATCTTCTTTGTTGTGTCTCTTTTTTTATGTAACCTTTGTGTTGTTTGTGTGCTTTTTCATTTGTTCTATTTTGAGTTGATCATAGTTAATTTTTACAATTGCTTACGGGTGATTCCATCAATTCTAAGCTTTAACCCATTGACAAGCTTATCATCTTCATTGGATTGAAGTTTGATTTTGTCAATTACCTCTTTGGACATACTTATCAAAATACTTGCTTCTAATTTGAGATTTCTTCTCTCTCTCCCTCTCAAGTTACTTAGTAGGTAGTGATCATATATACATTGGTGTTTCTTTCCTTTCTACTAACCTTTGTGTAGCATGTCACCTTAGCTCACAAACTTGGTGCCCCAAGCAAGGGGGAGCAACCACCAAGGGGAAGCTACTAGCAAAGTTCGATGTTCTTCAAAGACTTGTGCTAACCTTTTTGCTACGACAAAGGGGGAGAAATGATAGTGATAAACTAGTTAATAATTCCATATTTTGTGTTTCTACGTAAATGAGTTTATCGTTTGTCGTAATCAAAAAGGGGGAGATTGTTAATGCAAGTGATGCCTAAAAACATTATTAGTGTTAACTAATCTTTCTTAGTTTTGATCACAACAAATCATACAATACATTTAGTGTAAAACACAAAATGAATTATTTAACTAACACTATCATCAAGGTAATAATCATATCACTAATCTTTCTTAATCATACTTAGTGATCATCAAAATGATTATCCTTAAAACTCACTTATGTTAATATGACAAAAGAATTTTTAACAAACTTTCTTTTTTAGAAAATGTTTTATTAAAATGGAAAATGAAAATTTGAAAATAGCATATTCCAAATGCTGTTAGAATATCCTTTGAAGGTTTCAAATACCTCAGATATTCCCACCCCACTAAAAGACAAAAAACAGAGCGGAGTCTAGTGGCGGTACCTTAAGTACCTACGCGGTTCCTTAGCGATAAGGTACCGCAGGGTGAGGTAAGGTACCGCGCACAGCTAGCCGTTATAGATCCGTTATACTTTGTCTCCTTTAAATAGTGGGTCAAATCTCATTTTCCAGAAAGCCTCTTGGACGTTTTTCTTAGCCCTCTTTCTATTTTCTATAGAATAATCATTAGTAAATGATCACTTAAATTGTTAAGGATGTTTACATATGATTATCCTCTTGATCCCCTCCTTTACCTTGTCCAATGAGAAGATCACTCACTCACTAGTGTTGTGATAAAGATGAATCTATGAGCTAGTCATATTCATCATGATACCCTTTTTGTTTTAAGTCAATCCAATGTATTTATGAATACTTGGACTAGTTGTGTTCATCCAAGTTATTTGTGGATACTTGGATTTGTTGTGTACATCCATTGCATATGTGTTTGCTTGGATTTGTGTTGTGTAAATCCAAGCTACATGTGTGTACTTAGATAAGTCTAGTTGAGTTGTAATAGATTTGATTAGGAGTTCTCACTAAACTATAAAGTGATGTGGTTGTGTCTTGTGAGTTCTCACTAAACTTAAAAGTGATTAGTAGTTGTGTTGTGTGAAGTTCTCACTTAGCTTCAAAGTGAAGAGTCGTGAAGATTGGTTCTAGCTTTCGATTAGAAGTCGACATCTAGACTTGTGTCGTAAAATGGTGAAGTAGGCAACGTCGTGAAGATTGGTTCTACCTTAAGATTAGAACCCTACATCTAGCCTTGTGTCGTTAAATTATTAAGTAGGCAACGTTGTGTAGATTGGTCCTAGCTAAAGATTAGGTCTCGACATTTAGCTTAGTGTCGGAAAATAATGTAAGCAACGATGTAAGGTTTTCTCCACCGAGAAGGGAGCTTGTGGATATAGTGGAAATCTCGAGTAGGTGTACTCGAGGAGTGGAGTAGAAACGAGGATAGAGCCTCGTTGTCGAACCACTATAAATCTTGGTGTCTTCCCACTAGGTTGTCTCCTTCCTTACTCTTTACTTATTTCATTATCATTATACTTACCTATTATCCTTGCTAGTGCATTTGAATTGAACCTAATCATTATGCAACTTAGCCTCAAGTAAAAGATAGTTTTGATACAAACCAAATTGAAAGTAATTTTAATTTGGTCACCAATCGAAGAGAAACTATTCAACCCCCCCCCCCTATAGTTTCTACACGTTTGAACATATAGTTTTCTATAATGTTGTGACGACAAATAATGAAGCTCACTCATTTCCCTTATTGTGATTGATGAAGCTCACTGTATATCTGAATGGTGAGTTGACAAAGGTTTTTGTTTCATTGCTTGCGTTTATGTCATAATGCAATGCATCTATTAGCGATATAATTTGCGTTTGCTAACAGGTAACATAACTTCCGGCCTTCTTATATGAGGCTGAGAGCATCTTTGCTTCGTGCTAGTCTAGGAGTCGAGTGCAGTCTTGCAATGACTGCAACTGCAACAACCAATACTATGAATGATGTGATGTCCTCCCTCCAGATTCCTCCTACTAACCTTATTCAAATGGCACAAATCAGGGACAATCTGCGGTTGTCTGTATCTATGAGTGGAAATAGGTAAGTGAACCACTTTTACTATATAAGCAATCTGTTTTACTGTTAGATCATTTTCATGACCTTAATTTGTCGATGAATGTAGAATGAAGGATTTGATGGCGTTGATTAAAGCATCATAATATACTGCCAATATCAGGTATGCGTGATCTGCTATCATCGTGTACAAAACGTGTTTACCGTCTAAAAGTAAAAGATTTCAGTTCAATGATGCTTACATTGTGCAGTCGGAAACAAAGATGATTAGCAAGTTTTTATGTGACAGCAATATCCGGTCAAAGGTTAGTACCTGATATGCTTTCATGAATCACTCGCATGACAAATATTTTGTGATTCTAAATTGATACAAACATCAAATGTCGAATAGTGTTACCATGGTGGGATACCTGCTAAAGATCGAAGACGTACACAAGAGCAGTTTTGTTCAAACAAAATACGTGTGGTATATAAATCTTCCCTAGGCATTTGTTTGTGTGGAAGTAGACTATAAGTTATTATTTTCATAAGAAAGTTGTTGCAATGGCATTTGGTATGATGCTTGATAAAAGTGATGTCGGAGCTGTAAGTAGTAATCCTCAAGTATATATTATAAATCCGAACTGAAATATATAAATATGCTAAGACCTCTCGTTTGAATCTGTTACAGTAATTCACTACGGTTTACCTGGAAGCTTGTAATAATACGTTCAGGTTTGTGTAAATTGTGTCACTTTTACTTCCACAGTTTCCATGTTAATCATTAAACCATTCCCGCTAAAACTGTTTTGATAATATAGGAAATTGGGCATGCTGGGCGCGATGGACGATTATCTTATTGCCATCTAATTATTGATGACACGACATACTTTAAGCTTCGAAGTCTTATGTACAGGTAGCTAGTTGTGAATTGTGATTCATATTTCAACAATCTTTTCGTTTTATGTATCAAAGAGATCTAACCTTTTCTATATATCTTTTAAAGTGATGGGCTGGATTAATTCACATTCACAAGGAAATATTTGCTCAATAGTTAAATAATATGCATCATGGAAATTTGACATGAAAGAAGAGGTGATAAAATATCATTATTATTACAATAGAATCACATTGCTTGCACCACATTTAAACTCGTTAATATGGAAGTTGTACTATTATTTCAGGTGATCCTGACCCTTTTAACACGTTTGGAGTCAGCTGAAGAGCAATACCTGCGTTTACTTCCTCAAACGAGTGTAACATGTGTGTTAAATTTCCATACGGTGGGTCACTTTTTAACTCTCTGTCCATGGACTTCAGTTGTAGTTTGACCCGATTTTTGACCCGTAATGATCTGATGAATGCAGACCTCCCCAGCATTGCTTGCTGCTAAGAGTGTTGTGATTGTTGCAATTTTTAAGAAGTAAGTGATCAATTTCGACCCATTTACTTAAGAATCAGTCGATTTTGGTTATGTTTATATCTCTAAAGGGGTAAAAGGATAAGAAATAATTCAGTTAAAATGAATGGGTAAAAATGGCTCATTTTGACCCGTTACCCTGCGGCTACATTCAGCCATGAAAAGCTGTTGTATGTACTCTAATACTTGAATGTGATTTCCAGGTCTGAACTAAAGGATGGGCTATATATGTTTGACATACCAGCTGTTGCATACAGCGTTGGATTACAAACTTCTACCATATCGCAACAGATGCAGATTCTGAAGGTTTGCTTCTGCATACGCCTAATGGCATATTACTTCCGTTCATTCATTACCTATTAATGACCGTTATCGTCTATAGGTAACATGGCACATTGGCACATTAATGCTGTTGTCTTCTCTGAGTACGCGTTAAGCCAAATGTATAGTATACAAAGGCAGTGAAACTATATTTCTAAATCTCTTTTGTTAATGAGCTAGACTAGATATAAGATATTGTTTGTATATCACACAATCAATAATAAGGCTTAAGAACGCATCTTAGGTGCCTAGCCAGAAGATCAAGAACACGTCCGTCTGATTACGTTCACCTTATTATGGTTGTCCCACATCGGTTGAGTGGGAAATATGAATGAGATGAAGACTCAATGAAAAGGAGGTCCATCATACTCTTATTCCCCAATTGGGTTCTGACTTGGCTTTCACATCTTGACCTCTTTGTTTAGAGGCTGTTGAACCGTCAGTTTTGGTTTGACGAGTACATATTTTTAATTCTTTTTTGTGTTAGTGTGATTTTATAAATCTCACTGAAGCAATGGAGAATTAAAAATATTAAAAAAAAATTACAAGAAAAGTAAAAAAACATTTAATCATTTTGTTAAGATTTAATAAAAATTAATTTAATCCTTTGACAAACATCTTAGAAAATTTACCATTTACCATCTTAGAAAATCTCATAACAACATCGCTTAGAAAATCTTCATCACCTGTCCCACGCTCTTCTACTCCCACTAATCGACGAAGAATGAGTACAAGTCGAGAGAACAAAGCCATCCCAATTTCAGCACAGGTCGAGAGAACAAAGCCATCCCAATTTCAGCATGGTACATATCAGCTGATATTCATAGTTCTTAAATTTGTGATTTTTTACCAAATTTACGATTGTTTTATATCGAATAGAAAATCCCTTTTCTTAAAGAAAGTTGTCATCACACATTGTTTCTACCAAAATAGCCACCAAATTTTAAATGAGTAATTTCTTCTTGAACTTTTATATCTGCTTCTTTTATTATCACAACCTCTGTAGACTCCTCCATCATGAGGTGACGGTTCTGAACAGTCTCGATAATCCCTATCATCACTATATCTTCTTGAGACCACCCTACCTTCACGCGAATCATATTCTGGTGAATCACGCTAGAAAGACGATGGTTACCACTTTTGGAACTTCTAGATGAAGGAGTAACACGCTGCAACATCCAAGTACAAAATCACTACAACAATTTTGAATCCTAGGGACGACTTATTCGTCCTAGGTAGGACCTTTTTCGACCCTAAACACCTAGGGACGACTAAGTCGACCCTATGATTTAGTGCCTAAAAATTCATCTCTAGAATTCTAGGTACGACCCACCCTTTGTAACCTAGGACGATTTGGTGGGTCCCACCACCCACTACGTTGAATAAATTGACTAACCTAGGGATGACTTGTCTTTGAAACTTAGGGTCGACAAAGTCGTTCCTAGGTTTTTAATAAAAATAATCTTTTTTAAATTTTTGATAAAAATTCTTTTTTTTATTATTTTTAATAAAATCTTATTTATACAAATTCATTAAAACATTTTCAGAAAAAAAAAGTTAATTATTATCCTAGGGACGACTTAGTCGTCCCTAGGTTTCAAAATTGTCCAGTATCAAAACTTAGGGACGACTAAGTCGTCCCCAGGTTTTGACACCTGGACAGTATTGAAACCTAGGGACGACTACGTCGTCCCTAGGGTTAAAACCTGGTGGAAATTGGCTAACCTAGGGACGACTAAGTCGTCCCTAGGTGTACCTGGGGCTAAAAAAACTAGGCTGTTTTGCAGTTTCCAGATTTTTTGCGAAACTTTTTCCGGACAAAATCCACAATTCAAAATGGCAGAATTCGACAAATACAAAATAATAACAAATCAATAAATGTTACAATACCATATTAAGATAAATTATCCAACATCACGATACAATATTCATCAAATACACTTATTCAATCCTAAATCAAATGTTTCACACGCTACAAGTCTCAAACTTTATTAAACATGCATAATAAGAAAAATACTACCACAACCTCTACTCCGCATCCTCGTTAGGTGAAAAGTCACCTTCCTCCTCGTCACCCCCCTCGTCACCCCCTCGTCATCCCCCTAGACATAACCCTCGTCATTCCCCTCGTCATCGCCTGATAAGTCGTCACCACTGTTTTGTACATTCCTATCTCGACCCAACTCGTCAATGGACCGGTAATCGTGCTGATAGGGATTTATGATTACGCGAGAACCTCCGGGTATGGATTGTGAAGTAAAGTCGATCTCATGAGTCGAGTGTGCGGTGGGAGGATAACAATGGTTAAATGTGTTGTTGGTGACGGGAGCAATAGGATAAGTGCCGGTATAGGGAGGTTGGAGTGGTTAGAGATGGTCGGGCAAAGATGGTCGGTATGGGTCGATGGAAGGAGGTTGCATTGGTTGTGCCCAAGGATAGGGGTTGGACTAAATGAGCCCAATCAGGAGCTAGGGTGGGCATAACAAAGGGTCGGGGCGGGGGTACAAAAGTAGGAGGGTTAATTGGGTGATCAGTATTTGATAAGTTATAGTTCTGGAAAAACTCACCCAATTGACTCTGATATTGCGCCATATGCTGGTACGACGTCTGAGTATATTGTTGCGCCGCATCTGCTTTTAACGCTACCAAGTAAGCCCGTTGCTGCGCCTCCTGATTCTCTTTCCTCATCAGCTCCATCTGTTGCTCATGTCGTTCCATAATTTCCTGAAATTCACTACGAGAGGGGAAATCTGGTCGAGCTGGAGCACCCCGCCTGCGAGAGGGAAAATTTCGGACGGGTTTTCTATAGGTTGATTAACTTCGGACGGGAATTTTCCGAAATTAATCGATAAAATCCTAAAATATTCCTAAAGTTATTTACTATAAAAGACTAACAATCATATATCATATATATATAATATAATAAACATATGCATAATATTAATTACACACCTCGGTCCGGGTGAGGAAGTTGTCCCGACTGTCCTGGTGCTAACCAAACACAAACATAAAATAAAAAAAACATAAATTAGTTGGTTTCCGAAATTTTATTTAATTTGAAACAAACACTAAAACAATTTCAAAAAAAACATTACCTTTTATACGACTGTGACTCGGATCTCGGTTCTCGGTTGTGACTCGGTTCGCTGCGGTGACTCGGGTCTTGGCTACGACAAACATATAAAAGAAAAAATTAAACTCATGCCTAAATCAGTTAAGCCGAAATCAACTATATATATATTAAGCCGAAATCAACTAAGCCTAAATCAGTTATGCCTAAATATAATCAACTAAGCCTAAATCAGTTATGCCTAAATATAATCCGAAATCAACTAAGCCTAAATAAGCCTAAATCAATTAAGCTTAAATATAATCCGAAATCATAAGCCAAAATATTAAGCCAAAATCACCTTTGGTGGTGGTGGTTACTGCTACTGTCGGCGGTGGTGGCTACTGTTGCTGATGCTGCCTGCGGTGGTGGTTGCTACTGCTGCCGCGACGGCAGTGGTGGTGGGTGGTTGCTAGCTAGGCACTAAAAATTAAAAAAAATTAATAATAATTAAACATAAAAAAAATTAAACAAAATTAATAGATTAAAAAAATTACCTTTATATTTATTTAAACAAAATGTGGTGGTGCGGTGGTTGCTGCTGCCGTGACTGGTGGTGGTCCGGTGGTCGAGTTAAACCAAAAAAAACCTTGACAATATATAATAAAAATTAAACATTATACCATAAAAAATAAACATTAATAACAATTAAACTACAAAAATTAATCAAATTAAAAAATATATAATTCGAAATCAAATACCTTGACAATATATAATCCGAAATATATATTAATTCCTGGTGATTAAACAATATACAATCCGAATTGGTGGTGAATGTGCTCGTGTGCAAGTGATGGTGGGTCGAATTGGTGGTGAATGAAGATGAAGATGGTGGTAGTGGGTTGGTGAAGATGAAAGTGGTGGTGGTGGGTTGGTTGAATTGGTGGTGGGTGGTCGAATTGGTGATGAGTATGGTGGTGGTGGGTTTGCAGATCGTCCCCGGTTTTTTTTTTATTTAACAGTGAATGAGATAAAGATAAGATAGCTAGTATGCTGAAATTGAAGCGTAGGGACGACTTAAGCTTTGTAACTTAGGGACGACTTAGTCGTCCCTAGGTTAATTATAAATATATTTTTTTCGTTTATTATTGAAACGTAGGGACGACTATTTATACCTAGGGACGACTAAATCGTCTCTAGGTGTACACCGGGAAAACTCAAACCCAAAGCGGGTTATTTAAATTTTCACCAAAATTTTCAACTTTCCCAAAATTTTGCCAAGTGTTGGAGGGTTTTTTAGGGACGACTTTCTTTGATATTTAGGGACGACTAAGTCGTCCCTAGGTGTTTTTCATACATTTAAAATACATTATACCTTCTATGTAATAAAATTAATAATATAAATTAATAATAAAAATCAAAATAAATTATTATAGTTAATATTAAAATATACGTTATACTTAGTTTGTAATAATTAATAACCGATGAGTCGATATGTTGCGGTTATACGTTATAGGTTCAATCGATGAGTCGATATGTTAGGGTTATACGTTATAGGTTCAACCGATGAGTCGATATGTTAGGGTTATACGTTATAGGTTCAACCGATGAGTCGATATGTTACGGTTATACGTTATAGGTTCAACCGATGAGTCCATATGTTACGGTTATACGTTATAGGTTCAACCGATGAGTCCATATGTTACGGTTATACGTTATAGGTTAAACCGATGAGTCCATATGCTAGGGTTATACGTTATAGGTTAAACCGATGAGTCCATATGTTACGGTTATACGTTATAGGTTAAACCGATGAGTCCATATGCTAGGGTTATACGTTATAGGTTTAACCGATGAGTCCATATGTTACGGTTATACGTTATAGGTTCAACCGATGAGTCCATATGCTAGGGTTATACGTTATAGGTTAAACCGATGAGTCCATATGTTACGGTTATACGTTATAGGTTAAACCGATGAGTCCATATGCTAGGGTTATACGTTATAGGTTTAACCGATGAGTCCATATGTTACGGTTATACGTTATAGGTTAAACCGATGAGTCCATATGCTAGGGTTATACGTTATAGGTTTAACCGATGAGTCCATATGTTACGGTTATACGTTATAGGTTAAACCGATGAGTCCATATGCTAGGGTTATACGTTATAGGTTTAACCGATGAGTCCATATGTTACGGTTATACGTTATAGGTTAAACCGATGAGTCCATATGCTAGGGTTATACGTTATAGGTTTAACCGATGAGTACATATGTTACGGTTATACGTTATAGGTTAAACCGATGAGTCCATATGCTAGGGTTATACGTTATAGGTTTAACCGATGAGTCGATATGTTAGGGTTATACGCTATAGGTTCAACCGATGAGTCGATATGTTACGGTTATACGTTATAGGTTCAACCGATGAGTCCATATGTTACGGTTATACGTTATAGGTTTAACCGATGAGTTGATATGTTACGGTTATACGTTATAGGTGCAACCGATGAGTCCATATGTTGCAGTTATACGTTATAGGTTCAACCGATGAGTCCATATGTTACGGTTATACGTTACTGATTAAACCGATGAGGCCATATGCTAGGGTTATACGTTATAGGTAGCTCTTATCCTAAATTTTTATCTTTATTTATGGTAGCTCTTATCCTCACAAACTCTTATCCTCTCATACCAAACTCACCACCACCACCACCCGATTTTGCATAAGATGGATCCGCTTGAAGCTTATAAGTGTACATGTAGAAAGGGATATATTGTGTTGAGACAATCACATCAACCTCATAGCTTTGGTAAACTTTACTATGCATGTCCTCTTTCGAAGGTAAACAACCTAATGTTTTAGTTATGTAATACGTGTGATTATTAAAATGACATGTCATGTTATTTGTTTACTTTTTAACAGCCAAAAACAGATGATTATGGATGTAAATATTTTAAATGGAAGGATGATTTTGATCTCGAACTCCGTATAAGATCTTCCCCTGGATCTTCAAAACCTCAAGGTTCACATCCAAGTTCTTCTACAGGTCCTTCTCAATCTGCACCCACTGAGTGCTCTAATTACAAGATCAAAGATCTAAAGATAAAGATGCTAGAGACAAGACTAGAAATGGAAAGGCATCCTGAAGACCACGCATGTCAATCGCCTGCAATACTTCATGAGCTTTTAAATGAAATGGAAAATCTTAGCTTTGAGTAGTAATCTATTTGTTATTTTAATGTGTTAATTTGTATTTTATTATTATGTGTTAATTTGTACGTTTAGTTTTAACTAGTTTGTGATGTGTTTTTTTCTTATTTATGAATCTATTATCGATGTAATATATATGTTTAATTAAGCGCGTGTTTAAGTGTTAAATATTAATCTAAAGTTTTTTTTAAATACGTATAAGTTTTTTTTAAATATGTATAAAGTTTTTTTAAAATATGTATAAAGTTTTTTTTAAATATGTATAAAGTTATTTTTAAATATGTATAATTTTTTTCTAAATATGTATAAAGTTTTTTTTAAATATGTATAAAGTTTTTTTAATATGTATAACGTTATTTTTAAATATGTATAATTTTTTTTCTAAATATATAAAGTTTTTTTTAAATATATATAAAGTTTTTTTTTAAATATGTATAAAGTTATTTTTAACTATAATAAAGTTTTTTTTAAATAAAATAATTAAATTAATTTTAAATAATTTTAAATAAATACAAGTGACAAAAAACAGAAAATAAATTTTCCTTCACCTAGGGACGACTTAGTCGTCCCTAGGTTACAAGGGCCCCACCTTTGTTTTAAACTTTTTTTTAAAAATATTTATATTAATTTTAAATAATTTTAAATAAATAAAAAAATAAAAAAACTGGGAAAAAATAAATTTACTTAACCTAGGGACGACTTAGTCGTCCCTAGTTTATGTGGGTCTCACTTTCATTTTAAACTTTTTTTAAAAAAAATATTTATATTAATTTTAAATAGTTTTATACAATTAAAAGAGATAAAATATATATTTTTTCACCTAGGGACGACTTAGTCGTCCCTAGGTTGTGTGGTCCCCACTTTGTCCCCACAGCCATTTTGACCAAGTTTTTCTTGTAAGGACAAATAACTTAAAAATGCAATTAACTTGACATTTTTTTGCGTTTTGTGTAGCCATCTCTTTTCTTTCCCATTATGGTCATCAAACTTTCAAAAGTCGATCATTTTGTGTATTTTACGACCATTTTACCCTTATTTTTTCGAAATTCTGAAGGATAAAATGGTAATTTTACATGGTAATATAGTGACAAAGTACACAAAATGACCTACTTTTGAAAGTTTGATAACCATAATAGGAAAGAAAAAAGATGGGTACATAGAACGCAAAAAAATGTCAAGTTAGATGCATTTTTAAGTCATTAGCCCTTCTTGTAAAACTTGTGGGTCCCCCTTTAATCTAGGGACGACTAAGTCGACCTTAGAAAAAGGGCGACCCTAAACTCAGTATTGTTGTAATGAATCAGTAGTAGCATTGTAAGTTTGGGCGCAAATTTGATATAACATTCATATGCAAAATACAACTTTGATTGCCAGTTGCAGATACAAAAGTTTGATCATGTTAATAAGATAAAAAACATTATTTCAAAAGCCAATCAAGTTACCTGCAAATTGTTCTTCGGTTACATTACATTAAAGCGATGATTTGAAGTAACTAACTCTTACCTGAATCAAACGTTTTTCTTCAACTGAATAACCGTACTTTCCGCTTTTAGTATCTGCTGGATACACCATTTCTGACGTCATCTTGATCTGCTTTTAGTTTGTCCGCTGCTGTCTGCTCGATAACCTCCGGTCATATCCGACAAAACCGGCCATAACCATCCAGACCCGACCACATCTGGACAGACCGACCATATCCAGACAGACCTGGCCATAGACCCGGTCATATCCAGCCAGACCCGTTAACAATGATTGAAAAATATTTTACTCCATAATTCACATAGGGACATGATTGAAAAATCTTCGACGCAACGACTTTAAGGGAACTTACTATGTTAACTAAATCAAAGAAAAACGTAAAATTAGGTTAACCGTGTTTTCGGTTTCATATCAAGGTGCAAGAAAATAAAAAATCGCGTCCACAGAAACCCTAGGCCACATTCTACATAAATCACCTAAAACCACGTAAACTTAGGTTAACCGAAACCAAAGTCTTAATACTTTCGAGCACTAGTGCCCATCAGTCCAGTTAACTTAATTTCGTGCTCTTTAATTCAACATCATTTTGATATAATTTTATTAAATTTTAGTTTTTTGGTTTTTAATGAGTTTATTTAAGTTAATTTAATTTTTTTACTACTTTAATTTTAATTTGAACCTTAGTAAAATTGTAATATTTATTCGCTAAAAAAATAGTTATCGGTTATCGCCGCTGCATTACGCAGGTACGATGCTAGTTCTACATAAATCACCTAAAACCACGTAAACATCTCTAACCGGAACCAAAGTCTTAATACTTAGAGCACTAGGTGCCCATCAGTCAAGTTATAGGACTCCCACGAGTGGTAAAGCGTGTGGCATAAAATCGTAGGAAATAATAGTAACTGTTGGATATCTTGACTTTGACTTGATCTATGGTCACAAACCGTGTGCCATTTTTGTAAATAGCCAAAAGTTCAACATAGTCCCATTTTTTAGCAAAGTCTCAATGGACTCATCTCAGCCATCCATTTTACTTCATCTCAGCCATTCATTTTAATTAAAAAAAAGTCAGGCATCCCAAACAATTCATTCAACACACAAACACACACCTACCTCACATAACTTCTCTCTCTAAACCCACCCACCACCTCCACCGCCACCATCAGTCGATTCCGTCTCCTCCGCTGCTAATCAACGCCGCCGCCACCAATCATCTCCGATCACCCCCAATCATCTTTGATCAACCGAATCATCTCTATTTTCGATTAAAACCCCGTTTTAATGTTGAAACCCTAATAATTGATCTCTGGCCTATCTTTTTTTTCCGATTGAGTAATGGAAAAAGTAGCAGATTCTAATCCTAAAGAAGGTTTGGCTCGAGGTAAGCTTTTTTATTCTTTTTTTTTTATATATAATGCTTATTTTAGATGAGGTATTTTTTTATAATGTTTATTTTATATGAGGTATTTTTTTTTAAAGATTTTTGGCTTATTTTTTAGATTATTAGCTTATTTTTTGTTAGATTTTAGGCTTATTTTAAGATTAAGCTTTTAGGCTTATTTTTATAATTATTATTAGGTTATTTTAGTCATATTTTTAGGATACCATAGTGTCACTGGTTGTTTATTAAAGAATCAGCGTTAGGTAGGCGTGATTTAAGTTGATAAAAAATGCTCGTCATCTACAAGGACTAATAAGAACTGTAAGAGCGTTTTGGGACCTTTTGTTTAGTTGAAGGTCAAGGCATTTCGATTAAACTTTAGTTAAAGGTTAAAGGCATTTCGATTAAAAAGGGACCAATTAGCTTTAATTTACCTTCTGTTTTAGTTTAAGCGGTTGTTTTTGTGCGTTGATTTGTTGAGTCATGCATGACTTAACATAAATCATGCATGACTTAACATAAATCATGCATGATTCAATATGAATCATGCATGATTTAACATAAATCATTTGAATCATGCATGATTCAACATATATTTTAAGAGTAGCAATATTGAGTCACGCATGATTATGTTGAATCATGCATGATTCTAGTTGAATCATCCATGAGTTGACATAAATCATGCATGATTCAACATAAACCATGCATGATTCAACATGTATTTCAGAGTAGCAACATTGAATCATGCATGATTTATGTTGAATCATGCATGATTCAACTAGAATCATGCATGATTATGATTCAACTAGAATCATGCATGATTCAACATAAATCATGCATGACTCAACATATATTTTTGAAATCATATATGTTTTTTGTATTTGTAATTCTTAGTAGTTAACTGATTGTTTTCTTATTTTGTGCAGTTCAACGTAATCTAGATGTACGCCAGAATGAACAGAGAAAGGTTGCAATCATTCTTGATGCAATCAAAAACAGGAATGAGCGTGATCCACCAAAGACTATGGTTGACAAAGAAGAATCTTACGAAGAAACGCAGGTTGGTACGGACGTTGCAGCTGTGAAGCAAGAGGCTGTTAAACAAGCTCAGAAAGGAAAAGATTATCGTAAGACATATGTTGATGGTAAATCAAAGAAAGGATGATGTTTGATAGAACTGATGTAGTAGGTTGGTTAAACTAATGTAGTTGCTTGGTTTAACTGTTTAATTTTCTGAATATTTTGATGTAGTTGGTTTAACTGATGTAATTGGTAAACAACTTAAATTTTATGGTTTGAAAATGCTGTTTTATATGTTTATGTTGATTTGAGTTTTAAAAGTTATTTTTATGTATTCTTTATACATTTAGTTAATTGTTTTACTTATGCAATCAGATGTATGTTTCATGACATGTGGCATGCATGCATGATTCATGAAGAATCATGCATGATTCATGAAGAATCATGCATGATTCATGAAGAATCATGCATGATTCATGAACAATCATGCATGTGCATGATTCTTCATGAATCATCATGAATCATGCATGATTCATGAAGAATCATGCATGTTTCATGAAGAATCATGATTCATGGTTCTAAAGACATGACATGTATTCTTTTTACTAATTGTTTTACTTAGAACTTTACATTGTTTTGATGAACCATACAGTTTTCCAACAGTTCAACAGCATGAACCATATAAGGCCATTGTTTTGATGTATCAAAAATGAATCATGCATGATTATTCATGAAACATGCATGATTCAGCTATAAATCATGCATGATTCCTTAGTGAATCATGCATGATTCTTCATGAATCATTCATGATTCCTAAGTGAATCATGCATGATTTCTAAGTTAATCATACATGATTCCTAACTGAATCATGCATGATTCATGTATGATTTTCCAGAAGTTTTCGAACAGTTCAACAACATTCAAAAGAACAATATAAAGAACATTAAACAAAGCATTTCAATCTCAAAGTTTTAAGACAGTTACACCAATTCAAGAACATTAAAGAAAAAATCTAAAAAATCTTTTAAATGAACTAGAAAACAATTCAAGGAGCGGTAGTTCTTTGTCTTGTGGCATTAGTGGTTCCTGTTTGTAGTGCATCAGCAGTAGTAGTATTCCTGGCTTCCTTTTCAGCAGCAGCTGCAATCTTTGCAAGTTTAGCAATGTTCTTCAAAACACACAATATGTGTCTACATAAAAGTCTGTAACGCATGAAATGTCTACCGGTACACTCAACTGGGCCGTCTTCTAGAGAACGCAAAACCTTGTTTTGAAGCATAATAATGAAACGTATTAATAATGAAACTGTATGAATCATGCATGATTCCGTATGAATCATGCATGATTCTGTACAAATCATGCATGATTCATACAGAATCATGCATGATTCTGTACAAAATCATGCATGATTCATATAGAATCATGCATGATTCATACAGAATCATGCATGATTCAACGTTGAATCATGCATGATTCAACGTTAAGTCATGCATGATTCAACATGATCCATGTCTCACGTTGAATCATGCATGATTCACGTTGAATCATGCATGACTCAACGTTAAATCATCCATGAGACACAATAATGATTTATTACTGCTTTTTTATACGAATCATGTATGATTCTATAACAAAACTTAGAGCAGTCAAACTAATCAAATGCAAACCTGGATTTTCGACGAGATTAGCTCTTGGATCTGCGTCTTCATTAATGGCGTGAGCTTCTGGATCTGGATCTGCATTTTCAGCTTCCGTAACTCGAATCATATCAACATCTTCTTCGATTAGAGCTTCCATTCGTGTTTTTATTTGAGTTTCCATCTTTTTTGGGCGCCGAAAAAAGGTAGGTTGTTGCGGTTGTTGGTGATGACGCCGGAAAAAGGTAGGTGGTCGAGGTGGTTGGTGGTGGAAGGCACGTGGTTGGGGTGATGTCGCCGGAAAAAGGTAGGTGGTCGGGGTGGTTGGCGGTGGAAGGCAGGTAGTTGGGGTGGTGGCCGGAAAAAGGTAAGTTGTTGGGGTGGTTGGCGGTGGAAGGTGGGTGGGTGAGAGACCCGATCTATTTTTTGTAATGGTGTGTATGTAAAATAATTGTATTTATGTGTGGAAAGGAGGGTTTAATCTTGACCCTTGGATGAGAAAAAAATAGATGGCTGAGATTGAGCCATTGAGACTTTGATAATTAAAGGGATGTTATAGATCTCAACTCTTTGTAAATATGTCCCACTAATATGAAAAGAGACTAATTAAATAAATAAGCACCTATGGTTTTATGGTTTTCAGCAATGTTATGAAACTTGACCCGACCGGTTCAACCGGTTCTGGTCAAAAAAATGGGTCTAAATGACCCGGTCTTATATTTTAGAAACTCGGTGTGACCCGCCGGGTTTAAAGCAACCCGGGTTGACCCGGTTCGTGAGACCCGACCGGGTTTTGATTTTTTCGGTTTTTTTTCAAGATATAATTTTACGTATTTGCAACGTAACTTTGTTTTTTTACATGTTACATTTGTTAGTAAATCATTTTTAGGCCAAATATATGAAATATTCGCGTTATATATATATATATATATAATTCTAGTAATATTGTAAATATATGATAATTATTTTTTAATGAAAACCGGGTCGACCTGGCAGTCCAACCGGTTGAACCGGTGACCTGGTGACCCGGTGGCTTGACCGGTCGATTCTAAACCCGGGTTTCGAAACATTGGTTTTCAGTGTTAGCAAAAATTATGAGATATCCTCTAATTAATATCAGTGTTTTCACACTTGGTAGACTCGCCCGGTTTAACCGGTTGACTCGATTACGACTTAAAAAACGAGTCTTATTGATCCGGATTTCACATTTTCGAAACTCGATTAGACCCTCCGGGTTTGGGGTGACCCGGGTCAATCCGGTTCTCGAGACCCGGCCGAGTTTCGATATTTTTTCTTTAAAAAAAAGATAAATTTTACGTATTTGCGATAAAATTTTATTTTTACATATTATATTGGTTCGTAAACAATTTATATCTTCAATATACAAAAGTTTTAATGGTTTTTATATATGATTTTTGTTAATTATTAAAATATGAAAAAATTTATTATTTTTTTAGAAAATCGGGTTAAACCGGTTTAACCCAGATTGACCCGGATCCGGTCACTCTACCGCGTCGATTTGAAAACCGAGTTTCAAAACATTGATTAATATTACTGCCGCCAACGACGTCGATATCTTAATTTAAAAAACTTTGCAAAAACGACATTGTATAAAAGGCAAACAAAGAGTAAAACGACATCCTTCATGCGACGTCATTTGGCAAGGAAAAAAACAAGTTTCAATACATTACCCTCCCACTATGCAATCTATTACAAAAACAACCTTCAACTTTGAACTATTTACAGTTTTCTAATATAGCAAAATTTATTTATTAAATATGAAACGTATATCTATTGATTTAATCGAAAAGAAAATACGATCGAACATATCGTCGAATTACGAACTAAACGAGTCTAATATTGCAATACTTCTGACATAGGTATTATTTAATAAAAAAATTAAAAGTTAATAAATATTTCTAAAAATTGTTACGTAAATATTCATTTGGGCTATTTACCTATCGGCTCACGGAAGGCTTAGTCCTATTAAATGGTGCACCAAACGACGTCGTATATGTTTTGTCAACGTCGTTTCATCTATCTGCCGGTGTCGTTTTGGAAAAGCCCCCACAATAATACGTAGGTAAAAAAAGTAAATTATCAGATCTACCTCTGCATCAAAAGATATATTACAAAAAAATACTTTGAACTTTTAACTATTTATATCTATTTGATATAACAAATTTATTTATCGAATATGGAATGTATATATAATTTGTTTTATACTATATGTAGGTACAGATATATGACGGGTTGTTTAACAGGTAAAAATGGCTACGGGTTGAAACATGTTTATATATGACGGTTTGGTTGACGGGTAAATCATTCTACATTTTTTGTACATTGGATTTGTGAAAAGATGTTTTCGAGTGTCGTTCAAGTCACATTTTCTGGACTAAAGTTTATATATACATCAAACACAGTTAATACATATAATTTAACATTTGTATATATAAGTTCACGCTTTAAAAACCGGCACTTTTAAAAAAAATTGCCCACAAGGGGCACGCAATTTATCTTTTAGTGATCCAACTAGGAATTAAAAAGTAGAAAGGTTATAGCAGATATATGAAAATGTACACTGATATTGTCTGGAAAAAACACCTTTGGATTATTTTGTTTAGCAAAACAACTTTTGAAGTGTATACCTGAACATGCAATCCTAATAATTATTCAAACATTTGTTTCAATATGTTACAGATCCACTAATGTAGCCCTCGGATGGCGAGTTTCTCCTGCTTCACGGTTTACATTTGCAACTATACTTCAACGGAGTACAAGAGTGACATATTGGAACAAGGTGAGCCTAAGCCTTTCACTCTTTCACCTCACATGTCCCTATTACTTATAAAATATTACCCATCAAAAAAGTATCGCGTCTCTTAAAACTTATAATTTACATAACAAAAGAATTACATGAACAAAATTTGTTACAAGTAACCCTTTCCTACCTGAACCATTCGGCTACCCTTTATCAGCATGCATGTCATTTACACAATCTGTAAATTGGAATATCGTATACAATTACTCATCTCTTATTTGTTAAGTAATGTTCTTAAATATATTTTTGTATTCAAAAAGTTAGTTTTGTGTTAATACATGAAAATGTAATATTTAGGAGGTGTAATTTTATTATTAAGGTAAGCTTGGATTCATTTTTAAATGGTTACCTGAGATTGTTTTACTATTGGATGATAAGATCTAATGAAGACCTATAGGGCTCTTGAATAATATCAAAATATGTTCTAAAAACAATGGTGAGCGGTCATGTGAGGCCGCAAATTGGAACGGGTTACATGAGATGCCCAAAACGTTAGTCTTAAATATTTTTGCATCACAATCCCTTTTCACATGTGTTACATGGCAAGGCCGAATGAGTTAAAGAATGTGTTACATAGTTTGTATGAAACATCCGTAGTTTAATACATGAATGTTATCCATTAAATTCTAAGGAGTGATTGGCGCTGTTTCTAAACAACGATTGAAAGCTGTAGATTATTGGTCGTTCCAAGGGGTGGTTTTAATTATGCAAGGCTGCACAATTACACTTTATAGGTATTTTTGGGTATGTTTTCTTAAGTTTTAAGGGGCGTTTGGGGATACTAAAACTATATTTAATAGGATATTTGGGTATTTTCAATGGTATTTGTGACTACTACACTATTGGTCATTTTATGGTTCACGAACTACCACTTCCACAATATGTCTTGTCACATTTTT
This sequence comes from Glebionis coronaria, assembly GCA_025667525.1. NCBI lineage: Eukaryota > Viridiplantae > Streptophyta > Magnoliopsida > Asterales > Asteraceae > Glebionis > Glebionis coronaria. The sequence goes on from JANFOE010002145.1 coordinate 98,591, forward strand.
ACTTTTACTTGGTTTGTCCCCGGTTAGAGTAGTTTGTTGGTTATATTTTTCATATTATAAGATGAGTACATGAGGACTAGACCGGTTGCTTTGCAAATGCTAAAATCCATACGAAATTGATTGAACAATGAATCTTTCAACACGTTAGCACATCACAGTAGTGATATAACTAAGCAAGATTGTATAGTATACAAAGATGGAATTCCAAGGAGCATCAGGAGCACAATGGGTCCCGAAGTTGTCACCCGAAATTACCTTCATTTGGAGAATTTGGATGTAATCTCCTCTTTTATTCTTGGAAATTAAAGGTGAGGTCCAAGATCATTTAAAAACTTCTACTTTATTTGTTATATTAGACTATAAAATAGGTATATTACAAAATGTTTTTTTGGGGCGCAGTGAGGTTAGTCGACCTGATGGATGCAAACCATCGAAAATGCAAAGTGATATTTTAAAAATGCGTTCCTGAGCCTGCCTGAATGATGCAATCAGAGACCTTTTGGTTCTCCACTAAAAAGAATGTTGCATCCCGTTAAACTATTAACTATGTGGCCAATTTTAGTTTAGTGGTTGATGAAGCACCATCTAAATGTTCAAAATCCGTGTGTAACACAACTTCCGGCTTGCGGAAAGATTATGTAGGCCACATAACACAGCCCAGGCGTTGATGAAACTGTTAATGCAAAGTAGTGCCTAAAAACATTGTTAGTGCTAACTAATCTTTCTTAATTTTGATCATGACAAACTAGAAAGACATTTATTATCAAACACAATCATAACATAAATTTTCTAACAAACACTATCATCAAGGTAATAATCATTACACTAACATATCTTAATCATGCTTAGTGATCATAAAAGTGATTAGCCTTAAAACTCACTTTTGTCAAATATGACAAAAGATTTTTAATAAACTTTATTTTTAAGAAAATTTTTTATTAAAATGAAAATGTAAATTTGAATATGGCATATTCCAAATGCCATAAGGATATCCTTTGAAGGTTTAAACAACCTCAGATCTTTCAAATCCACTAAAAGACAAAAAGGAGCGGAGTCTACACTCCGCGGTTCCTTAAGTGCATACGTCGTTCTCTATCGATAAGGAACCACCTAGGTAGATAAGGAACCGCCCTCAGCTAGCCATTGGGTTTTGTCTTCTATAAATAGTGGGTCAAATCTGCATTTTCAATAACCCTTTTTGAACATCTCTTTCAGCCTTCTTTCTCCTTTCTAATCCTAATCATTTGTAAACGATCACTTAATGTGTTAAGTATGTTTACTTATGATTATCCTCTTGATCCCCTTCTTTACCTTGTCCAAAGAGAAGATCACACACACACTTGTGATGTGATTAAAGATGTAGCCTTGATGAAGATCATCCTCTCCTAAAGATCTAGTCATGTTCATCATTTATTTAATTGTGTCTTGTGTAGATCCAATGTATTTGTGAATACTTGGACTAGTTGTGTTCATCCAAGCTATTTGTGAATACTTAGATTAGAGTTGTGTAAATCCTTTGCATATGTGTGTGCTTGGATTTGTGTTGTGTAGATCCAAGTTACATGTGTGTACTTGGATATGTTTAGTTGAGTTGTAATAAGTTGTGTTATTTCTCACTAAACTATAAAGTGATGTGGTTGTGTCTTGTGAGTTCTCACTAAACTCTAAAGTGATGTGTAGTTGTGTTGTGTGAAGTATTCACTTAGCTTCAAAGTGAAGAGTCGTGAAGATTGGTTATAGCTTTGGATTAGAACTCGACATCTAGCCTTGTGTCGGAAAATGGTGAAGTGGGCAACGTTGAGAAGATTGGTTCTATCTTTGATTAGAACTCGACATCTAGACTTGTGTCGTAAAATGGTGAAGTGGGCGACGTTGTGTAGATTGGTCCTAGCTAAGATTAGGTCTCGACATTTAGCTTAGTGTCAGAAAATAATGTAAGCGATGTTGTAAGGTTTTCTCCTCCAAGAAGGGAGCTTGTGGATATAGTGGAAATCTCGAGTAGGTGTACTCGAGGAGTGGAGTAGGAACGAGGATAGAGCCTTGTTGCCGAACCACTATAAATCTTGGTGTCTTCCTACTAGGTTGTTTCTTTCCTTACTCTTTACTTACCTTCATCATCATTACACTTATTACTTGTCATTGTTAATGCATTAGAATTGAACCTAATCATTATGCAACTAGCTTTCAAGTAAAAGATGGTTTTGACACTCACCTAATTGAAAGGAATTTTAATTAGGAGATAAATCGAAGAGAAACTATTCAACCCCCCTTTAGTTTCTACAGAAACATAAGGTGTCACACCCCACCATGGTGGAATATGATATCATCACAACATGGCGTGTCTATAGAGATAACTATATGAAATAAGAAATGTCATAAAATGGTGACACAAAAGTCATGACAATATCTCATCAAATGCAGGAGTCTAGGTAAGTAGGTAACAGTCATACCACTTACCCAAGACAAACAATAAACATAAACCAAACAAACATATAGGTGCCAACATGTATCACTTATCAAAAAAACATAAAGGTAAACTAAGAAGGAACGGGGATCTCATTCTATATGCAATCCTAAGACATACAAGTCTAGCCACTTCTATCCTCAAGCTTAAACACATTCACACCTGAAAGAGACACTAAAACACGTCAACATAAAGTTGGTGAGAGTCATAGGTTTAGACTCCAACGCCAAAACAGTTATAAGCTGTGAATAACAAACATCAACACAATAACATATGGACAATGTGTTACAAGTATGCATTAACAACTAACAATTCAAGATCAAACATTTCAAACCAAATCCAAGGCCCTCAGCCTTACCAAACATCATGGTACCATAGATGATCACACTATGTACCTATCCCAAGGCCACTACCTTGTCATTAACCATTGGTCCCATAGACGATCACGCTATGTACCTATCCCAAGGCCACTACCTTGTCATTAACCATTGGTCCCATAGACGATCACGCTATGTACCTATCCTAATCCAAATCATACACAAACAAGAACCACATAGCAGTTAATCACATAATGTACACACAAGTCCATCTCAAACCTTAAAACATTCACAACATCAATTTATAAAATAACTCAACACAGTGTCTCTTCCATCCCATCTGGAAGTCAAAATCAATAATAAACATGTGACTATGAAACTCACCTGATTGCTTCTTCACAAGTCCTCGCACTAGCAACAAGCTAACAAACCAAAAACACGAAATCAATACATGAACCAATCACTAAGATGGCTCATCAACTTATGATGGACATATAAACTTCTCTCATATAAATACCCCATTTATAAACTCTAAACACCCCATTACCCTTTCCTAACAAGTCCTTAACTTGGTTAAGTTTAATAACTATCCCGTTCATATTTTACACAAAACAGTCCCAGTTTTTAGGTCTCAAAACTTTAAGTCAAACGTCCACTTAAACATACCCATGGTTTCTGTAAAAGGAATATTCATACTTTTACATATGTTAGCTAAAACCTCCCACTTTCCCTAACCTTAAACCTACTGTTAAGGCCCCGATATATGTATATATATTGCTACCTATCCAGAATTCACTGATTTTAAACGTATGAAAAGTTTGTTACAATTAAGGGGTCTTACCCTAAACCACAACCTTAGCCCAAGTGCAGATACTTACTACAATATATAAACCATATCTCATGTTCGTGAGAAGATCCCAATGCAACCCTAAGTATCCCAAACAACCCAAAACTTAAAAAGAAAACAGGCTGATTACAAAACTGTTTTGACCTCGATTGTTGTAACCTGTTTTTGACCTACTTCCCGACCTCCAATTTAGTTCTCGTTTCTTGCATTGGAAATACAGTTCAATTACCTTTTCAGGGATACTTGGATCGCAAAATAAGAGTTTGTAGAACTCCCAATATGATCAAAACAATTGACTCAAAATTCTGCCCAGTTTTTAAAAACGGGTTTAACAAAATCAACCTCATTAATTAACCCTAATCCCTCTAATTACAAGCCCTAATTTATGTGATCATCATATAATGATTAATTCAACATTAATTTACTGTTTTTATATTAACCCTAACCTAATTCCATCATAAGATGAATGAGAAAGAATTAAAAACAATTAAATTGAAAAGGGATTTGAAGATTTTACCTTCGAATTTTTGAATGAAGAAAAATTAATGAAGAACCCTAAATTCCTCCATAGATGTCGACCAATACTTGATCTCCAGGGATTTTATGGAGTGTTTTGATAAAAATAAGGCTTTATATACTTTCCTAACAAGTCCTTGGCCCATTACAAAAGCCCGGTTCCCCTTTTTCCTTTTTTTCCCTTTTCTTTTTCTTCCTTGCGTCCCAAACCGACTTACACATATATTTTTTTTATTATTTTTTCTTTTTATTATTAATATATGTATTAATAATATTACCTTAATTTTTCTTAATTTATTTCAGCTCCTAAAGCCTCCAAAACCTCAAAACCGTAAAACTAGTCAAATTTACGCGTTTTACCTTAAAAGACGTAAAATATACACTTTTAATAAAAATCTCAAATTTTGAAATAAACTTTATAACTAAGTCCTAAATGACTTAAAACCAGCCCGAAAAATATTCATATGACTAATTACCTCATCCGAGACCTCCAAATACTAAACCGTAAATCGCAAAAATACGATTTTCTATAATACATATACGTATACTTAAAACCACCAAATAACACCATCTCACTTCATAGTCACTACCATGTGAACTCATGAACATGAAATCATCACACATCGTTTCATTCACAAGGTACCCCGTACCGGAAACGATATCCAAACCCCAATCTATACACACTAATAAGAACATAAACACGTAAAGACACGCAACTAGCAGAAAATAAAACTAAGTGATGAACCTCAAAACCAGGGTTGTCACATCACTCCCTCCTAATAGAAATCTCGTCCCGAGATTTACTCCTTAGGATCAAACACACAAACAACAAATCATATGAGGATACTTGTTCTAAACGAACTTCCCTCATTTCCACGTGAACTTTAGTTCAAGTTTCAAAATACCACATATACAAACCAAAAATAATTAAACTCACTGCCAAACTCTTGACCTCACAGTCAATAAATCTCATAGATGACTATTTGATAAAACAAAGACTCTTATTAACACAAGTCCCGAATAACCGTACATGGAAAATGCATTCTCAAACAACCTTTACCAATCTCAATACATGAAATGTATCATGTATACAACTCATTTCCCCCCAGGTAATTCTATGCTCATAAGCTAATGGTCCGATCTTTCCAAAGATCATAAATGGACATACAAAACTCTACATCAACTCTTCCATTTTACCCAAACATACCACCCGCTACTATGGGTAAAACTCCCTACATAACTTTGTCACTAACTCTAGTGGTTTCCTCCTTTTCTACATAGCATCCCTTGTTACTCTCATCCTTTCCACAAACATCATTACCACATTAGTAGCCTCTTTTACCAGTTCTAGTCCATAATAGGGACAACTCACCCTATCCTTTCATATAGGGCCCTAAATGGCATTTATCGACTTCTAGTATGATAACTTATCATTATGAAAACTCAGCCATCGCTAAAGAGTTTCCTAACTCCCTCTAAATCAATCACTCATGCCCTCAGTGTAACACCTAAGGTTGTATAAATATCTCACTGGCCTATCCTTTTCCAGTCAGCTGGATATACTCATATCCAATCATGTTTCATCAACCCCCTTTAGTCCGTACCCTAACTACTTAAAATTCCAATCTCCTTCCAAAGTGACCTATGACGGTCTTTCACATATCCATTAGTTCTTCCAAACCAAATCAACTTATGATCTATACGCAACATCAAAAGGATGGTTATCTCAGTTAGACCAAGCCCTTCGTCCCTATGGCACATCACACCTATAACTCCTCATCCATTCGATTATCGATACTAAGCCTCTCAAACAATCAGTATAGGTTAGTGCCATTTCCTTTTCCACACTACGACAGTATTAGCCTGCGTTGTGCTTTATTCTACTCATTAAACTCTACCAAAGTTTTACCTTCGGTTCCTATCTCGACCTATTTCATTCATGCTTCGCTTCTATACATACTTCCTTCTTCTTCCTCAACTCCTACCATACATCACGATGTGATGCTTCCCCTCGTTTCTTCCCTTGCCATAATCCTTCATAAGGCACTCCATACATATTAGGCTAACCTTTACGCAAAACCCTTGATTCCATCACATCCGTACGCAATCCTTCCAACTTCTCGACTACGTGAATTCTCATTCCTCCTGAAATATGAGATGAATTAGTCTGTCTATCGACTATCACCCAACTCTCGTCGTACTTATTCCTCCACCCCATCATGAATCCCTTTCACCAACTTCGTCCTTACATCGCCCTTTCTAAGCTACTCCTATCTATGTAGGAAGTATAGTCTACGTCCCTTTTCTCCATATGATTGTCCAAGCCACGCAACATACATGTTGACGCGTTCTCTACTTTAGACAACTCAACTCGTGCAACCTACATCCTTCATCCAAACCACCCTAATATGTCATCCATATAGTTCAAGTTCGTCTCAGCTTCACTTCATTCTTCTTATTCCATGTCTCATTAACCATGCTTGCCTTTCCCAGATGGTACTTGGCCTTGCAATTTTCTTTCATCAATTAACTCCACCCATCACCTTTGCCAAATGTTCAATCAAGATGATTGAATATGTGTTGGAGACGTTCACGATCCGTATAGATCATTCTCCACGTCTCGTACACCAAATGCCTCTAGCATTCTAGGCAGATATAACAGTCCAGCTCCACTGACTAAGTCTATCCAGTTCTTCCAAATCTTCAGTTCCTGAAACATATAAGAAACCGCCTTTCTTGTCGTTCTCGTACACATCCAAATCCTTGCTCCACGTATCGTCATGCTTCGCGCATTCATCTAGTCCTTCCGATAATGCCAAGATCGGCGCATTATCCAATCCACCTCTTCATCCTCCAAAATGCTTCCTCATCCTTCTTCACTTCGCCCCTTGCTGGTTCCATGATACGCCATCATCCCTAACTACTCATCATGGTAGACTTAATACTAAAACTCACACTTGAAAATATCACGTATAATTCCACTCCAAAACCAACACATACTTCGCCTCACTCTCCTTCTTAGACTTTGAGTAGATCAAGATGTCGTCTATACTCCCGATGACAACTCATTTATATACGTTCATGCACACTCGCTTCATTGACTCCATGAAATCCGCTAGTGCTTTGGCGAAGCCAAATGCATAACCGCAAACCCAAAGCGTTCATACAACTTCCTTAGCAGTTTTCAACTACGTCCTCCTTGCACCCTCTCTTAGAAGCAATACGGATAAATTCCTACCTCGTTCTACTTGCAAAATTCTACACGCATTTTAAAAGACCAATGCTTCCTCTCATCAGACCACTCAACCGCTTACCACATCCAATCTACTACTAAGCAACTCGACTTTTACCTTGCATCCGTTGCAATTTCCATCAACTCTTGTTCATGGAATCATTCCATCAACAATTTCCTTGGAAAGACACTAACTGCAACTCCTCTCACTTCTCCTACTTGCTCTATTTATGGTTCTACCTCAAAATAATAGGCAAACCTACTAAATTTCAGGAAGTTTTTAGAAAACATACATGCCTTACGAACAATATCCCCTTCCAACACTCTCTATGGCACGTTACTTGTGATGGTATCCCACAAATCTCTATTCATCTCCTTGGTACTCCTAAGAGACCTCATGACCACGTTAGTTCGTCTACGAACTTCTTTCCTCCCCACTAAGGGTATTTCGAACGTTCTCTCATGGTCACCTACTTAAGCGTGTAGGCGCGACCAAGTCTTTCATACGACTACCTCAACGCTCCCGAACAATACGAAACCAAAACTACATCCTGAATCCATCAGATACGATCAACGAATCAAACCCACGGATAACTAACGACATTTCACGTGTACCAGTTAAAACAAGTCAAAACCACGAGTCTCAAAAGAAAACTCAAACCCAAAATGTGTATCAATTCAAAATGACCCATGACAACAAAAAATAATCCAAGAAACACCCAATGGCAACCAAACATATTACGCCCCACGACATATTTTTTTTAAACCGTGCAAAAGATCGACTTTTCCAAAAGAATATATATCTTTTTATATTTATTTATTATTACCTCCCACATCTATGTGACTCAAACAATCAACAAACAACCCTCTTGATGAACTCAAAACTAGGTATCTCGTGTATCCCAAATCATAAAAATAAACTACTATTCAAACTCAACCTCTAACCCGACACTTGTACAATAATTTCGGCCAAGATACTGACCTCCCATGACTATACTTTCTGAATATTTGAAAAGTACGTTCCGAGTATATAATTTTTGGCTTTTGAATCACTCAAAAAGCTCTAAAAACGAACAAGTTATAACCAAATCAGTTTTATACTAGTTGTTTTAAAACTAAAGAATAAACTTAGTGATTAATGCAATCCTTTTAAATGAAAGATATAATTGTATGTGTAACCTTCATAAACTCAATTTAACCTCGTATTAATAATTATAAATGACGTGAATCGGTTAAACCCAATTATATAAACTATGTAAGTAGAAAGAAATTTTACTTCGCTCTATTTTAAAGAAAGTCTTTTAGAATTTGAAATAAATAAGTGTTGATTAAAAAGAAATTTTATGTTGCACCTTGTTTCAAACACGACTCCAACACCTTACCCTTATTTTACCGAATACAACCAACTATCTAACCCTATAATAGATTTCCAAGTCCCCCTTTTTCTCAATATATACCGACCAAAAGAAATGTAAGACCCAACACAAAAGATTTCATTATCTCAAAAGAAATCCCAAATTATTTCAATAGACTTAAACCAAGAACACCATTTTAAAACGTACACGTGAAATACGAAACTCAAAGAATACGCTACAAGACACACTTCAAAAGATTCAAAACGTCGTTGAGACTCCATCAAACTCGAGCACTAATAAATTGTTTAAACACAAGATAGCACTAGGTACGTTCAAGTTATAATAACTACTGAACGACCGTAAATCATAACATAACATCTATTAGTATATATACATCCGCATATGTATACCTATCGAATCTCCCAAACATACTCGTTATCATACATGTCAAGTCAATCAATCGCTTTATACGCTCGTTTTTCCATACGAGTAATCACCATCTAACCGTGCCACAACAAGGCATAAAGCCCACCTCCAAACCCAGCCCATATCGTGTGACCCCATAATCACACAACACCACTATAATCCCAAAACATATAACACAAAAAGAACAATAGCCATATCATAGGCAGCCATTACATAAACCCATATATATACGTATACCCAAATTCTACATCTCATCATATACAAGCATGTACTAACCCTCTTTCATGCAATCATACTTGAGAACCCATTGAAGTTGTGGTACTTGTATAACTATGTTGGCCACCATACTTATACAATTACCCTTCCCCCAATGCACTCCCTCCTATGATGACACTTATAAGAATCAATACAACATATAACACATAAATCCATATATTCACTTAAGCTCATAACCACATAACCAATAAGGTCCAAAACTCCATCTATTAAAGTAACATAGTAAAACTCTTGAAATACATAAATCCATAGTCTAGCTAAAACAGCATAGACTAAATCCAAAACGAAAACATAATCAGTTATAAGTCATGTCGCTCGTAAGAGTGGAAACAACTTAAAATCCTTCCTATCCACCTACTCCTAGTAACTCGAACCACCACACGATTCTTAGGGGAACATGACTTAAACATCAAAAGAAAAATAACATACCTCAGGTATGTAAAATAACTCGATAAAAGATAGAAACTACCTTGTACTAAATTATGTACTATCATGTACAATTTAAGCAAAATACAACAGTGACTAGCGTGGACGATTATGGTTCAACCCGCACTAGTCACAAACCCGAAAAGAAAATAACATGTGACTAAGTATGAACATACTACGGTTCAATTCATACTGGTCAAAACATCGTAATAAATAACATCCAAACACATCAATTATTATAAAATGCACACATACTCCTATGACGCCTATATGCAGGGACCCTTAGGTTATAGACTAGGCTACGCGACTAGGCAACCTAATTCTCTATAACCATTGGCTCTGATACCAATCTGTCACACCCCACCATGGCGGAATATAGGGCGCGACGTATGGATATCATCACAACATGGCGTGTCTATAGAGATAACTATATGAAATAAGAAATGTCATAAAATGGTGACACAAAAGCCATGACAATATCTCATCAAATGCAGGAGTCTAGGTAAGTAGGTAACAGTCCTACCACTTACCCAAGACAAACAATAAACATAAACCAAACAAACATATAGGTTCCAACATGTATCACTTATCAAAAAACCATAAAGGTAAACTAAGAAGGAACGAGGATCTCATTCTATATGCAATCCTAAGACATCCAAGTCTAGCCACTTCTATCCTCAAGCTTAAACACATTCACACCTGAAAGAGACACTAAAACACGTCAACATAAAGTTGGTGAGAGTCATAGGTTTAGACTCCAACGCCAAAACAGTTATAAGCTGTGAATAACAAACATCAACACAATAACATATGGACAATGTGTTACAAGTATGCATTAACAACTAACAATTCAAGATCAAACATTTCAAACCAAATCCAAGGCCCTCAGCCTTACCAAACATCATGGTACCATAGATGATCACACTATGTACCTATCCCAATGCCACTACCTTGTCATTAACCATTGGTCCCATAGACGATAACGCTATGTACCCATCCCAAGGCCACTACCTTGTCATTAACCATTGGTCCCATAGACGATCACGCTATGTACCTATCTCAATCCAAGTCATACACAAACAAGAACCACATACCAGTTAATCACATAATGTACACACAAGTCCATCTCAAACCTTAAAACATTCACAACATCAATTTATAAAATAACTCAACACAGTGTCTCTTCCATCCCATCTGGAATTCAAAATCAATAATAAACATGGGAATATGAAACTCACCTGATTGCTTCTTCACAAGTCCTCGCACTAGCAACAAGCTAACAAACCAAAAACACGAAATCAATACATGAACCAATCACTAAGATGGCTCATCAACCTATGATGGACATCTAAACTTCTTTCATATAAATACCCCATTTATAAACTCTAAACACCCATTAGCCTTCCCTAACAAGTCCTTAACTTGGTTAAGTTTAATAACTATCCCGTTCATATTTTACACAAAACAGTCCCAGTTTTTAGGTCTCAAAACTTTAAGTCAAACGTCCACTTAAGCATACCCATGGTTTCTGTAAAAGGAATATTCATACTTTTACATATGTTAGCTAAAACCTCCCACTTGCCCTAACCTTAAAGCTACTGTTAAGGCCCCGATATATGTATATATATTGCTACCTATCCAGAATTCACTGATTTTAAACGTATGAAAAGTTTGTTACAATTAAGGGGTATTACCCTAAACCACAACCTTAGCCCAAGTGCAGATACTTACTACAATATATAAACCATATCTCATGTTCGTGAGAAGATCCCAATGAAACCCTAAGTACCCCAAACAACCCAAAACTTAAAAAGAAAACAGGTTGATTACAAAACTATTTTGACCTTCGACTGTTGTAACCTGTTTTTGACGCCCTTCCCGTTCTCCAATTTAGTTCTCGTTTCTTGCATTGGAAAGCCACTTCAATTAAATTTTCAGGGATACTTGGATCGCAAAATAAGAGTTTGTAGAACTCCCAATATGATCAAAACAATTGACTCAAAATGCTGCCCAGTTTTTAAACACGGGTTTAACAAAATCAACCTCATTAATTAACTCTAATCCCTCTAATTACAAGCTCTAATTTATGTGATCATCATATAATGATTAATTCAACATTAATTTACTATTTTTATATTAACCCTAACCTAATTCCATTATAAGACGAATGAGAAAGAATTAAAAACAATTAAATTGAAAAGGGATTTGAAGATTTTACCTTCGAATTTTTGAATGAAGAAAAATTAATGAAGAACCCTAAATTCCTCCATAGATGTCGACCCATACTTGATCTCCAGGGATTTTATGGAGTGTTTTGATAAAACTAAGGCTTTATATACTTTCCTAACAAGTCCTTGTCCCACTACAAAAGCCCGGTTCCCCCTTTTTCTTTTTTTTTCCCTTTTCTTTTTCTTCCTTGCGTCCCAAACCGACTTACACATATATTTTTTTATTTTTTTTCTTTTTATTATTAATATATGTATTAATAATATTACCTTAATTTTTCTTAATTTATTTCAGCTCCTAAAGCCTCCAAAACCTCAAAACCGTAAAACTAGTCAAATTTACGCGTTTTACCGTAAAAGACGTAAAATATACACTTTTAATAAAAATCTCAAATTTTGAAATAAACTTTATAACTAAGTCCTAAATGACTTAAAACCATCCCGAAAAATATTCATATGACTAATTACCTCATCCGAGACCTTCAAATGTTAAACCGTAAATCGTAAAAATACGATTTTCTATAATACATATACGTATACTTAAAACCACCAAATAACACCATCTCACTTCATAGTCACTACCATGTGAACTCATGAACATGAAATCATCACACATCGTTTCATTCACAAGGTACCCCGTACCGAAAACGATATCCAAACCACAATCTATACACACCAATAAGAACATAAACACGTAAAGACACACAACTAGCACAAAATAAAACTAAGTAACGAACCTCAAAACCAGGGTTGTCACATAAGGTTTCGTCATCTTCATTATTTTTGTTAGTTTAAAAATATTATGTACATTAAACTCCAGGTCTCCCTTTATTAATGTTTTATTTCATATAAAAACTCAGATCCTAGATAATATTCTTTTGACATTTATATATGAATTGATCATATACATGCATGTTAACATATTGAAACTGTTGCCCTAAATTTGAGTGAGTCCCTAACAATCTAATGCCAGTTTAGTATGTCATGGACTCATGGTAGCTAAACACGGCTTTGCTTGAATCGGTTGGTGAAAAGTTGCACTGACGCCACTATAATCAACAAAAGCTATTCTGGTAAACCAGTGCTTATTGGGAAGAAAATATCACCCTTTTGATATCGTTTTTCGTGAAAGACTTTAAGGTAGCGGTTATTGTATCTGTGTCTCACTAGTACAAACAATGGTATCTGTCACACTCAAAAAGAGTAACCGTAGGCATACAGTCACACGCGGTTTTTTTGTCTTTGTGACCAAAGGTCCCGCGACCGTAGGTACACTACGGTCACGATCTGATATTTGTGACGATAACCAGCAAAAAATGTGACGAATACTCGAAAATGTGTGACGAACTAGGTACAATATTTGGTGTTTTAGTGAATATGTGTGACGGTAAACACTCTACAGTTACACAAGTTTTGTTTAAGAGTGACTATTGTTTATAAATTTGTCGCATGAATATACAATATGTGTGACATTTACTATGTGATTAGTTTATTTTGTGTGACTATATGCATCAAATAGTCACATGAAGGGTATGTTTGTGTGACATGACAAGTAGTCACACAAATTATGCTAATGGCTCTAAGTTGGTCACATACAATTAACCAAAGAGTTACCAATAGTAGTAATAAGTGTGACTGTATGCTTTGTCAAGTCAAGCCAATTATATTTTGTGTGACTATATGCATCCAATAGTCACATGAACTGTATGTTGGTGTTACCTTTTATGACATGTAGTCACACAAATCATGCTAATGGTACTGAATTTGTCACATACAATTAACCAAAGAGTTACCAATAGTAGAAATAAGTGTGACAGTATGCTTGGTCAAGTCAAGCAAATTGTATTTTGTGTGACTATATGCATCCAATAGTCACATGAATTGTATGTTTGTGTGACCTTTTATGACATGTAGTCACACAAATCATGCTAATGACACTAAGTTTGTCACATACAATTAACCAAAGAGTTACCAATAGTAGTAATAAGTGTGACTGTATGCTTTGTCAAGTCAAGCCAATTGTATTTTGTATGAGTATATGCATCCAATAGTCACATGAACTGTATGTTTGTGTTACCCTTTATGACATGTAGTCACACAAATCATGCTAATGGTACTGAGTTTGTCACATACAATTAACCAAAGAGTTACCAATAGTAGAAATAAGTGTGACCGTATGCTTTGTCAAGTCAAGCAAATTGTATTTTGTGTGACTATATGCATCAAATAGTCACATAAAGGGTATGTTCGTGTGACCTTTTATGACATGTAGTCACACAAATTATGATAATGGCTCTGAGCTTGTCACATACAATTAACCAAAGAGTTACCAATAGTAGTAATAAGTGTGACTGTATGCTTTGTCAAGTCAAGCCAATTGTATTTTGTGTGACTATATGCATCTAATAGTCACATGAATTGTATGTTTGTGTTACCTTTTATGACATGTAGTCACAAAACATGTTAATGGTACTAAGTTTATCACATACAATTAATCAAAGAGTTACCAATAGTGGAAATAAGTGTGATTGTATGCTTTATCAAGTCAAGCAAATTATACTTTGTGTGACTATATGCATCCAATAGTCACATGAATTGTATGTTTGTGTGACCTTTTATGACATGTAGTCACACAAACCATGCTAATGGCACTAAGTTTGTCACATACAATTAACCAAAGAGTTACCAATAGTAGTAATAAGTGTGACTGTATGCTTTGTCAAGTCAAGCAAATTGTATTTTGTGTGACTATATGCACCTAATAATCACATGAATTGTATGTTTGTGTGACCTTTCATGACATGTAGTCACACAAATCATGCTAATGGCACTAAATTTGTCACATACAATTAACCAAAGAGTTACCAATATTAGTAATAAGTGTGACTGTATGCTTTGTCAAGTCAAGCAAATTGTATTTTGTGTGACTATATGCATCCAATAGTCACATAGAATTGTATGTTTGTGTGACTTTTTATGATATGTAGTCACACATTGGAATGTGAATAAGTGTGACTATGTTTCATCTTCTAGTAACCTTTTAGAATTCAATAAAAACAAAAAACAAAATTCTGGAAATCAAATTTCAATTGCATTAATATATAAAGTTGAATGTACATAAGCAAATCAACAAATGTAATGTCGTATTATTCTTAAGTAACATACTTTTCACATAGAATCACATTTGTAAAGACTTTGAATCACCGTATTGTAAAGTCTTTTGAGCCTTGTTATTCCTAGCTTGTTTCTGCCTATGAGGAATAGTCGTAAATGTACTGCCTGCTGGAACGTTCATCGAGCGCTTAGATCCTATCTTTGGTGCACTTTCAACAACAGCTTTTATGGTATTTGGTGGTGTTGTTTCCTGTAGGGAAAAAAAGTCGTGTATTAAACATTAAACTAAATATGAAAAGCTATGTATATGTAGGATGATAAATCAAGTGTATGTACCTCTTGTAAAAAAACAACCTTTTCCTTTGGCCATGCCACAAAAGTACCTTTTACATCCTTAACAGTTTGTAAACCATTATTTCTGTCATCAGGTATGAATGTTGCATCCACTATGGAATCATCAACTGAAACTTTGTAGAAATTTTTGGTAGTGGTTGGTTATGAATCATTACAGTCTTCATCCTTAGACTTGTATACCGTACCATTACCAATGATAATTGTCCTAGATATGTTCCACAGTTTGCACTTAAATGTCTGAAGAAAATATGTTTACATGCGTTAATGAGAAATAAATTAAACAAGTAATTATATGAAAAATGATGAAATACTTACATCTGGTAGTGATGGTGGAGAATGATTTACTTTTGATTTAGAAGGTGTACGCTTCTTTCGTAATGATGAAATAGGTACGTCTTGTTGTGTCGAGGGAGACAGGTTTTGTTGTGAACCGAAAGCTGGAGAAATATCTTCTTGAGATTGGGAATTTTGAAGTGGAGACTTCTTTTCTAACGATCTAGTCTTTTTTTTGCTCCCCTAGTTCTACCAGGTCCCTGCATATATACATAAGACAGTAAATAAGTCCTGTATAATATAATTTAGAAACCAAACATACTTTTTTATAACTTACCTTGTTCGCAGTTGCAGTTGCAGTTGCAACTGCAGTTGTAGTGTCCAAATCCTTGTTCAAAGTTGTAGTTGACTTAGACATTGGAATTAACACACCCTTTTGAAGACCACCACCACTGATCGACGTCCTTTGTTCTTCACTAGGTTTTGTATTTAATGTATTATTTTCAAGTTTTAATACCTGCAATATATAAGTATGTTAATTGTTATTGGTATTACATACTGAAAATCATCAAACCAAAATTAGAAAACTAGTCTTACATATTACTGACTTGGCATTAAATCGGCTATATTAACCCCTTGTGCAGACATAACTTTAAAAATTTTTTCAATAGTTTCCTGTGTTTGTGACATCTTAGTGTTTAATTGAGCGACTGTAATCTCTTTATCTTTACGTGTCTGTCTCTCCTTCTCAAGTTCATTTTCAAGCAACAAAATCCTTACATCAGTTCCTTGTTTCCTTCTAGGTAGATCAAAGAACTTCCTGCACGTAACTCTGCCTCCCACTCCTCGTGCATACCCTCCCTTTTCCTTTCCTAATACATGTGATTATGAATTTGAGCCACTATCAACCGTCAAGGTTCCATCTCTGATCTGTTCCTCTGCTTCCAGTTGCACACAAAAAATGGTAAATAATTTATTATACGAATATAAACATTATATAAAAAAATTGCAATAACACTTACAATCTTAGTGCCAACTTTGATTGTTTCATCATTTGTCTTTTCTCCTTCTTTTCTAACCCTTCCATTAAACCACAATACACCACGGGGGGGGGGGGGGGGGGGGGGGTTCTTGATCTGGTGTAATTTCTTTTTTTATGATCTTCCAAACATCAAATACATACAGATGAAAAGTTAAACCAACATGGACAACAGTGTTAGGATATTACACCAATATACCCTTACCATTTGCTCTTTTATATATACATAACCACCACGTCCCATTGTATGCTGATAAAGAGACTTTTAACGTGCCAATTTATTAGCAGCTGATTTCACCTAACAAAAAAGATTACAGGATGAGAAGTTGCTAGTACGTAACAGATTGTGTTTGTCATACGGAGTTACCAAATAATGCATACATACGGTGTTTATAAATATAAAAAGAAATAGAAATTAACAACCTTAAATTCTTCTGTCGTCGTGTGGTTTACAAAAGCAACCCAGTGTTCGGCATTGACGATTGCTCTGTAATTCTTTGGAACTACATTTAGTTTTTCAGGATTATCTAGGTTGGGAACTATGTGCTTTGTTGCCAATTTACTTCTGAAATTTCTTAGCAGTTCACCTAGCTTGTTCATAACCAACTTTTTGTAGGACACATCAAATTCATATTGCTGCACATATTAACATAATGTTAAAGTAAATGTAGGAATACGACTAATAGTTGGTTAAAAAAATTTGTATTTGTACCGTGGTTTCAGTCCAAAGTTTTTCTCTTGCTTCCTCCTTCACATCTTTCCACGGTAGAATCTTCAATCCTATCTGCTCTCGAACTGTGTCTCCTAAAAAACTGATAAACAATGATCTCTTTGGCCCTGATATTCTATTCAGTGCATCAAAGTTTATATTTATCTTCATGACACCTGGTTTTCCATATTTTATCCGAAACTTGGATAACCTAGTTATACCCCTCTTATTAACAACCTTTTGTTTACTGATGTCTTCATCCTCATCTGATTGATCACTATAATCATTTGATTCATAATCTCCTTGATTATCGTGATTTACATCATGATTATTAACCAAATAATCATCATCATTAACAATATAATCTTGATCATCGTTTTAAGTGTTCATGATTATTGACCACAAATTGATGTGTACAAGAACAATAAGTGGAAATGGTATGAAACTAGTGAAAAAGTAATTGAGTTTTATATATTTTGAGATTTTGGAGAAAAATCAGGATTTGAGATGGAGATGGAGTTAGAAAATTATGGTAACTGCATATGCATTAACTTAGCATGGACATTCAAAATTTTCGTGAAAATTTTAGCTCCAAATACAAAAATTAAACAACCAAATATTTTGAACTCCAATTTTCCTCCAAATTAAACATTAAACTTTTACCTTTGAGTTTCCTGGTAAAAATAAAGTTTCAACAAAATGTTATACTATTTTACACATTTTAACATTCAACCAAAAACCTTTAGTTTACACTGCATAAAAACTTGAATTCATATACTATAAGAAAATGGATATAACATATAGTGAATTATACATGGCCTTAAAATACTTATATTAAGTAATTAATAAACTCGTACTGTTGTTTACAGATAACTGATAATTGTTTCATAATGATAGTAATGCATACAAATCTATTAAATTGTTGCGACCTGTAGGTTAAAAATGCAACAGGTTCCCAGCAATAGCAGACCAACAAAACATAAAAAATTTGTTCATATTACACAGGGAGAACTGACATCATCCAACCTTCCAACATTCCTTTTGCCTTTGCTATTTCTCCCCTCTCCAGCATTCCTTGACCGAACCTTCTTACATTATGTATGCCTACAATAGGAGTTTGAAACAATGGAGGGCGAATACATGGAGTACTTGAAGAACTTGTGGTCAAACTCCGAATCGGACTTATATTGCTAGGGGTGGGCGAAATTTAGCACTTTCAAAAGTAGATGATGAAGTGTTTGATTCAATATGAATAACTTCTGCAAACATGTACATATTAATGTTAGTTATATGTCGACGAAGGTAGTGTTTTATGCATATGTTTGTATAGGGGACCATATCCAACTAATTTCAAAAAACCTAAAACAATATCATACCAAAAAACCTGTAAATATAATATACCATGGGACCATATTCGGACACATTAACAAAACCCATAACCAAGATTGAAACATAGACCATATAAACACGTTAATTAAAAATGACATAGATTAAGAAGGGCTAGTCCTATAAATCTAATCACGTTAATGAAAAATGACATAGGTCCAGATACATGCATTAAAAATTAGTGTAAACCCTAATACCATAACAAACTTACACTATTCGTATGAACCCTAATATTTAAATTGAACAATACTAATTGTTGCATTACCTTTTTTCCTGATTCTTCATGTCGTTAATGATTGTGTTGATTGGCGACTATTGTGTATGAGGGTTTTATTTTTTTATTGTGTATTGGATGAAGATTTAGGGTTTGTTCTTACTGTGTGTGATTCTGAAGATGGTGGCGGTTACAAGATGGTTGCTGGATATTATTTGTGTTTAATGAAAATGTAAATATTAAAATTACTTAATAATAAAATTATAATTAACATTTAATTATTAAAAGTTAATAATAAATAAATAATAAGTAAATAAAAAACATATACGTTGTATTTTTTATTAAAAACATTTTTGTCAAAATTAACTAACTTTAAAAAGGTTATAATTTTAAACATAACATAAAAATATTACTTTAATTTTAAACATAAAATTATAGTTAAATAACTTAAATATATAAGGTTATAATATTCACCTTGAATATCTTTTGGTTTTTAAGCAGTATGTATGATTTAGTTGAGCTTTATATCAATCACCTTGAATAATCATCTCAAACAATTTAATATGAATAAGGTCGATTTTGAATGGTCGGTTTAATAAGGTTAGGGTGACAACATTATAGTTTAGTAATGGGTTAGGGTTTATGGTTTTGGGTTGGGGTTTAGGGTTTATGGTTTAAGGTATAGGGTTGAGGGTTAAGGTTTAGGATTTATGATTTAGGGTTTATGGTTTAGGGTTAATGAAGTGGTTTATGTATAGGGCTTAGGGTTTAAGGTTCATTGGTTTATGGTTTATGGTTTAAGGTTTATGATTTATGGGTTAATTAGCTAGGGTTTGTGGTTTAAGGGTTAAATAGGATTTAAGGTTAAATGGTTTAAGGTGTATGATATATTGTTTAGGGTGCATTTGTTTAAGGTTTAGGGTTTAGGGTTTAAGGTTCATTGGTTTATGGTTTAATTAGTTAGGGTTTGTGGTTTAAGGGTTAAATAGGATTTAAGGTTAAATGGTTTAATGTGTATGATTTAGTGTATAGGGTGCATTAGTTTAAGGTTTAGGGATTAGGGTTTAAGGTTCATTGGTTTATGGTTTAAGGTTTAGGATTTATGGTTTAATTAGCTAGGGTGTGTGGTTTAAGGGTTAAATAGGATTTAAGGTTAAATGGTTTAAGGTGTATGATATAGTGTTTAGGGTGTATTGGTTTACGGTTTAGGGCTTAGGGTTTAGGGTTTAAGGTTCATTGGTTTATGGTTTAATTAGCTAGGGTTTGTGGTTTAAGGGTTAAATAGGATTTAAGGTTAAATGGTTTAAGGTGTATGATTTAGTGTTTAGGGTGCATTGGTTTAAGGTTTAGGGCTTAGGGTTTAGGGTTTAAGGTTCATTGGTTTATGGTTTAAGGTTTAGGATTTATGGTTTAATTAGCTAGGGTTTGTGGTTTAAGGGTTAAACAGGATTTAAGGTTTATAGGTTTAAGGTGTATGATATAGTGTTTAGGGTGCATTAGTTTAAGGTTTAGGGTTTAGGGTTTAAAGTTTATTGGTTAATGGTTTAAGGTTTATGATTTATGGTTTAATTATAGCTAGGGTTTGTGGTTTAAGGGTTAAATAGGATTTAAGGTTCATAGGTACCGGTTTATGATTTAGTGTTTAGGGCTCATTGGTTTAAGGTTTAGGGTTTATTAAGGTTTAATGTTTAGGGTTTAATGTTTAAGGATTAGAGATTATGGTATGTAGGATTATGAATTATGGTTTAATTATGGTTTATGGTTTAAGGGTTATATGGTTTAGGGTTAAATTTTTAAGGTTTAGGTTTTAAAGTAAGTCAGATAACAAATTACTCATCATTTATGTTACGTTCAGACATGGTCTTGGTGAAATAAGTCATAAAACCGTTTAAGCACCGACCTTTTAAAAGGGGTATAAAACGTTTGCATATATTATATATTACTTATTTAAAACATAATTAATGTATTTTCATTAATATAATTTTTATCAAGTTTTATATACTTCGTCTTTCATAATAATTGTCTTTTGTTGACTTTTTTTGTCTTAATATTGATACTTTCACTTTTAACATATTTGTTTATGTTATATGATTACCTGATAATACGACTCCACCGCATTGGCCCGTTTAAAATAATAATTCCTTAAATATATTTCATGCATTATATTAATTTTGTAATAGATATAAACCACAAAATGTAAGCTTATGACACATAAGCCCATCTCGACTTATATTTAATAAATCATAAATAACATATTTATAAAATGGTATAAGTCATAAATACACAAATACTTATGACGGTCCATTGTACTCAATGGACTTTTTTATGTCCGATATTACTATTTTAACAAAAATATGAAGTTAGGACTTTTTTTAATGACTAGATGGGGTAACCGGTTATATTTCTTTTGGGGGAAAAGAACACTTATAATGATCAACCCACCAGAAATCATAATCATCTTTTCCCCTTCGCTAGTAAGAACAAGAACACTAAAAAAATTAATTCCACCGTCTAATTTGTTGAACAGGTTTGTGCTTTTATACATAATGTTTGTATTATTATTTATGATGTTATCTAGAATCAACATTTGTTTTCCCTTTTTCTTGGAATCAAAGAACCATAACATTATTAGGGTTTAGACGTTAATTGGATAGATATAATTGAACCCCATTTATATTGATTATGACGATTTATGTTATTTTCTGCATATTTTGACTACTTAGTTATGTTCATGGCAGTTTGCTTTTATTTGGATCCCAATTGCATATAATCACTCTGTTAAATTTGTTTAAAAATCATAAAATGGGTGTTTTGGATTGATAGGCTTTTTAGGGGTTTGAGTGACAGCAAATCCCAAGACTAGACCATGAACACTTGATTTTTGGTGGTTATAAGTGTTTTCAAGTTTTAGTTTTAAGTATTTAAGTCCCAATTCCTTTATACAAGATTCACCAAAATCTGCCTATTTCAGTTATTAGGTTCTAAAATCTTTGATTTTGTGTTTGAGTCCATGATATTTTGTTATCAGTTAGTCCATTTGTTAGTTTAGGCTTGTGGTCTGTTTATTTGCATGATATGTTAGTCATAAAAATCACCAAAGTGCCATAAAAATTTGCAACCCCTTGTTTTCTATGAAAATTGGTTCCAACTCCTAACACCAATTATCCATATCCCTTTACACTTTCATTCCCTAACATCTATATCTCAGATATAAAAAATGACAAAAAAGGTTGAAGTGATTCAGTTGAGTGACTCTAGCTGCGAAGATGTGTTTTGTCCTAGTGGAGATGTTGGGTGGTTCGAAAAGGGGTGTGAAGGATCTTCAAAGCACCATGCACTTCCTCCCATTGGATCAGCCAAAAGGCCTAGGCCTGCTGTTACGGCTGTTGTTGCTGAAAGGTTTAAGACTGGGAATATTCCAAAAGAGGTGTTGCAATCGTATGGCTATGTTGATTTAGCTAAGTATTATGCTGATTCACAATACTGGGAGACTTGGGATGAAGATGAAGGTAGTCCATTTGTTGATTCCTATTATGATGAGACATATGAGGCTGATGAAGACAACATTGACTCACTTGAGTTCTATGAAGACACCCTAAAAGTGAAAGCCAACACCCAAAAGAAAACAGGTCCTGATGTGAACTATGTTCCCAAAAACATTGTGAAAAGCCCTACCCCTATTTACAATGTTGTTCTTGGTCTTGGTAACAAAACAACTTGGAAACAGATTGTGGAAAAAAAGGGGAAGAGGCCGGCTGGTTCCAACGGGAAGGGGAAGGTAAAGGCCTGATGTTTTTTTACATTTCTAGTATTGTCTTATTTCCTGCATTTTCCTATTTTGTAATTTTTTTTTGGAACAATCAGAGGATGTAATTGCTTGAAACAATGATTGACCACAAATGATGTAGTGGTCAATAAATTTTGATAACGAAATGAATTTCAAGTTAACCTATGTTTGTTTACAGCTTGACATTCTGACTATTACCATATTTATAACATATAAATAAAGTCATTAACGTAACAAAAAATATAAAAAATAAAAATTTTAAACCCAATGTATACTTATATATAAGCTCTAACTCTAGTCCCGCCATCAACCCCTTGCGCCACACACACCCCTAAATGCATATCAGATAATAAATAACCTACATTTTTTGGTCAAATTTTAACCCCTTTTACTTCAAACTTTTATTGAGTGAAATTTAAAACATGCCTCAAAAATTTAATTTTGTTGAAAATTGAAAATTTGCCTCCAAAATGTTATTTAGTGAACATTGAAAATAACTCCCAAAAATTTTAAACTCATCCCACAATTTTTTTCCATCCTCATTCTCCAGCCATCAATACATCAACAACTATTCTGTCCGGCCATCTACACAAGTTTTAATTTCATTACTTTATAAATTAGGTAATGTTTTTATTAGGATTATAATCTGTAGTGTTCATATGCATTTGTTTAGATAATCAATATATGTGATTGGATTTTAGGGTTTTATATTATGCGTTATTGATTCATGCTATGTGCCTTAAACCTTTAAGAATGTTTTATCTTGGATATGATATATTGGTTTGTTTTGTGATTTGTAGGATATATACGGTACGATTTATCCTTAACATGATGGACAAGTCTTGGATACGAAGTAATAGGACTAAAAAAGAATATTTTGACGGAATAGAAGCGTTTATTGAATATGCAAAAAAAAGCGCAAGAGGAGATTAACCGCCACCCAGAAAGTCATAATGGACCACTTAAAATTCTATGTCCCTGTAACAGCTGCTTAAACCACATAGAGGGTACAGTAGAATCAGTAGGATTCCATTTATTCAGACATGAGTTTAATCCAAAGTACACAAATTGGAAAAAACATGAAGAAAAGGACGAGCAATCATCAAATGCCCAAATATTAGTTGATGATACAACAGAGTATGTTGACAACACGGATGTCGACACGGATGCTGGTTCAGAAATTCCAACAGATGGCCCATCAACAGTAGAGATGGTTAACGCTACAAAATATGATTTTGATGAGGATGGCAACCAAGTTTCAACAACTAGTAGTAGACACGGAGAAGCCACTTTATGAAGGATGTCCCGACTTCACAAAGTTGTCTGCAATAGTTCAACTTCTCAACTTGAAAGGTAAGTAAGGAGCTTGTGATAAGTTCTTTATTGAATTACTTTGTTTGATTAAAAAGATGCTACATGCTGGTAACGAACTAGTTGAAAGAACTTATCAGGCCAAAAAAAGATGCGACTGATGGGATTAGGATACAAAAAGATACATGTATGTATCAACAACTGCATGATTTACTGGAAAACTAACTCAAAAATGACTGCTTCCTCAACATGTGGGACAACAAGATGGAAGGTCGACAATAAGACAAAGAAAGTTTACGAAAACATTCCAGCCAAAGTGATATGGTACTTCCCAATTATACCAAGAATAAAACGATTGTTTAAGATACCAAGTATTGTTGAAAATATGAGATGGCACGCAACAAGGAGGATAACATATGGTGTTTTACGTCACCCTGCAGATTCATAGGAATGGCGTACCATAGATGAAAAATTCCCCAAAATTGCAGAAGATCCAAGAAATATATGGATGGGAATATCGACTGATGGGGTTGACGTCAAGTCAGGTAATAGGCATCACAATGTATAGCCAGTTTTATGTGTCATATACAACCATCCTCTACGGTTGTGTATGAAACGAAAGTTTATCACGCTTTCAACCCTTATATCAGGATACCCGGGGAATGATATTGATGTTTGCTTAGAAACGTAGTTGATGATCTGTATACCTTATTTGAACATGGTGTTGATACATATGATGCGTCAACGAAACAAAACTTTAAGCTTCATTCCGTTGTGTCATGGACGATAAATGATTACCCAGCACTAGGTACATTATGCGGCTGCCCATACAGTGGATTCAATGGTTGCGTGGTATGTGGAAAAGATACACATTGTGTAAGACTTACGGCCTCAGCCAAGCAAAGTTATGCTGGTCACAGACGATATCTACCATACACCCATCCATTCAGAAAGCAAAGGAAATCGTTTAATGGAAAACAAGAACTTGAACGTGCTCCAGTACCAAAGACAGGGGAAGAAATATACGACGAAGTTCGACATATTCAAAATAAGTGGGGAAAAGTAAAGAAAACTAACAATAACGCATCGGGAAACCAGGAAGATACAAGAGGCAGAGGTGGGAAAATTCAAAATAACAAAAGAAAAGCAACAGAATACGAGGGTAGTTCAAGCCAACCTACTGAATCGTATTGGAAGAAATTCAACATTTGGTATCGAAGGCTAAGGTATTGGAGGCATAATCCTGTTCCACGTTGTATTGACTTTATGCATGTAGAAAAAAATTGTGGGGAGAGTTTTGTTGGAACTTTGCTAAATGTTCCTGGTAAGACGAAAGATGGATTGAAGGCACGATTGGATCTGGCAGCTTTGGGTATAAAACCAAAGCTTTTTGCTAGGCTAGAACAAGACAAAACAACACTACCTCCAGCAGGCTACACGTTAACTAATGCTGAAAAGACAAATTTTATGAAACGTTAGCCAACCTCAGAGTACCACAGGGATATTGTTCAAATTTTTCTAGTTTGGTCAACGTAAAGGAAAGGAAGCTCATTGGCCTTAAGTCACATGACTATCACATGCTGATGCAAGAGTTTTTACCAATTGCAATACGTTCAATCATGCATCCACCCACACGATATGCTATTATCAGCTTTTGCTTTTTCTTTAAATCTATATGTAGAAAAGAAATCAAATTGGAAGAACTAGATGCGGTGCAACAAGAACTAGTTGTGACACTGTGCCTACTTGAGAAGTTCTTTCCTCTGTCATTTTTTGATATTATGATACACTTGACTGTGCACCTAACTAGAGAAGTAAGATTGTGTGGTCCCATATGCTTTCGATGGATGTACCCATTTGAAATATGTATGAAGGTTATTAAAAAACCATGTTAGAAACATAAACAGACCAGAGGGATGCATTGCCGAGGAGACCATTGCGGAAGAAACAATAGAGTTTTTTAGCGAGTATCATAAAATAATGAAATTTGTTGGTTTGCCACCTGGTAAAGATGTAACCAATGAAAATGAGGACGGAATGCCATTGTCGGCCGACACACCATTCGAAATGAATGGGGAACTATTTGCAAAAGCTCATTTGTGTGTACTACAAAATACAGATGAACTTTTACCCTATATCGAGTAAGTATTACTAACACATGTCTATTTCATTGATATAAATATTCTAAAAACAAAAAAAGTAATCAAATACATTGTTTCGTTTCAGGCGGCACAAGAAGTATTTGAAAAAAATAACCCGGGTAAACGAATAGCATTGCTGGAGGCTGAGCATTGTAAAACTTTTGCTAAGTGGTTACATGATGAGGTAATTACTTGTATGATGTTTATAATTGTTTGTTTGTTGCTAAATATTATTTAACTTAACATCTCAAAAACCAATACTAAGCTAGTAGTAGAGTATAATAAATTAGCACTTACAACGTAATGAGGCCATCTCCAACTTTCATTAGTAATTGGAAGCGTTGTCATTAGCTAGGAAGAGGTCCACCAACACACCATTTCTTTATTTGAAACACTATTCTTTAACTGTTGAAATTCAGGTTTTGAGAGAGTTAGCCATATCAAAAGATAGCGTATCAGATACTGTTAGGTGGATATCATTTGGACCACGCGCCACCGTAGTGAAATACGATGCATATAACATCAATGGGTATACATTTCGTACAAAAATAACTGATGGCAAAGTTCACCAGAACAGTGGGGTTTGTGTTGAGGTAGAAGATACTCATATATCCAAAGAAGTTCAAACAAAAAAAACTATTTTATTATGGGGTTTTACAAGAGATATGGGTAGATTACCGTTTTAGGATAATTCCTCTTTTCAAGTGCGATTGGGTTAATCACAAGAAACATGCGGTCAAAATAGATAAGCTTCTTGGTTATACATTGGTAGACCTGAATAACTTAGGCCACAAAGCTGATCCGTTCATATTTGGCTCACAAGCAGGACAAGTGTTTTATGTCTAAGACCAGGTACAAAAAAATATGTCTATTGTCTTCAGGATACCTAGCAAGAATTACAAAGATACATATGACGAAGTCGATGAGGAATTTAGTACAGTTATTCACCAGAACAATGATAACACTTTGCCAGGTGTACCTGTAGGTGATGATTCACACAGTGACTACTATCGAGCCGACGGTGAAGGAGTTGTCATACGAAAAACCAAGTGAAGTCTTACATGCTCAAGTTGGCACAATCAGCCTTTTTATCGTATTTAACTTGTTCTTTTAGAGGATATGAATATCTGAATTCTAGTACTTGTTTAAGGATTTATGTTTGTGTGCATATCACAAACATAAATCTTTCATTTTTTCTACAAAAACACTTGTAATCTCTTTATTAGAATATAAATTTTCTTTAACATTCAATGGTTATTTTAATTATGTTTTTATAAAATTTAGATTTCAATTTTGTCCTGCTGATATAGCTAATTACATGTAAGTTTTCATAATCTATCATATTGAATTCTGTCATACTAGTGAAACTTTGTGTTCAAAAAGAGTGTTCAAATTGGTGAGATGAGTTGCATATCTGTTAATATAGCTAGTGACATACTACATAATATTTTTACTCTATATTTGTGTCTGCAGTGTCCATATAAGTTTTCATAATATGTCATAGTGAATTATGTCGTAATTGTGTCGTTTGTGTTCGATTATAGTGTTCAATTTGGTGATTGAGTTGCAATTACTGAACTGCACAATGTACATATAACTATTGCATCAGTTTGCAAGGCTGGTGTGGATGTACATCAGCCTAGGTATAACTTTCAACTCCACTAGTGATTTGACTTGTGAATTCTTATATTATTGATTATCCAGCTTATTTATGTCTTTTGTTGCTCACCTTTATATTTCAGGTTGGTTGCATGCCCTGAAATTGCTTAAAGTTCATTATTCCTTTGTAAATTTGATATCCTACTCAACATAAGGGGTGTTTGGGAATGTATGTTAAACCATTATTGACAACATGATCTAAACCTCATATTGCGTGCACACCTAGGGTTTAGTTACAATAGGTTAAAGTTGGTTTTAATTTCAGTCTTTATTCACAAATTTTGTGATTAACATGTATTGCAAAAATCTACTCGTTACTGAAGTGCATTATGTATATATAGCTATTGACATAATGAGTATAAGGTTGTGTCTACAAGAGTATAAGTTTGTGTCTGTAAGAAGTTTGAATAATCTATAATACAGAATTTTTTCATACTTGGCAACTTTGTGCTCAAATTCATACTTAAATCAGTTCATGTACCTTCTTTAATTTCATACACACAACACATTCTGCTATCTTAAACCCCAAAAATAACAACAGATACTGATATTAAGCATAGCTATAAGTTAAAGATCAATTTAAGATGTAATATATACCAATTAAGATAAACACACTAGCGGGCTATTCAACGAAATTAAACATAAATGTCAAACATTTACCATTAGACCACCATATATTACATATGCAGTAACAAAACATGGATACATAGTACATTAACTTAAACAAAATAACTGAGTTAGACACAACATACCCAAACTGCATATTGATGGTAAAAAATAACACAAACATATGTGCCGATGCACAACAATCATCAAACATTTTCTTCTTCTGGTGGTGGAACTATTTCCATTGAAGTGGAACAAGCTTTCAACTCATCCACACCTTCAAGTTGTTCCTGGACAATCTTGTTCAAACGAAAAAGCTTCAACTTCAACCTCTTCTTTGAATCAGTAAAAGCTTTAATAGACTCATCCCATTCAGCAGCTGGATGCTTGGTCTTCATTTCAGCAAGTGCAGTACGAACCCTTTTAAGGCTTACCTTAACTAGTTCAATCAAATCCCGGATATCATTAGTAAAAGCCTTCTCCTCAATAATCTGTTGCTCCAAGAAGACCCTCATGGCATACGAAATAGGTGCACCACCAGTGAGTTGCATAATCTCGTCCAACACAGGGGTGACATTTACATCAGAAGTACTTCCTTGAGAATCTGCCATGGATCGATCTGTTAATTGAAAGAAGAAAGGTGTTTTTGATTTGGGGAAGATGATAGGTAGTTTGTGATGTTATAGATTATGTAACCATAGGCAGTGTATTTATACAACCCATAACGACCACAGTTTTTTATCGGGGCAAATGAAGAGTTGCAAACCATAATGGAAAATAGTCTGAACTCAATGCATGCAGGGAGTACCAAGGAAGCTTCGACACACACTCATAAATGTGTGTGGCAAATTTTTTTTGATGGGTTTAGTTAGTCACATTAAAAAAATACTTGTTGAGACAAACTATTATTTTATGGGCTTAGTTAGTCACAAAGAAAATTACTTGTTGTGACTATGTGTAGTGACTTTAGTCATACAAACACCTAAAATGTGACTCATATCAAGATTAGTGAAAAATGAGATTACATTTGGTTCTAAACATTTGTCACATGAATATTTTACTGTGTGACGGTTTCAATGTGTTGGTCACATATAATCCCATTACAATGTGACCATAAATATACTTTAGTTACAAATTGCTTAAATGTTGTGACTATTGCTAAATTTATAGTCACATAATTGTTTGATGATTTAGTGTGATCATGTACTATATTTGATCATAGTCTTCAAGTAATTATAAAATTTTGTCACATTTAAATAAATATAGTGGCAAATGTTTCAATACATACTTTTAATTTGCCACACACACAAAATTCACGTGTGGTTAACATTTAACAAAATATACTAGTCACATTAAAATAATGTGCGTGACAACCTTATTTATCAATTAGTCACTTGTAAAATAAGTCTATGTGACCATATATGATTTTTGGTCACATTCATGTGTGTATGACAAATATTTGTCACACATGTATACGTATAATGTGACTACTACTTGAACCAGACTTTGATTCGGTAACACTCTCAAATTATTAAGTGACTAACGACTCATCCAAAAAACATTTATTAGCCCTAGTCACGTAAATATTCATATGCGTGACAAACAAAATACGAAATGGTCATGCAAACTGACTTCAAGTGTGACCGTTTATTTATAACTGACGAATTCAGTCACACAAAAAAATTATTTGTGACTACACGAAACTCAGTATGTGTGACCGAAACCCATTTTTGTACTAGTGTCTTTCGCGAGGACAACATCTCTGGAAGTCGGTTTATATTTGCCACGACCTTCTTTTAAAAATGGCTAGCTATATATAGTGGTCTCTTGCGTTAGGAGAACAAAAGAATTGAAGATGGCTATTTGTGATGAAGACGGAAACTCACTAATACCACGATTAACGTGGTGTACAAAGAAATGCTACACAATTTATGACCACATCATATACATGGCATTCGTAGAATAAATGATTGGTGCATTTAATAATTCTTTTCTTATTTTTGATCTTTTTGATTATTATGTTTTATATAACGTACATTTGATTATTTCTAAACTTATACTTACGTTTATTTTTATCAAGATTTGGTTCTTCTAATACACAATGTCATTTAGTACTATATTTTTCAACGTTACTTAGAAATATCCGTGAATTTTACGGGTCTTTTAGCTAGTTTTACAAATATAAGAAAGCATAAAAACAATTTTAAGCATTAAAATTTTCAAACTTCATTTCTCATAAGAAACATCTTTTTAATATATTAACAGAATACACATTCGAAATTGAAACTACAAAATTTCATTATTTAAAAATACACATATTTATATTATATGTACAATTAACCAACAAGAACAATACCCGTGCGTTGCACGGGTAGACGGTTATTTATAAGTTAGGAATCGTTATAACATCTAAAATTATAAACAAATACTTAATAAACTGAAGGGATTAAGCTGTACAATAGCAACGTACTTTCACAAATGTATCATCTTGGTACGTGAACTATTTTTTGTTTCACTCAATGTAACGTATTTTTAGATTTTGTGTCGATTTGCACACTGAAACTTGTTTTACCGGAAACATTACACTTTTTTATTTTTTTATTTTTTTTTTCAAAATTACTTTTTCATTAACGAATGTTTTTCTTTGAAACTTTTTTTAAAAAAAAGATAAATATAACTAAACGTTTTTCATCAAAATAAAATAAAAAAAAAACACTTTTACACATTTTAATCTTTTTTTTAGATAAAACTAAAGCTTGTTCAAAAAACTATAAAAGTTTTAAATTTTACTTTTATTTTAAGAAAACAAAAAATGCTTTAAATTTCTTAAAATTTAAATTTTTTGAAAATCTTTTTTCGTAACTCTTAGATAGTTTTAAACTTTTCAGGAGTTTTTCTTTTATGTATGTTTTAATTTTTAAGTTTTTAAAATTTTTTCTAAAAATTTCTTATAGTTCTTGTTTTAAAAATCCATCGCTTATTTATTTTTAAAAAACTATACAAAACTCAAATTTTTAACTTGTTTTTAATCTTTCAAATTTTTATGTTAAAAAAAGCTTTCAAATTTTTATAGTTTTTCGTAAAAAATAGTTTATATATAAAAACTTTATAAAGAAAATTTTTAATTTTAAAATTTTTGTTTATATTTTAAAAATGAGTTTTTAAATAAATTTGTAGTTTAAACAAATGATTTTTTTACCCTTTCACATAACTAAAAAATATTTATACAGTTTTTTGTAATCTTAAATCTTTTTAAAGTTTTTTATAATTTTTCATAATTAAAGTAAAGTTCACGTACCAAATCGGTACATTTGGAAAAGTTCGTTGCTATTATACGACATAATCTCTTTAAAATATATGCCTTACGGAATCTTTTTCCGGTTTCCAAACTTTTTAACCGGTAGCCTGTAAAACTTTGTGCAAATCGACACAAAATATGAAAGTACGTTACATTATATGGAACAAAAAATAGTTCACGTACCAAGATGATACATTTGCGAAAGTACGTTGCTATTGTGCAGCTTAATCCCTAAACTGAAATAACACAATCTTTTGATAAGCTTCGTTCGTAATCGTACCGCTGAACAAATGTAATTCTACCAAGAGTTTGTTGGAAATATAGTACATTAAAAAAGTATTCTACCCAAGGTTGTTATCTTTGAAACTTTGACGCAAATGAACCAAGAAGATTAATGTCACTACACGTTGATACGTGAGTATCCGTTTATTTTATTTTTGAACAATTAGAGACATGTTTCATACTTTCAACTAACAATATAATTTGACATGTAATCTGATTTTGACTTTGATTTCAAACTTAACTAATGAAGATATGAGTAGATAGCTCTTGCAAAAGAGCATTTCAATGTTAAAAAATGGCTTAAAATTCCAGTATTTCTCGATAATATGAGCAGGTTTTGATATGAATTTTTTTTTGACGGCGAAGAAATATATTTATAAATAAACAAAACTAAGAGAAATTAATAAAACATCCTGATATGTCTTAGAAATACCTAATATAGTCAAATTAATTGTTGGGTGCAACAGTTGCTTTTGATGAAAGTTCATCAAGGTTTAGATTTTCTACTACGGATTCTTCCGTTCACGGACAAAGATCCTTGCGTGGGTGATTAAGAAAATGTCCTACTTTGTCTGGTATTTGAGTAAGTAGGTCTCCATCTTTAGTTTTGGTGCCTCTTGCATAGATGATTGGATGATTACATAGTGCAAAGTTTGTAACAAAATAAGCAAGGCAAGCAAATTAGAAATATTTACTTGCACCAGATAAGGAACATGCAGTAGTCGATAGGTTTGAATTTTTGCACCTAATATATAACCAAGTGTTTAGTAAGGCTCCTTAAAGGATATTATTACTATCATTTGAGTCGATACTACCACTTTTACTTCACACGAAACCAAGATTAACAGTAGTTCCTTATAAGAGTGAACTTATCCTCATAATATGTTGACTTGAGTAGTGTTAGATCTATAAGGGGTTAGAAGTTTCTCTACAAATAAAGACACAATGATTAGCGTGACAAATTCACCTCGTCATAATTTAGTTAATCAAGTCACCAAGACTGAGAAATTAGTTAACAGAACATCCCTGAGCAATAATTTGAATTGGGACATGTTATTTTACCATCTACTGTTATATCTAAATGTGGAGTAGCCTTAGTTAAAAAGTACACGATCAATATTCCTCTTTATTATCTCATACTTTTATCTTGTACCTATATTAATTATAAACACAAAGTAATAGAAAAGGCATACTTTTTCTTCACAACGTATATAACTTACATTTGACGCAGGTTCATGATGTGTTTTCGCATCGTTCACAATACTAACGAACACCATCTAAGGTAGGCTTTTTAAGCACTTGGTACATTTTATGTATTTCGAGTCTTTATCCAGGTCGGTATCGATCACCATTCCGTATCAAAAGAATCTTGTTCCCTAATAACAAACATTAGATTATCAGCAATCGGCATT
Organism: Glebionis coronaria; assembly: GCA_025667525.1. NCBI lineage: Eukaryota > Viridiplantae > Streptophyta > Magnoliopsida > Asterales > Asteraceae > Glebionis > Glebionis coronaria. The sequence continues at coordinate 132,260 of JANFOE010002145.1, forward strand.
GTGAAATCACAAACTTAAATCAGAGTTTAGTAAGTCAATTACCAGAGTAACGCCCATCAGCTAGGCACTTATAAATGTCAGTGATAGCTTTTACACATTTGAGAAGAATTGTGTTATCAAAACGAAAGAATACCTGGTATTGAAAATTACGATTTTGCGAAGCTGAGGGTGACAAACATGCTTCTTCACAACCGTAGAGAACCCCATTAAGAACACCTACAATATCTAGTATAAATAAAAGGTAAGATGCATTCTCTAAAAACACCTACGAAGAACACCTATTATAGTAAAATCAAACTTCGAGAATGAATGTACGAATAAGATGATAACCTGTTAGACATGCCGCAATGAATGGTCCTACCTAAAACAATCACTGCTATATATAAACAAAGATTATATAAAAGAACATGTATGTGAGTGAAACATGTGTGATCATAGTCGTGAATGATAGCTGCTCCAAAACTCATTGCAGTGTTGAAGTAAATAATGTTTCCATGTTTCGACTTATTTATATAGTGAATTGTCGAGCAAGCCCCAATTTCTAGATATTTTTCTAGAAGTTTGTTAAAGTTACTCCAATTCAAATAATAGTATATTGGGAGTATCAGATTTGTACCTATCCAGTTTAAAGATTTGTACCTATCCAATTTAAAGATAACATGTTATTTACAAAACGTGGGAATATAGAAAGAATTAGTCATACGAAAATCACCGGATTTTTTGGGGTGAATTTGTGTGGCTGAGATTAGTTTCAGTGTTGATCATGTGGTTTATAAGCTATGCCATGTCACAATTATTTCTCTTTGTAGCGCCAACAATAAATAAGGTAAATGTAAAACACATACTTTTTAATGTTATTCTTAAAACACATCTTAATATATTAAACAAACTAATAATACTATTTTTTTTTAAAACACCCATAAAATGAGAAGTACATGTAATTATGCACATTATATAAACTAATAACAAACACAAATAGTGGTGTCAAAAAGTCGACCCGACCCGAACCCAATCCGAGTATATTCGGGTCGGGTTACTCGGGTACAAATTCTTCGGGTTAATTGGGCCAACCTGACTAACCCGAGTTAAAAATCGGTCGGGTATCGGACAATTTATTTTTGTGTAACTCGGATTTGGGTCGACCCGATTGACCCGATTGACCCGAGTAAGATTTTTTTAAAATCATATATAATTTGTATTAAAAAGGGTAAAAATAACTCTTTGCTTTACCCAACTCCGTTGACCTGAATAGAACGACCCGAGTAGACCCGACACGAATAGACACGAACCCTTGTAATCCGAATTGGACCCAAACCGATTGACCCGAACCCGACTCGATTCCCACACCTAGACACAAGGTTTATAAAATTATATGCTAATTTATATAGTTTTAAAAATAACACTAGACCATAGATTCAAACAAGAACAAGAGTGGCCATCGACTCGGATGTCAAATAAAATTCGTTCGAAAATGATCCGGAGAAATTCGTCCAAAAATTATAAAAATTAGTGAACCGGACCTGATCGACATTATTTTCAAACTGGTCAATCACAGGGTACCTGGTGTCGCATCGCGCGGGTATCCTGCTAGTTATTTTTAATGATTTTAGATACAAACTCGTTTATATTCCACTCATCTATTAATCAAACTCATATTAATTGTGATTCGAATCAAAAAACCAAACTCATAGTCATTGTAATTCTAATCACCAATACTAAACGGGTATTTGTTTGAGCTTACGAACTTATTTGACTTATATTTTATAAATTTTATTTTTATTGGTTTATTTTGAGATTTTAGGTTTAATTATATCTGTATACACTACTATATAAAGACGTATACTTTATATGTATGACGTTAAGTTTGTTTTGCTAAAAAAAGTTAAGTTTCATTTACTCTTTGAACTCTTCAATAAAAGTTTTGTAAAAACTTTTCTCGTTTGGAATTTTTAAACTCAACCGGTTTTGATGTTCGCTCTTAATCCATCCGATCTGATTTACGGACTTGCTTCGATATAGAATACCAATAATTAACGTTGAGCATAACAGACCGGGGATCGGACCGAACTGAAAAACCGGACTTGATTAGACCTAACCTATTTTGATCGGTCCTCGATCCACACTTTACCTCATGCTCGGTCATTGGTCCGGTTCTATTCATTTCAAAATCGACTATTATACTTTTCAGATTAAACTATCGAATAACCAGGTTGGACCTGACCAAATACATTCGATTTGATCCACGATGTGTGGTTTTGGGTTAAAACAATATCTGTTTCATTCAATTTTTCAGTCTTCTTTAGGTTTGACTCGATGCTCACCCTACTAATAAGTTACTTATTTGAAGAAAAAAAACAAATTAATGAAAATGATAAAAAGATAATAAGCATTTAACAGATATTAAAAAAAGTTATCACTTTTTTATTTTCCCCAAATCATTTCATAAAACTCCGTTTAAAAAAAGAATCATAAGCACTTCAGATTGATCACAATCGATACTTGGAGTTAGGTTTCGGGCATGAGGTAAAGTATGGATCGAGCACCGAGCGAAATAGGTTCGGTCCAATCTAGTTCAATTTTTTAGTTCGGTCCGATCCACGATCCGTTATGCTCAACTTTAACAATTGCTATTGTATATCGAAAACGCGTCCGTAAATCGATAGTGGGTTAGGTTTCGGGTAGTAAAAATAATTACCCGTCGCACGAGGGATAATTAAAATCTTCTAACTAACCGAACCGAACCGATCCGTGAACACTAGTACAGTTAAGAAAGTAAAAAAGTAAAAAGGTAAAAAGAGTAAAATAAAATAAAATAATTAAGCATTTAATAAATATTAGAGTAATAGAAGTTAACACTTTTTCATTTTCCCCCAATCGAATCATTTCACAATCGCTAGTTAGATTTAGGGTTTCACATCGGAGTGAGCTCATCGGTATGGTTCCGAGGATTCAATTTATGTATATACTAGCAATTCACGTTTGTTAATTATTGTTTTGATTGATTAATTAGGTTTTCTTAATTGTTGTTCAGGTTTTAATTGTTTGTTTGAATCTTCTGCTTTTTATATATGTATAGGTTAGGTTATATATGATACGAGTATTGCCAATGTTGAAACTCGACTCGATTAGATCGAACGAGTATTAGTTTTTGTATAATAAGAATTTATAATACTCGAGTCAAGACTGCGCACGTTGAATTAGGTCGATTTCTATTCCTTTCGTCGACAAAAAACATGAAGTTTAAGTTAAGTTCCACGTTTACAACTTTTTCTCACTTATTTTTTGAACAACGACAGCTTTACCCCTGACCAATTAATTAAAAACGTTTTTATATTTTGTAATTATCACCTCAAGTGAAGGTAATAAGATAATCTTAAACCTAAATTTCCTATCTATATTTGGAAGTACACAATTAATTTGGGACAACCCGACACGTGGACTATAATTATGGGACAGAGGGAGTAGTACTTTATAGAGTCAATATTGAGTAGCTTACGAGATGTTTTCACCCCTACATATAGATTATATTTTAGTTTCATGTCAAATAAGCATTCTGAATTAAGTTAATAAGGAAAGTTTTATATGTTGTTCGATACATGTTTATTTGATATTTTATCCTATCACGTGTTACAACCTTTTCTAATTACCATTTCATCTTACCCCCGATATCACATATCGTTAATTATCCGTCGCTATGCGCGAGGTACTCTCCTAGTATCTTCAAAAGGTACATTTTTTCGAGTATTTCACCATCCGGGAAAATTCTATATTGAATCTCACAACGAAAACCTAAGTGATTTATAGTATATGGGAACACTATCAACTTGTGTAGTTGTACCAGCATATGAAAATCTCCCATAAACGAGATCCATATTATTGAATCCGATGACCTCTTCTTCAGAAGCATCATTATGTCTTTGGTCACGCCGACGATTTCCTGCTACTCGAAGTTTAATGCAATCGTCAGCTGTTTTTTGATCTCAAATTGTGTGTCAGAAGTTGAGGTGGGCGAAATTCTTGTCGTCAAATTGTAAGTCGCCCCGATGGGTTACACCTTGAGGTTAAGCCTCCTGAAATACGGCTGAATGGTAAGTTTGGTTTGAAGGGGTATGTTGGTGTCGTTTATGACACCAATCTTCATGTCCACATCTACCACGTTTGCTTTCTGCATATACGGGTACCCGAATCTCAAACTCAAGTATGCTCTGACTAGGAATAGAACAACGCAAACCACGACAATCAGAAACAGCCAAGATATTTTATTGAGGGTGATTCTTCTCCGGTCATCGTCATTTCGCCGGAGAACGTCTTTTGGTCTCTGTATTGGAGGAGTTCAAACAAAAAATTAAGTTTGATGAGTATTAACCGTAATTATTTGCTTTGTTATTAATAGAAACTTAAGGGTTAGCGGGGAGTTATTAGGCTTCTGTCATGGACGGACCCAAAATAGTAAGTTATCAGGTGCAAATAAATATTTTTATTTTTTTATTAGTATCGAGGGTTTTTTTATTATGGGTAAGCATGAGGCGGTCTCAAACAGTTTGAATCAAAAGTTCGGCTATGAGTTTTTTTAAAACCAAATCTCGAACCAAACGTTTTGCTTGGTTTTCTGCTGCTATCTTTTTTGCTTTTTCATTGAATGTTTTATCTTTTACAAGTTTGAAATCTCTTTCACAAACAATTATCGCTTGAATTTAGACAATTATAAGAGTAATCTCATGAATGTTTGTGGGCTAAACCGTAAATATGAAATGAGAAATTTTTGACGATAATTTTTTTTTGTTAATTTAGATAATCTAAAGAACTTGTCAATAACAAGTTATATCAAGAATTTGGATATCCGAAAATTACGTTGACAAATATCCGAAATTTCGAATAAAGCTTTTCTATTTACGAGTACCCAAAATTTTGCATTAAGAAGTATTTACGTAACACAAAGTTTAGGACCCTGTTCATTTGGAAAAAATCTTTGTTAAGTTTATGTTATACTCATTATTTTAGCTAAGTTTTTACATAGCACATATCTGAAACTTATATTAAGAGACAAACATCCATCGGGTTCCCGTGAACCCCCGAAACCTCCCTAGGCCCACCCCTGCTTCTGTCAGAGTTCGTCACACCTTGGCGTATCTTCTGGATATAATTCTTCACTGCTTCCATCCTAAATTCAAAAAAAAAATAATAATCCGAAAATATGGCATTATCTATAGTTTAAACTTATGAATTTTTGTAAAAAAATTGTGATAATACCATTTCTAAACTAACCCTTCTTAAATAACTTCCTTACTAAAAAACCATTCGTATATTCTTTGTTTCTAATTCTTTTAATATTACTAAACCACTACATATAAAGACATAAATGTGATTTCTAAAACCTCGCAATTGACATTGAAATGTGAGTTGTATCTAAACAATGCACTTAAGTTTCGGCAGCGAAGAATGCACTTAAGTAATTTCGTTTATTAGAAACTTTTTATTGGAACTATTCCTGAATTATAAAGTTTAAAATATTAGACACTTACACTCCACTTGTTATAGGAATATTGTTGTTGATGCGTTCTAACTACTGTGGAAACCGGTTTCACCTATCACCACCACATACACAGTGGGAACCCACGGGAAACCACCATCCGCTCACAATAATCCTTACCACCACCTCAACCACCGTTACTACCGTCACTTTTCACTATCACATACACAGGGGGAATCTGTCGGACATAACTGCGGTTTCTATTCCATACCGCCAATCATACATTTATTAGACAGATTCACCATCATCTTCATATTATTAGATCACCAAATTTTTTCTAAAGATTCATTGATATATGTTGTAGATTAATGGATTTCTTAGTCATGCGAAGGGCGTTCTTATCTATGGGTTTATCTGTTGTGAATTTGCAGTGGACGGGTCTTTAAAATAGTGGAGGGTTTTTTTTTATATTAAAGTTTTGGTGATATTTTTGTATAAAGTATATTTCAACATTTAACTTGGTATTCAATCAACGGAAAAGATAGTAGCATTGGACTAAAAAAACATTTGCTATATTTTCGGGTTAGTTACAAGGTTTTTAACCCGTGGTCCGCTGCGGAGCGCGAGATTTTACGTTAATCTATGTTATACAGAGTTGTTCGTTAAGGACAAAGTTGTTCTAGATAATAAAGTCAATTCATCTCTATTTTTATAAAAGTTATCCATTTCTGTAATATTTACGATAATTTTGTTTGCCGTATTGCGCGGGCAACCAACTAGTCAATTTTTAAGGTGTGCAAATTATCACCCTATATCTATACAACTTATTAAACAATTTTTTTTATCTCTTTTTATTAATTACTTCAAAATTTTTAAGTAATTCAAGTTATGTAGCACATTGTACAAAACTTACAATGCATAAATAAAACTTAATTTTAAGCATTACAAGTTTGAAAGTTTTGTTTACAACTATTAAATGCAATAATATATTAATTAAATACATATAATTAGAGATGGCTAAATGGGCGGGTAGGACGGGTATGGGCAATGTGCCAAACGGGCATTGGTCCATGAACGTTGACTAAATGGACAATTATTAATATTTGGACCAAATGGACGCTCACCAAATGAACATGGGTCAAACGGTCTTGGGTGAAAATGGGCAAATGGTCCAAATTTTGGTTTATATTAAAAGAGAAACAAATAAATCCAAGATTAATTAATAGTAAAAAATACTCATCACATGTTGTTCATAATACCCATTTATTCAACTGATTTTGTGTTGTTCAAATAGTACAACTAAAATAGAATACAATACCCATTTAGTCAATTAATTTTATAAAAGGCCTAAATAGCCCAAATTTAAAAATATAGACACAACTTGACACTTTTATGTATAATCATGCTAATATTAAAAATACCTTCAAATGTACAACTAATATTACACATAATACAACATATTTAATGGAATTTTTAAAACACATATTCAATATAAAAAAATAACTAATAACACACATTGTCTAAACCAAGCACTCCGATGACTAATAAATAAATACTCGTATGAATTAAATACTATAAAACTTAAAAAATAAAAATAAAAACATTGATCCCTTAAACTTTAAATTATAAGTCCTGTTATTTAGCAATGCTGTAAAAATCGTGAATAGTTAGCCGGTCAGACGACCACCTTATAGCCTGTAATCGGATTCGCATTTTTAGCAATTTTTTTGTATTTCCAGTAAGAGTTTGACCTCCTTTAACCGTCGTTGACCACTGTTGACTGCCATCAATCGCTTTTTAATTAATCAGCAAGGTTGAAGACCTTGTTGCGATTAAGCGGTGATTAATCGGCCTTGTAGCCCTTTTTTTTGTAACATTGATATATAGTATCACAACAGTATAATAAAAAAAATACTAAAGTTGGTTAAATAGTTAAAATACACGACATCAAATTATTAACATATCTTCAAGAAAAAAATAATAAATTAAAAAGCATTGTTCATTAATTTTTTCCAGAGTAGTCACAGCCGCAACACGCGATAGCATAAATAAAATTTTAACCCTTGTGAGACAGAAAATGGTGTGGGTGAATGGTGGGCTTACAACTACTTGGGCCAAACTTTTTACAACAACTATATCTCCATTTTCGGAGCTGCACTAACTTTGACTTTTGACTTTTGACTTTTGCAGGTCCAAAAATGGAGATATAGTTGTATGGAAGAAAGAGCTTCAATTATGCTTGGCCGGTTAGGGGTTAATTATTGATTAATTAGGCTTTGTTAATTGTTGTTTAGACTGCCTTTTAATTTGTTGTTTTAATCTTCTGCTTTTTATAGATGAAATAGGTTAGGTTAGATATGATACGCGTATTGCCAAAGGTTGAAACTCGACTCGATTAGATATCCAATGAGTATTAGGGGCTGTATAATACAGTAGGAATTTATACTACTCGAGTCAAGATGGCGCATGTTGAATTAGGTCGATTTCTACTCCCTTCGTCCTATAATTATAGTAGATAAGCTCGGCTTGTTTCGAGCCTTATTATTTTAGGCTCGGGCTCGGCTCGTGGTACGGTAAATAAGCTCCTTTATAGGATTTGGAAATGTAAAAACAAAAGTTGGCTCGAGCTCGGCTCGTAACATATCTAAATTAGGCTCGTTAATAAGCTTGTTATTAAACTTGTTAAGAAGCTCGTATATAAAACATTAGGCTGGTTTAGGCTCGCGAGCCCAAACGAGCTTTGTACGTAAAGCTCGTTTAGGCTCGGCTCGTTCGAGCTTTTTACCAATCCCATCTCGAGCTTTTCACGAATAGTGCGGCTCGTTTCCACCCCTATTGGTGACTTATCGGCTTATATAAATTTATTATATCATAACAAACTTAGATAAGCTCATAAGTCTTCAAATAAGCCACAAAATTGAGGTTTATGTTATATAAGCCAAAATAAGCTTATGTTATATAAGCTAAAACAAACAGCCTTATAGATTATTTTTAGTTTCATGTAAAATAAGCATTCTGAAATAAGTTAATAAGCATTTCCTAAACTGGTGGCCGGTGATACTAGGAGTCTTTTAGCAGATAGGTACTAATTTTTATCCAATAATTTACAAGCTTCTATCTCTTTCTGAAAATTTTAGGTTTATTTTTTAACTTTCTATGGGGTGCGATTTTGCAGGCGACTGATTTTTGGGTATGGGTATGTTGCTGTCGTTTTTTAGTGATGGGGTGGCTGCCGGTTGCGGCTTTGCAGTCTGCTATAGATGGGTTGCATATTTTACGGGGTGCGATTTGTAAGGATTAGGTTGTTTTGATATGTTGGTGTCATTGCTGAATTCCTATGTAAAGTTTAGTAAGCTTAAGCAGGCATAAATGTTCTTGCTAATACGCCTGCTCATGTTACAATTTAAATATAGATGGGTTGCATTTTTTACGTGGTGCAATTTGTAAGGATTAGGAGTGTTGTCTTATATTGAGATTAAATTTAACTTAAATAAGAACCTAAGTCTCAAAATAAGCTAGAAAATCTGGACTTATGAATTATGAGTCAATCATGAATAAGCTCATACGCCAAACTTTAAACTAACACCTCATAATGTTGGTTGAATGTTCATGTTATTTGTGTCCTGATGGAGGCATCACTTTTATAGATGCTTCACTAATTAGTAACCAAGGTATAGATACGCCAAGAAAGAACGTATTATTGTAAGGATATTGCATATGAAAAGCAGGGAGCTTTTTTTCATTTCACAGATGTTATCATTTCCGGAGTTAGTTTGTATTATCTTTCAAACTTTAATGAATTATTTGAGTGGTACACAGTGCGTGTAGTCATAATTATTTTATTTTTTCCTAACCTTTTTCCATTGTTTCCAGCAAATGATGGTGCAACGATCTTGGAGCAAATGGATGTTGACAACTAAATTGGCTAGCTTATGGTTGAACTGTCACAGAGTCAAGATTCAGGTCGGTGATGGAATTACTGGCGTGGTTGTAATTGCTGGTGCACTTTTGGGACAAGATGAGAAACTGTTGGAACGTGGAATTCATTCCATCTGTGTGTTTGATTTCCTTTGTTTGGATTTAGATGTTAGCCAATAACGTAGATCCTCTGACAAAGCATGTGGAGGTTGAGGCCAAAAAGATGAGAAGAGAGGTGGCAGTTATGGAAAAATAGGTAATTGCTATGCGTGTTGATAAGGAATAATTTTACAGGGCGAGACGATGGGCAGTCATCGTAGCAGCCAGTTCGTCAATGTATCAAGATACAGAGGTATGACACCAATATTCGCACCCATATATAACCTTTAAATGCAACAGGCTTATCCCTGACACCACACACAAACCCTGTTACTGCTGCAGACTACTAATTAGCAGCTACAACGAATCCGAACCATCAATCATAAATATAAGTCTAGAAAATAGCTAAGGCCTCCTAAATTGTTTTTTTTTATTTACACTATCACTAGAAAACCCCCCAGCAACTAGTTAGGCAGTTAAGGAGTCGTATTCCACATATCATATGATGACCATTTCAGTAAATTAACTAAAAATGAAAGATAAAACAGCTGCGAAGTGGTGATGGCGTTGGTTGAGCTCTTGAAAATCCTAAACTTACACGCGCAACACACGTATTGATTCATTGATTTTGTTTCTACTAATTGTGTGTTGGTACTTGTTACTACTACTTTATGAGATTAAACTTAATAACAAACAGTGTTTGGCAAAAAATAGCCTTTAGCAACGAGGGTCTAGCACTCTAGCTCTTGAAAAATGTTAATTTTTTTTTGAAAATAAGACTCGCATAGAAACATGCAGTCTTTTGTTATAATTATTACTTCCAACAAGTTTTAATTTTAACGTCAAATAATAATTCTGTACCAAAATCCATGATTGAATGTTAGCAAGTTGCATATCCTAAAAGTTGCCAAAAGGAAGGTGTCAAGTTGCTTACAGCATCTTGGCCCATCCCTTCAATTATAGTGAGAGTGCATACCTTTTACTACTACATATATTTAGTTATTTACTTCATAGCTTTTATATTTTCACATATTATATCAAAGTTTTTTGATAATATAACTACATATTATCTAAAGTGTTATATACAACGTTTCGAAGTTATTAGTCGATCGAGTCCAATCATCTCATGGTCGAGTTATCATTTTAAACGTAGGATCTAACCGGCCGGACCGAATCGGGTTTCAAAACATTGATTATATGTCATTTTAATAATCAAAACTTCATTTCTTAAATTTGTTTTTATCTTATATTTTCTAAACTCAAAATATTATAAAATCAGATTAACCCAAATCATTTCTTAAATTTGTTTTTATCTTTTATTTTTTTCTTCATATTTTTAATAAGGATTAATTTCATATATCACCCTACTTTCAAACTTAATTTCATATATCACCCTACTTTCAAACTTAACAACAATTATATATAAAAACCATGAAAACTTCCATATATTAAACTTATAAACTTTTTACCAATCAATATAATATGTAAAAATAAAATTCGTCGCAAATACGTAAATTTTACATATTTTTTTATAAAAAACCCAAAAAAGTCGAAACTCGGCTGGGTCTCGAGAATCGGGTTGACCCGAGTTACTCCAAACCCGACGGGTCTGGCCGGGTTTTGAAAATGTGAAACTCAGGTCAATATGACCGTTTTTTCGACAAGACCTGTTGACCTGACCAGGTCAATCCGGGTCTGAAAGCATTGTTTAATACATCATTTCTTACAATTGTTCGCATTTTATTTTAGAAATATACATTTGATGTTACTTGATGAAGTAAATAACATTAAAAAATTAAATCCAAAGTCACATAGGTATAGAAAAGTTGGAAAACCACTTGCCTCGTATATAATATTGTGTAAATAGCACATTTAGAGTGCAAAAAGACTGTCACCAATGATTGAATAATGAGTCCTTATTGGCGGCCTATATTGTTTGGACACATTCTACAAGTAGTTAGGTACGAACAAAAGTAAGATGTCAAGTTGCTTGTTAACATGCAAAACTCTGTATAAAAAGCCAATGCTTGTTCTTTTAACTTTAAGTAAATTTCCAAAAATGGATTCACCAAAAGCCATAATTATTTGCTTATCAACTTCTTCTCTTATTTCATTTCTCTTTTACGCTCTCGTGATAACATGTCTTACTTCCGCCACCGTCTGTGCTTCGAGTAGCGGTAATGAGACTGATTATCTCGCGTTGTTGTCATTTAAGTCAAAGATCACCCAAGATCCATACCAAGTTCTAGCCTCGTGGAACCATTCCTTTCATTTTTGTGAATGGAGTGGCATTACATGTGGAAAGCGGCACAAACGAGTGACTATATTGCGGCTTGGTTCACTAGGCTTGGAAGGCTCGTTGTCTCCTCATGTAGGAAACCTCAGCTTCCTTCGTGCGCTTTATCTGAGGAACAACAGCTTTCAAGGAACCATTCCTGATGAACTTGGCCGTCTATCTAGGTTACGTCGTCTTTATCTTGGTGCAAACATGTTAAGTGGAGTCATTCCAGCAAACTTGTCTGGTTGTTCTAACCTCGAAGAGCTTGCGCTCGGTCAAAATAAACTAGTTGGAAGCATACCCAATGAAATGAGTTTACTCTCGAAACTCGCTCTTCTTGAAATTAGCTACAATAAGTTAACAGGTGGAATCCCCCCTTTCTTGGGGAATGTTACATCAATGGAATGGTTTTATGCTAACGAGAACCTGTTGGGTGGGACCATTCCTGATACCTTGGGTCTTTGGAAGAGCTTGACCATATTTAATTGTTATGACTGCAACTTATATGGAAGCATCCCTCGTTCCATTTTCAACCTCTCACTCCTTACAACTTTTTCCTTACCTAATAATCACCTCACTGGCAGTCTTCCTTTAGAAATTGGTAATAAGCTCCCAAATCTTGAGTCGCTTCGTTTATGGGGTAACCAACTGACCGGGGTTCTTCCACCTTCTATTTCTAACTGTTCAAAATTAGGACTTTTTGAAATGGGTAACAACAATTTTAGTGGGAAGTTGACAATCGATTTTTCAAAACTGAGAGAAATTAGGAGAATTCTCCTAGCTAATAACAACTTCCATGGACATAGAGAAACGGATGACTTGAGGTTTATTGATTCCATTAAAAACTGCACCAGATTAGTAACTTTTAGTGTTATGAGGTGTAGCTTAACAGGAATGCTTCCGATATCGATAGGTAATCTTTCTGATCAACTCAAATTTCTGAATTTAGGACACAATAATTTATTTGGAAGTCTCCCTTCAAGTATAGGTAGTCTAGTTGGCTTGACAACTTTAGGTTTAACGGGTAATCGATTCAATGGAAAAATTCCCACTAGCATTGTTAAACTTCAAAAGCTACAACATCTTGAGCTATATGGCAATCAATTTTCGGGGCCTATCCCTGATGCCATCGGGAACTTATCATTGTTGATTGAACTTTATTTACATTCCAACAAATTAGAAGGCTATATTCCATCAAGCTTTGGGAATTGTAAAGAACTTGCTGTTTTAAGTCTTGCAGATAATAGACTTAGTGGAAAAATACCGAAACAAATTCTTCAACTTCCATCACTAACTATTGCTTTGAATCTTTCTCAAAACAGACTGTCTAGTTCAGTTCCATCAGAGATTAAAGGCCTCAAAATGTTGAGCGAGCTTGATTTATCTTATAATAATTTGTCAGGCACCATTACTAGTAGCCTTGGTGAGTGTGTTAGCCTAACAACTTTAAACCTACAAGGCAACCAATTTCAAGGAATAGTACCATCTTCATTAAGGTCCTTAGGAGGGTTGGAGGTATTTGACATTTCTCAAAATAATCTATCAGGTAAAATCCCCGAGTTATTCGATAAATGGTTTTCCTTAAGATTCTTGAACCTATCATTTAATGACTTTGAGGGTGAAGTACCAAGGGTAGGAGTGTTTGTGAATGCAAGTTCATTTTCGGTTGTGGGGAACACTAGGCTTTGTGGTGGTTTGGTAACACTAGAGTTACCCAAATGCAAGGAAAAGGATAGTAAAAAAAAGAGGTTTCCTTTCTTCATATTAGTCATTCTGGTTGCACCGACGTTCCTCATCGTATTATGTAGTGTGTATCTTTTGTGTAAGAAGAAACACAACAGTCAACCATCTCAATCTTCAGGAAATGAACGTGAACGGTTCTTGAAAGTTTCATACAATGAACTTCTCAAAGCTACTGATGGGTTCTCTAAAGCAAATTTGATTGGTGAGGGTGGGTTCAGCTCTGTTTATAAAGGACTCCTCAATTCTAATGGTGATAAATATGTTGCAGTCAAAGTTCTACATCTTCAAAATCGAGGTGCTCACAAAAGTTTTCTAGCAGAATGTGAAGCCTGGCAGAATATTCGACACCGTAATGTGTTGAAGATAATAACTTCATGTTCAAGTACTGATTTCCAAGGTAATGATTTTAAAGCGTTAGTTTACGAGTTTATGCCGAATGGAAGTGTGCATGATTGGCTTCATTCAAGTGCAAATACATCAAAACTCAACCTTCTTCAGAGAATCAATATTCTCACAGATGTTGCAACCGCACTTGAATATCTTCACATTCGCTGCCAAACAACGATTGTTCACGGTGACTTGAAGCCTAGTAACATTCTGCTTGATGATGATATGGTGGCTCATGTTGGAGACTTTGGTTTAGCTCGGCTACTTGGTGCAGATTTAAACGAGAACAGCTCAACCGGGGTTATAGGAACAATTGGCTATGCACCTCCAGGTAGCTCTACTTTTTATCCATGATGCTTATATTTACTTACAGGATTTTGTAAATTAAATAATTGTCTTTTATATGTAGAGTATGGTATTGGGAGCGAAATGACAAGTAGTGGGGACATTTATAGCTTTGGAATATTCTTACTAGAGGTGATGACCGGGAGAAAGCCGACAGACGACGTGTTCAACGATGGTCTCCGCCTTCATGAATTTGCTTACATGGCATTACCAGATCATGTAACCGATGTTATTGATAACGATGCCATTGTGTTGCAAAGTACGGAAGCGAATGCAAAGAAAGTGGAAGAATGCTTGGCTGCAACTATTAAGATCGGAGTATCATGTTCTGTGGATTCCCCACCACATCGAATGAAAATTGAAATTGTTGTCATTGAGTTGCATCGTATTCTCAATGTGCTTCAAAGTATGTAAGGTACTGTGTTGTCTCCTTTTGCAGAATATCATTTTCCAGAGTTGGTCAATAAATCATCACTAAAATAGTTTTTTTTTCTCGTCTTTTTGAACTCCTTCAGGTCCAATGTCGAGCTTTTATTGTGAAAGTTGAAAGTAACTGCAGCAAGGAGCAGTGTATGTACAGTGTATGTACCTGAACTGAACCATTTTATATGGGTCGATGTAGCCAGAAAAACAGCTACAAGGGGCTTGTTGCAGCTCTGAAAAATAAAGGAAAAAAGGCACGTAAGTTTTCTTGGGAGGTTCTATGTAATAATGGGCACCGTTTTTTTACCTCCATGTTACTTTTTTATTTACCAATCATAAGTAAAACGGGTCGAAATAGCCATCTGTACTAGTGTTAGTTAGTTGTTGTACTAATTGTTTATGGAACCTGTAACAGATTATGTTTACAAGATAAAAACGTTATCCCAAACAGCAAGTTACCTTTGAACTAAAGGTAACTTTCTGCAACATTGGCAAACATCTCAAAATTAGATCTAACTGTACGGGTTACATTAGATTAAAACGACGACTCGCAGTAACTAAAATGATGACTTGTAGTAACTAGTAACTCTTACATGAATCAACCGTTTTGCTTCCACTTGAATCACGGTACTTTCTGCTTGTGTTTTGTCCACTGCTGGATACACCACTTCCAACGTCATCTTGATCAGAGTGAGGATTTATCAATATCTTCGTCTACAGATGCCATCATAGAAGAGACTTATGGTCTAGGAACTGTAAATGTTCACTCAACTCGTTTTGCACTTAAAATGATCAGTGAGGTACAAGCATATCTAGCAGATAGGCTATTCCTGCCAAGACCCGGTCATAACCGCTAGACCAGGCCATAACTGGCGAGACCCGGTCAGACCCGACAATAATCTTCCAGACCTGGTCATAACCGGTCAGTCCCGGCTATAAACAGCCACACCCGAGCATAACAAGTCATCTAAAACAAAGTAAAGTCGTAAACCATCTCTAACCAAAGCCAAATCTTTAATACTTAGAGCAAAAAAGTGATGTAAAAGGATTAAAGTTGATAATATTATAAACGTCTTTGCTTTTTGGCTTTTAAATTTCATAATCTTTATCTGTTAGATTTTAATTTTAACCAATTATATCCATTTAATTTTTCACATTTTTTTAATAACTAAATATCTCATAAATCGTAAATTATCAAGTGACAAAAAATATACCATTATAACGATAATTAAATTATCTTTCTAACGAGAGGCACATGTATATACTTTCGACGAACGTTTATTTTTCATGAGAAAATCATATATGATTTGTGATACGAATCATATATGATATTCCAAAATCATATATGATTCGTGATACGAAATCATATATGATTTTCTCAGAAAAATAAAAGTTCGTCGAAAGTATATACATGTAGTCCTCATTAGAAAGATTTAATTCTCGTCACAATGATATGTTTTATTTTGCGTAACGATTAACGGTTTTTAAGATATTTAATTTTTAAAAACAAGATTTTTTTTTGTTAGATGATAAAATAGATGGTTGTGATTGATTTTATTTATATATGTTAAAACGAAGGTCTACATATCATAGGGTTAAAAAAAAGTTATTTTGGATACACTTTTTTAAAATCTATGTCCATCTTATAATAATGAAAAATATTAAAAATATTTTTCTTACCAACGAATCGAACCGGACCGACTTAAACAGCCCCGGATGTGAACCGAACATTTTGGTCCGGTTTTTTGACCAAATTTTAGTTCGTTATTTTGGACCAGATTGATTTTCGATTCGGTCCGATTTTCAAACCATGACCAGCTTTAATCTTTCTTATTTCTTATGCACGAGTTCTCGTCTAGTTTAAATAAAAGAAAATACATCAAACATAAAGGACGAAAGCTAACAAACCTTGTAACAAACTAACTGACCAATAGCAAAACAGTGGAATCATTTCATTTCATGGAGGGGATATACTAAATTAAAAGATTCAGTCAACACTCTCACTATCTCTCAATCGCTGCTAATTTTTATAAATTTTCTTTTATAAATTTTGATCAGAATTTGTGATTGATTTTACGATCATAACAGTTTCTATATATAGAAAGTAATATATAAGAAGAAGAAGAGCAGATGAAATTATCACCAAGAGAGGTGGAGAAGCTGATGTTACATAATGCTGGTTTTTTAGCCCAGAAGCGTCTCGCTCGCGGTTCGCGCCTTAATTACACCGAATCCGTTGCGTTAATCGCTACTCAGGTATATTTACTGCTTATAAATTTGCAGTGTATGGCTGCACATTGGATTTTTAGAAATGATTTATAGTTAAGCCTGGTGTGTTTGGGAATTTTGGATGCGAGCTTAAGCTTAATCATAGCTTTTATAAGCTCAAGCTAATTAAAACATTATGGATAAAGGGGGTGTTTGGTTTGGTTTATATAACGTAAGCTAATTTTGGCTTATATAAGATAAGCCTCAATTTTGTGGCTTATTTAGAGACTTGTGGGCTTATATAAGTTTATTACTATGATATAATAAACTTATATAAGTTCCTAAGTCTCAAAATAAGCCACAAAATTTGAGCCTATGTTATATAAGCCGAAAATAAGCCATATTTCGGCTTATATTTTACAAACCCAATTTTATTAAGCTTATTGGTGAGTTATGGGTTTATACAAGTTTATTATATAATAACAAACTTAGATAAGCCCATTAGTCTCCAAATAAACCACAAAATTGAGGCTTATGTTATATAAGCCAAAATAGGCTTACGTTAGTATAAGCTAAAACAAACAGCCCCTAAGTCCAGTAAAGCTAACGTTTTAGTCCCCTGAATTTTGTAGGACCTTGTATATAGATAATTTTGTCACATGTTTTTGTGCCGACATCTATAGAGATATTTATTCAATGCCCCAATTAGCCGATAAATGTTAAGGGGTTGTTTGTTTCGGCTTATATGCGGGCGTATGAGCTTATTTGATTTCAGCTTATATTTCATAAGCCTTAATTTTCTGCCTATGAGACTTGTGGGCTTATATAAGTTTATTAGAATAGTAAACTAATATAAGCCCACGAGGATAAAAAAACATCCAGAAAATTAAGGACTTGTAATTTATAAGCCGAAATCATATAAGCTCATAAACCTGGATATAAGCCGAAACAAACACCCCCTAAATAGTTTCGACTTTTCATTTTTAAGCATACAAATTGTAAAAATTCAAACCTGAATATATTAATTATATAAGTTTAAATCTAAATGGCGCTTTATCATCTTAATTTCGAATATCCAAATATTGGACAAAAGTTTTATATATCAGAATACCCAAAATTTCAGAACAAGTAACATTTATAGTTAAGCATAGTGTGCTTAGAATTTTGGATGCGAGCTTAAGCTTATCAAAGCTTTTATAAGCTTAAGTTAATGGAAACGAGCTTTGGTGTGTTTGTTGTTTCATTTTGAATATTTGAATGAATGCTAGATTTGAGGAAATTAATTTATAGGTTACTTAACGATATTGACACGTGGCATTGCTGATGATACAGATGTAGAGAGAGAAAATGTGAAAGACATGTGTCAGTGAATTAGACATACTTTTTGTAAGACACCGAAAGCCGAAACCAGGTTCTCCTAAGAGGTGTTTGTCGGGTGTTTGTTTCAGCTTGTGTTAGCTTGTATAACACGCTTATGGCTTGTTTGGTTTTGGGCTTATTTTGATGTAAGTTCTCTTATATAAGTTGAAACTTTGCGGCTTATATAAGTTCATTATGACATAATAAACTTATATAATACAAAAAGTGAGTTTAGAAAACATAAGCCTAAAACCAAAATAACCCATAAGCCGAAACAAACACTTTGTGTTAGCTTATTAACCAAGCTTATGAGCATGCATAGGTTTAGAAAGCCTCATAAGCCCACTTTTTTCAGCTAATAAGCTTATCTTGTTGAGCTTTTACCCTTAAATAAGCTGTAAGTTCAACTTGATAGGCTCATAAGCCGAAAAAATCGGCCTTGTGAGTTTTTCTAAATTTCACAAAGCTTGGTAAATAAGCTAACACAAACACCCCTTGAAATTTGATATGTTAACTTGAGCTTATGAGCTTATCAAATTTTCAATAAGCTCATCAAATAAGCTTAGACAAACACCCTCTTAAAACCATGGGGAATGGTACTAGTAGCCACTGCATTAGACTCATAAGAAACTCAAATGAGTTAGCTGATACTGATGTGGGACGGGTTGTTACATTTTTAGGTATATATCATAACTTGATCGAACATGTACTCTGCACTATTGGTGTACATTTTGTTGCAAATTTATCATTAGATTTATTAGGTTCGCGTATTTGTTAGGTAAAAGATGTATGTAATTACGGATATATCTGAAAAGTTCTAAATCTGTTTCAATTATGAGGTGTTGATTAGAGGATAGAGGTTGAGTTCAACGTTAAGGTTACAAGTAGGACTTTTCAAATGGATGGTATTGGATTTTGTAGTATCAATATTCTTCTACTTGTAAAGACGAAAGTAGTTATGGACTTATGCTTCGTTACTGCATTTGTTTATAAATGTGAAGTGCTAAAGTTAACTTCAAGTTTCTCTTGTATGAGTTGTTTATTCACGTGTTTAAGATATTTTGATAATGAGCTGTAAGATAACCTGACCATCATCTCTGCGTATTGTTAGATTTTGGAATTTGTACACGATGGTGACAAAAGTGTGGCAGAATTAATGGATATCGGGAGACAGCTCTTAGGAAGGTACATTGTAATATAATCCGTATTATGAACTTTCTTTATCTGTAAGGTGTCATCGTAGCTGTTGATGACACTAGATTTATCGGCACGGCTTGTTACTTTTTGAGGTCTGCAATTGTAATACTCAGTTATATTTGACCCATACCAAAATAAAACCTGTTTTCACGAAGAACAATATGCTGAATATTTTCGGTATTGTAATACGCAGTTATAGTTGACCCATACCATATACGATGGTTAAAATACTGGTTTCTAACAAAAAACCATAAGATTCAGGGGATCCTCCAAAACCGATTTTTTCTTACATACTTGTTAAAAATATTAAGCAATCGTATTTTTCATAATGGTTGGATCTTTGTGATTCAGTTGAACTTAGCCAATGAA
Source organism: Glebionis coronaria (assembly GCA_025667525.1). Lineage (NCBI taxonomy): Eukaryota > Viridiplantae > Streptophyta > Magnoliopsida > Asterales > Asteraceae > Glebionis > Glebionis coronaria. Next base: position 152,056 of record JANFOE010002145.1, read on the forward strand.
AGTTCAAGCGAGTGTTCTCAGTACTTGATGTCTAATATTCTTCCCATACTCATGTTGCTGGCTATAAGTTTCCAAAGCTAACAGTGAGCTGAATGTTAGGACATAAATCTTACATATTTTTCTTAATCGACAGGAGACAAGTGCTTCCAACAGTCCCACACCTTTTAGATTCCGTGCAGGTAACTTAATTTGCATTTGATCTCAATGTTTCCTTATAATTTAACCTTGAAAATATACAGGACCATCTTATTGAATTATGTTCAGGTTGAGGGAACCTTTCCCGATGGTACAAAGTTAATTACCGTACATGATCCAGTATCAAGTGAAAATGGAAATTTGGAGCTAGCTTTGCATGGCTCTTTTCTTCCAAGTAATCAATCTGTACTTTCATCATTAGAGTTCGTTATTTTTGTCTTTTAGGGGCGCTAATTGAAGTTTGTTGCTTCTGCAGTTCCTTCAATTGAAAAGTTTCCAATCATAGAAGATGATACGATTCCTGGTGAACTAATCCTTAGAAATGGGCATATATTGCTTAATTCAGGAAGGGAAGCTATAACCCTTAGAGTAACTAACGATGGGGATAGACCAATACAGGTATTTTCCTTTCTACATTTTCCGAGATTTTTCATACCCTTCTTCACTGTTATTAGGTCGCGTTATTTGCTAAACTGAACCATTTCGAAATTTTCAGGTTGGCAGCCATTATCATTTTATTGAGGTGAATCCATGTTTGATTTTTGATCGTAGAAAAGCATATGGCATGAGGTTAAATATACCGGCAGGAACAGCCACCAGATTTGAGGTCGGATATCGAATCTTAGTTCCTTTTGTCATCTTTTCCGAAATATAATTTTAGTCTCAATCGGATCAAATTTAAATAGAATATTTCTAGCCAGGGGATGCAAAATCTGTCACTCTTGTGAGAATTGGCGGTAATCAAGTTATAAGAGGAGGTAATGCAATCGCAGACAACTTTGTCAACGATGCAAATGTCAAAACAGTGATGGAATCTATACATGCAAGAGGATTTGGCAATACACCAGACACAAGTATCAAGTTACGAACTCAAATGATCATATTCTGATTTCTTCACTGTTGCATAATGATATGTCTAATAAATGGATTTCATTTGATTTCAGTCATGGTATTATTGTAGAAGGATCTCCACTTGCTTGTAAAATAACTCGTGAGGCTTATGCTAATATCTACGGTCCTACTGTTGGAGACAAAATTCGTCTTGGTGATACTGATTTGTTTGCTGAAGTTGAGAAAGATTTCGCTGTTTATGGTGATGAGTGTGTATTTGGTGGAGGAAAAGTTATAAGAGATGGAATGGGGCAAGCTTCAGGGTACTCTGCGTCTGATTGTGTGGATACCGTTATTACAAATGCTTTGATAATTGATTATACCGGAATTTTCAAAGCAGATATAGGTATAAAAGGAGGATGTATATCTGCCATCGGGAAAGCAGGAAATCCTGATGCCATGAACGGTGTCTTAAGTAACATGATCATTGGGGTTAGCACAGAGGTCATAGCCGGAGAAGGGAAGATAGTGACAGCTGGCGCCATAGATTGTCACGTGCACTTCATTTGCCCTCAGTTGGCATACGAAGCCATAGCTAGTGGTAAGAGGTGACGAAACTTAGTGTATTTACTCTATTCGTAAGATTTCCACATGATTTCCTTGGATGTGGTGGTGTGTAGGTATCACGACAATGATTGGAGGTGGGACCGGACCGGCTGAAGGGACACGTGCAACTACTTGTACCCCTGGATCTGTACATATGAAACTTATGCTTCAAGCTACTGACGACATACCCATGAATTTTGGATTCACTGGAAAAGTATACCTTCTTTATCCGTAACATGTATACAATTAGGGACGTTTTCCTCATAATTTGAAAGGATGTTTGTCTGTCAGGGAAATAGCGCTAAACCAGAAGGGCTACATGAAATTATCAGGGCTGGCGCAATGGGGCTGAAGCTCCATGAAGATTGGGGAACCACTCCTGCGGCTATTGATAATTGTTTAAATGTTGCAGAGCAATATGACATTCAGGTCGCTTTTTCTTAGAAATTTTAACGATAATAAGATTTCAAATGACTTCCAAATCTCGGTTATTTACAAATTTTGCAATTTTAACAGGTTAATATCCACACTGACACCTTGAACGAATCTGGATTCGTTGAACATACAATCGCTGCATTTAAAGATAGAACAATTCATACGTACCACAGGTACAGCTTCCTCTTACCACTTCACTTTACTTGATAAAAATAAAATACGTAAAATCTTGCAAATGTGTAACTGTACCTATCGTTTATGTCCTTTTTGTTCCAGTGAAGGAGCAGGGGGTGGTCATGCTCCTGATATCATCAAAGTGTGTGGTGTTAAGAATGTTCTCCCGTCATCAACGAATCCAACACGTCCTTACACTAAGAATACCATAGACGAGCATCTTGATATGCTAGTAAGTTAACATAGAAAAAAAGAACAAAATGATTATTGTGTTACATATCAGGATCTCAAATTATTCAGTATTTCACAGATGGTCTGTCATCACCTTGATAAGAACATACCTGAGGATGTAGCTTTTGCTGAATCACGAATCCGAGCTGAAACGATTGCTGCCGAAGACATTTTGCATGATATGGGGGCTATAAGCATTATATCATCCGATTCACAGGCTATGGGTCGCATTGGAGAGGTTATTCTAAAACACATTTAAACTTTTTAGTATATAAATTCTTGTTACTAACATCAGTTGAGTCGACGTATCAGGTAATCTGCAGAACTTGGCAAACAGCTCACAAGATGAAGTTACAAAGAGGCTCGATTGATGGTAACATACCGGATAATGACAACCTCCGCATCAAACGTTTCATTGCAAAGTATACAATAAATCCAGCAATAGCTAATGGGATTTCTGACCATGTTGGTTCAGTTGAGGTACGTAGTCGGGAACTCCTGTTATCTTTCACGTATGAGGACCTTAGTTTTCTTAGAGGGAAACCAGTTTATAACTCTAGCAACAGACACTAGAAGGCCAGAAGCGCGAACAAAAATAAGACCTTTTTTGGTCTAAGCCAATATTTATATGTGAATTATTAATCAAAATGATCTTTGCAGGTAGGAAAGTTGGCGGATCTTGTCATTTGGAAGCCATCGTTCTTTGGAGCAAAACCAGAAATGGTGATTAAAGGAGGTGATATTGCATATGCGAACATGGGGGATCCAAATGCAAGCATCCCTACTCCTGAACCGGTAATACGGAATTATGATTTATTCAAAGTGATCATCAATAATTGAATTTCGCCATGTCCTGTTCAGTCTGTTGATTTCAGCTTGCTACTTATGTAACAGGTTATAATGAGGCCCATGTTTGGAGCATTCGGCAAGGCTGGAAGCGCCAACTCCATTGCTTTCGTCAGTAAGGTATGGACATATATCATTCTCTAAACACACATTCACACAAATACATGTGAACAAATGGGCGTTTTGGGTAACTGTCAACATTGGGTCCGAGTCAAAACAGGTCATATCGACCCAACACAAACCGCCAACATTATTTTTGTTTTTTAATGATAAATGTATCTATGATCTAAGAACGTTTTAAAATACAGATATAACTTTATTACTAGTGACTCGTTATATGTCGACGGTGTGCCTGCCTTTATCAGTCACATACAACCTAGTTTGACCAGTTCCATAATACCACGATATGCTATTGATTTTTCTTCAGAAATTTGATTAAATAAATGACCAACAGGCTGCTATGGACTGCAATATAAAGACCTTTTACGGACTCAATAAAAAAGTGGCTAGTGTGAAAAACGTCAGAAAGCTCACTAAACTCGATATGAAACTGAATGATGCCCTTCCAAACATCGAGGTTGATCCTGAGACATACGCGGTGACTGCAGACGGTGTGCATCTCACATGCGCTGCAGCTACAGCTGTCCCCCTTTCTCGAAATTACTTCCTATTTTAGACCACACAGCAACAACTCTCTTTTTTTTGTTACACAACATTTGCAGCCAACACGCGTGATAGCAAATGCATTCCATACGACATTCATTTGAGATACCATTTCTTCGCAACATTTGCAGCCAACGAATATTAGCATAAGCGCTTCTTGTTTTAACAAGGGAAGCTCTTGAATAAGCTGTATCTTGCCATCAAACTTTTTTTTTGGGGGATGGTATAGGCTTATATTTTTACATTTTAACAGCTACTCAATAAGTTATGGATTTCTTTACAATTTCTTTTTGAAAATACATGTATTCCTACATTGAGCCTTGTTAAAAGTAGGCCTGGGCACGGTCTGATAACTGAACCGGACCAGACTCAAAACCGATGTGGTCCAAAAGTTGTGGACTTAAACATTCAGTCACTTTAATTTCATTTTGAAAATACATGTATTCCTACATTGAGCCTTGCTAAGTAGGGTCGTGCACGGTCTGAAAACAGACCGGACCAACAAAGACCGAAATTGAGATCGGTCTCTTTAAAACATTCAGTCTCTTTGCATTCTTTATGAGAAATGTTGGTCTAGTGTGGTCCAGTGGGATTGGTCCGAGAAAGCATAGTCGATTGTGCCTTACTGAACAAGAATGGACCGAAGACCGAAAACGAAGAAAATGGTGGAATGAGGGTTGGCCCAAAATATGCTCGGTTCGGTCCAGTCCGATTGATACGTTTTGGTCTGGTTTCTCAACTGGGTCCAGACTCCAGTTCATGATCTATAACACCCAGCCTTAGTTAAAACTTAAACCCTAGCGAGAATTTCATTAATCGTCGTCGGTCATCTTGTAAGTTTCGTCCCAAATACTTTTAAAAAGTGCAGATATCGTCCCAAAATCAAATAATTTTGCAAATTTACAAGTGCATGTTTCGTCCATGCATACAACTTGAAAGTGAAGGTTTTGTATCATATATTTTATAATAGTTTGATTTTAAAATGATATTTATATTTTTAAAATATTTAAAACGAAACATGTAAAATGATCAAACTTTTGAAACGATTTTTGCAATTCTCGACGAAACTTAAAAGATATGCTATGTGCACGTCTAAAAGATTTTTATTAATTGACCCATGCCAAAATTTATGACTCTATGCAATCTTTAATAGCTATTTTCTTAATTTAACATAAAAAAAACTCCAATAATATAAAATGTAAAGAACACTTATTTGTTGACTATTTTTATTTTATCAAATTATTGAATAATGATGTTTTGAAGTGACATATGAAAGAGAAGTCATCAAGATTTCATGACTTTTTAGGTGATGTTAACTATTTTTTTAATTATTTTTTAGTAGTATCTTATTTCAAGTGACATATGAAAAAAGTTGTCAAGGTTTCAGGACTTCTTAAGTGATGTTAGCTATTTTTAAAATTCTTTTTATATACTCTTTTGGTCCTAAATTAATAGTCCTTCCGACAAAATACAAATTGTTTTAAAAAATATCAATATCACGACATTCTTTCTCTTACTTTTTTTTGCAGAATAACACTTTTAGCCTTATGTAATTAATTAAAATTTGATATATAGTTTGTAATTTTTAGTATCACTATGTGCAATATAATAAACTTCTTACATTACTTACATTTATATTTGAAATGAGACTATAATTTTGGGATATCTCAAAATAGTATAAAGGATTATAAATTTAGGACGAATGTAATACTTTATAGTGAAAAAATAAAGTAATTATATTCAATTTTCTCTTTTTTTTAATAGCTTGGGAAAAGAAAAAGAAAATCAATTATTATACTTTACTACTATCAGACACTTTAATATAAAAGATTAAAAATTAACTATTTTTTTGTCCTTATGATTAACCGGGTATAATGTTTTGACCGGATATAATGTTTTGATACAAAAGTTTAAAAAGTAACGAATTCAGTCTAAAATCTGACGAGGTCCATTGAAATAAGACTCGATCTGTTACTCTTTACATGTTGGACAAAAATCATTACATGGTCGATTAAAATAGAACTAGATCTCATACTTTCAAAACATTTGAATCAAAATCCTGAACAAAAATGTAGTAAACTCAAAAAATAATTCTACTTTGTTGTGGTCAATGATTCAACATTCACTAAGGGGGCGCTTGGTTAATCTGAGGAGAATGAGAATGGATAAGGGTAAGGGAATACAAAGGAATGCAATGAACATTTCTTATTATTATCATTACCATTGTTGGTGCTTGTTTAATATAAGACATGGTGGTGATTGAAGATGGTGACAGTCAGAGGTTGCGATGATGACGAGCGTCGTGGTGGCGTTGGGAGGGTGGTGGTAGCGACAATGGTGGTGGTCAGTGGTGGTGGTGGCGTCGGAGATTGGTGGTGGCGTTAGGAGGTTGGTGGTAGCGACAATCGTGGTGGTCTGTGGTGGTGGTGGCGTCGGAGAGTGGTGGTGGCGTTATGAGGATGGTGGTAGTGACAATGCTGGTGGACAGTGGTGGTGGTGGCATCGGAGAGTGGTGGTGTCGGAGAGTGGTGGTGTCGGAGAATGGTGGCGTTACGAGGATGGTGGTAGCGACAAGGGTGGTGATCAGTGGTGGTGGTGGCATCAGATAGTCGTGGTATCGGAGAGTGGTGGTGGCGTTAGGAGTGGTGATAGCGACAATGGTGGTGCTCAATGGTGATGGCGGCGCCGGATAGTGGTGGTGTCGGAGATGGAGAGTGGTGGTGGTGTCGGAGAGTGGTGGTGGCGTTAGGACGGTGGTGGTCAGTGGTGGTGGTGGCGGCAGAGAGTGGTGGCGTCGAAGAGAGGTGGTGGCGTTGGGAGTGTGGTGGTAGCGACAATGGTGGTGGTGAGTGGTGGTGGCGGCGCCAGATAGTGGTGGTGTCAGAGAGTGGTGGTAGTGAGAGTGGTGTTGGCGTTAGGAGGGTGGTGGTCAGTGGTGGTGGTGGCGTCGGATATTGGTGGTGGCATTAGGAGGTTGGTGGTAGCGACAATGGTGATGGTCAGTGGTGGTGGTGGCGTCAGAGAGTGGTGGTGTCAGAGAGTGATGGTGGCGTTACGAGGATGGTGGTAGCAACAATGATGGTGGTCACTGGTGGTGGTGGCATCAGAGAGTCGTGGTATTGGAGAGTGGCGGTGGCGTTAGGAGTGTGGTGGTAGCGACAATGGTGGTGGTCAGTGGTGGTGGCGACGTTGGATAGTGGTGGTGTCGGAGAGTGGTGGTGGCGTTAGGAGGGTGGTGGTCAGTGGTGGTGGTGGCGTCGGAGAGTGGTGGTAGCGTTAGGAGGATCGTGGTAGCGACAATGGTGCTGGTCAGTGGTGGTGGTGGCGTCAGAGAGTGGTGGTGTCGGAGAGTGATGGTGGCGTTACGAGGATGGTGGTAGTGACAATGGTGGTTATCAGTGGTGGTGGTGGCATCGGAGAGTCGTGGTATCGGAGAGTCGTGGTATCGGAGAGTGATGGTGGTGTTAGGAGTGTGGTGGTAGCGACAATGGTGGTGGTCAGTGATGGTGGCGCCGCCGGATAGTGGTGGTGTCAGAGAGTGGTGGTGGTGTCGGAGAGTGGTGGTGGCGTTAGGAGGGTGGTGGTCAGTGGTGGTGGTGATGGCGTCAGAGAGTGGTGGCGTCAGAGAGTGGTTGTAGCGTTAGGAGGGTCGTGATAGCGACAATGGTGGTGGTCAGTGGTGGTGGTGGCGTCGGAGAGTGGTGGTGTCATTAGGAGTGTGATGGTAGCGACAATGGTGGTGGTCAGTGATGGTGGTGGTGGTCGGAGGAGACACATATACATACGTCTGATATTACCTTGAATCCATTACCCCCAATTTACAAGGGAATGGTTCATTACCCATTAGTGGGTAATGATTACCTATATTTTCGTTAACCAAACACTATTAATCATTCTCTTTCCCATTACTTACCCCCTAATACCCTTAACCAAGCACACCCTAAATGTGTGCACTTAGCGGTTGTTTTATCTCGAAATTAACTCGATAATATACTTTATGTATCTATATAAAAAATAATTGTTGTTATGGATTAACTTAAATATTAATGTATGAAGTTTTAAGAGTATTTTGGAGTAACTTGCGGGAAGCGATTAGCAATTTATATATAACGTTTGTTTGGCAAAGATCAACTAGCGGTTGAATTGTCTGCTCTTATTCAAAACGCTTTATCAGCAAGTATTTAAATCTAACTGTTAGTGTTTTGATTTTTAAATTACATATATGCTCCTTGTCTTTATTTAAAGAACATTTATGTTAATGTGTACACGTCTTTTCAAGTAATTATAATTTTACAGTGTTACTGCTATTGTTTACTTACTGCTCTTACTAACTGCTTATTGATCATGCTCATAATCTGTTTACCGTTACGTGTTGTCAAACATAACCTTAGTACATAATTGTTATTTTGTTAAAAAAAGAAAAACCTATTAATCTCTATCAAAATAGTTACATCTTTATAAAAAAATCATAAAGCTTAAAAAATCATACACATCATTACTTTTTATTTTACCCGCCTTTTCTTATATATACTCTCTCTTTTGTTAAGGTCATTTCTCCTAATTTCTAAAATAATAGCCCCTTACCTTCAGATCTATCATTTCACGTTGTCGTTTGCCATCCGCCGTCGATGTTCCATCTGATGACCTGTTGTTGCCTTAGATCTGTAAGATCTGTTGCGATTTGCTTGTCGTCTGCCACCGTATGGCTTGCTGTTGTATTGAGATTTTAATTTAGATTAATTTGGTGTATGTTTAGCTCCTTTAGGGAAGTTAGACTTTATCTTTTATGTATGTTTTTATGTACCTTGTGTACTTTGCTCCAAGCTATATGTTCATATAGTTGTGTCAACAAAAAACTCACATTGGTGGTTCCCCTCACCCTTGTATTGTGTTGTTGTCATGTGTCACAACCTTTATGTTACATGTCTTGGTTTGTTTTAACCTGTTGCTTCGTGTATTTTGTTTGGCAAATCGGTTTCAATTTTGTCCTTTATGTTCGATGTAACTTGTTGTATTCAATTTACCTCCGTTTGTAAGGAGTGATAATCGAATATCTGGTTTATGTTAAAAAAAAGATGGTTTACTCTAAACAAATAACAAAAATCTGTTTTGGATTTGTAATAATACTTTCATATATTTAGAGTTAAGGAGCGGTCGCGTTTTTCTTCTGCCTCGAGCTATGGAGCGAGTTTAGTGTTTGGCGTGAGACTCTCTGGATTGGTGCCATGGGTCTAGCCTCCGCGGCTACCAACCCACGCGATCGGATTTTTTTTTTAAATAATGGTCACTAGCCGTTGGGTTAGCGTTTAAAAAAAATCCTATTCTTACCTCTTTAAAATCCTGTACATACCCACTTAATATTTTATACTTCTCACACACTTTTTATACACTTCTTTTTCTTTATTTCTTCAATCCAAGATAAAAACAAACTGAATCTCAATCGCAACCAAAATTAGATTTCTAGTATGCTTTCCGACCCAACCAACCAAATGCCGAGACCGTCTTCGAATCGAAACCCTTAAATGAATTACTATCCTACTTTCGCCCCCCATTTCAAAGCGAAAAAGAAGAGTTGATGTTTCAACAATATAAATTGCAACAAATGCAAAACCTACAACAACAACGACCGTATCCATTCTAAACTTCCCAACCACACTCCGAGCATGAATCGCACTACGTTGATGAAGTCGAAGATTCCGAAGATGAAAAGGAGCCGATGCCGACCCCGACGTCGAAGTCTGGTCGTGGAACTCGTAAGAACTCGGCGGCGAAGAAAAATAAAGAGAAAGAATTTGTTCCATAAGGAAAAAGACTTCGTAATGTGTGGACCCAAGAGGAAGAGGAGCTTTTAGTGAAATGTTTATTCAAGTATCCGAGTATCTGAAACCGGAGCCGATAAAAAAACGACTTTTTCGTACAAAATCCTAAATGCGTACAATAAGGAAGCGGAGAAACAAGGTTTCATGGAGCGTACCAAGAACATGTTGACGGGCAAGTGGACTCCAATGAATACAGCGGTTACGAAGTATAATGTTTTAGTGAATAAAACCGCGGTTCATAGTGGAGGAGAACGATAATGATTGGATGACGAGGGTGTACAAGTTGTATGAAACGGTCGTTGGAGGTGAGTTTAGGTACCGGAGTGCTTGGCTTTTTTGGAAAGACAAGCACAAGTGAAAAAACCTCGGATCAACTCAAGCAAGAAAATGTCGTCTTATGGGCGCCGACAACGAACCGCAACAATTTGAAGATGATGCGTTGCCTCGGCCACCCGGTCTATTTCGACTTAATAAAGTCAACGCACCGACTCTAACTCAACCGTTAGCTCCGGTTCTAACACGGCTGCGTACCAAGAATTCAAGGCGGAACAATATAAGTTAGACCGCGAAGCCAAAATTTATGTGCTCGTGAAAGAGAGAGAAGACCGAAGGCGGTTGATCCAATCTCAAAAGATTTCGGAGGACTTTCGTGTGCTCCAAATTGACACAAGTCAGGGGAGTGCGGCCGACACCGCTATCGTCTAGGATCAAAAGACAAGAATCTAAGCAACATATGAACCTCGAAGCTAGTCGGCGTCACCAAATTTATGTTTTTTTTTTTATTTTATGTCTTTTAATTTTATGTCTTATTTTAATTTTAATATAATATTTTTTAGTTTTAATAAATTTTTAAGTTTATAATAAGTATTTAAGTTTAAAAAAATAATAAAAATAAACTTATGGTGCCAGAAAAAGTTATGACATATCAATATCATTGAAAACTAATGTTATATTATATTCGTTTCGTTCCCGTATTAATAGTCGATGTTAGATAAAAAAAATGTAAATTAAGTTTATCATATCACCCTCACTTGAGGGTATTATTACAAATAATAAAAAAGTTGTAAATTAATTGGTTAAATGTAAGATTATCATTGTGTAAAAAATATAAGAGAAAAAGTTGAAAAATGATGTTTTTATTAAATTGCATATTTTTTGTCGGTAAACTATTAATATGAGTGGAAAAGAGTAGTATTTTTGATATCATAATTCATTTTGCTAAAGTGACAATTTTTTTTATACGACAACAATTCTATAACACCAGTGCTTTCTGTGCTTTTAAATGATGTTTAATTAAGAGTTTAAGACATCCTAAAATAAAAATGATAAACTATTAATTACATTCTTAAAACTTTAGATCTTGTTTTTTTTCTAAATTAATGTGACACGTTCTGTAGATTAAAAAAAGATTTTAAGGTATGGGTTGTCTCGCCTGGATTAATCACGCGCGCAAGAACGGTCCAAAGTACGTCATCAATGATTGATTTTTTATATTTTTTATTTAAATTATTTATTACAACTAGCTTAATTAATATTAGAAATAATTTGGATGTTAGCTTTAATCATGACTCATGAAACATGTACACTAGGTGTATTACATGTATTTTAAATCTGCCATGTGGGCATTTTCATGTGATACAAAAGTCTCCAAACATGATTTTAGAAAGATTTAGGATCCGTTTAGTTTGATCGTGGGTTTAGATTTGGGTTTACATTTAAGTTTTAGTTTATATTTAGTATGGGTTTTTGATGTAATGTAAGAAAGATAATTTATAATATTTTAATAAATAAATTATATTAGGATTTGGGCTCGCGCTCCGTTGCGGCGGAGGGCGAACGTTTTAGGAAAGGTCTTAGAGGTTGACATCAAAACTGGGATCTCGCGCTTCGCTGCAGTGTTTTAGGTGTACGTTTTTTTCACCAGCTGATAATAAGATAAATGCAAGGCACTGTTTTCACTTGCATAAGAGAGCCTGCTACTTAGCTCCGCATCACTAAAAGAAAGCCTCGCGTCACCAGTTTGATGACCTTCACTCTATTTGGTGCTAGTTGCCGTAGTGCCCTTTTCGTCATTGTATACTTCTAATTTCTCAATTGCTGCAGATATACCCCACGCACTTGATCAGTATATGAATAAGCCAAGCAAAAATTCCGTGAACAATCAGGTATTTTGAGTTTTAAGGTGAACTGACCCGGATTTAGTTTTGTAATGGTCCCACGAATAGAGCATATTTTAACCACCTTTGGACTCGTTAATAGATAAAATATCAGCAAATGGAGCTATATCAATGAGAGCCATGGAAGAAGCCACCTCGAACGTGGATCAATATAACTTCCACCTAGGTGTAATCATTTCGTGTATAACTCAATCAGCTTAGGTCCAATTTTATAAAAGAAAATGCAATACAACCAAGTCTTTATTTGGATTTTCATACCTGCAGTTCACTGGTAGTTATTGTTGACACAACAGTTTTCATCTAGTATGATAAACTTTTGTCAATGAAAATCTTTAGCTTTCTACTTCGTGTTCTAGCTTCCTACTGTGACAAAAAAGGACATTCTATTAAATACTTGAAACAAACAATGGTGAAAGTTTTTTGATTTGGTTGGTTTGGTCATTAAGGTCTTTTTACTCTCGCTTAGAAAGCAGTGTCGTAAAATATAATGAGCTTAGAAATGGTGTTTCAGTAACAAAGCTAAGGGCTTTACCATAAGAAATTTGACAAATATATAGTATAAAAAAGATGCATACATCATCAATGGTGAAAGCTTTTTGATTTGTTTAATCATTAAGGTCTCTTATAACATAGTTATTGAGCAAACTCATCTATCTCACTTATAACATTAATAAACTAATTAGTCTCACAGCTTGTAGATCACAAAACTTCAACAAAGAGCTATTCACTACACTTTTTTTGTTTGTACCGATTCTTAGCGCTCTCTTCTGCCTAAGGGAAAACTAATCCAAACACCCAAGTCCAGAAACCATATTTCATGGTTGATCAAAATCAGATTGATTACAACATAGATCACATATTTAATGAACCAGAAGCTCCTATGTATCATAAACACGAACTTAGACTCAAGTATGTACATATCCAACGAAAAACTTGGTTCTTGCAACTGTCATTATGGTCCAACTACTCTTTGATTTTGGATGTGCGGTTAGACAAATAATTCATTTAAACTTTAATGATGTTTCCACAAATGTCATTACCATTTTTCATGTTCTTCAAACAAAACACATGATTTTTTAGTGTTTTTAAGTCGCATAATTTTTTTTTTTTAAATCATGAAGTAAAAGTGTTGTATTCTCTTAATCAAATAATGAAAGAGATTACACTAATACATGAAAGCATACACATTCACACAAAGATATGAAGATAGAGAAATACCTGCAACATCTTGCTGACATTGCTAGCACCAATGACCTTCTGAATAATGGAAAACTTATGAGGATCATCAGTAGGGAAATAAGGAGCAAAAATGTGGTCTTTCGCACAACGGCGCCTCAACAGCTTGCAAAAGACACATGGTGAGCTTCCTGGTCCCATTGTCTTTTTTGGCAAGTGAACTGCCTTCTCCCAAACGAAAGTAATAACAGAATGGGCTCAAAACATCTGACACATGAGCTCTAATAAGTATATACAATAGTGTATCGATATGATCATTTGCTAAAATCAGGAGTTAGGAGACAATATTTTCCCACGCAAGCTACAAACAGAAATGACAATAACAAAACAGCAGCTCACTTATTGATCTTGTAAACAAAATTAACTAAATACAATAGCAGTCTGCAACATTGGTACTTTCAATCTGAAAGTTAATACCAGATCACGTTATAGCTACTTAACGAACAGACCATGTTCTCAATTTTTTGGCACGTATACTCGGGCACACTACTAATCACACCTATAGCAAAAAGAAAAAACAGTACCCGTCTAGTACGATATAGCATCTATCTTGTTCAGTACAGTTATTACGTTTACGTCTATTAAGATTAAATCAGTAGCTTAAGTCAATACTTGTTTACGTAGCTACTTTGTATCTCGATATCCCTTCGCGGATCCACAACTTGTGTACCTTAACGAAGCTAAATCAGTATTAAATGACGTACCCAAACACACCCTAAAAAAACCCTCAAAAAAGTGAAACTTGAATTTTAAAAGAGTAATCTAAATCATATTAGGACAACATATATTTTAAGACACATCTGGATACAATATTGACATACCAAGTAGCCACGAAAAGCTGTTTGAATTTTAATAGCATCAGTTTCCTCCTTTGATTTCCATGAATACCGAGTCAACACAGCAAGTCGAACTGACTCAGCAGCCGCTTGAGCAGCGGCTGCAGCCGCTTCAACTGCAGCAGCGGCAACAACTGCAACAGCATAAGCCTGTTTTGCCTGCTCATCCTCAACCTCAACCTCAACGGGTTTGACTTCTTCTGGTGAAGAAATCCGAGGAGGATTCTGTTGATAACTAACAACAGGTTCTACAACTGGAGCAACTGGTGGCTCCAAAGACTTCTCCTCTGCATACATATTCTTCTTATATTTCTATAATCAAATATCAAACATATATCAGATAATGAGAGTGGATAGGATCACGTGAATGTCCAAATTATGTATCTTAAGTTTAGTAAAGACCGATGGTTTAATTTGGTATAAAATCACAGAAAGAAAAAAGGGAAAAACCACTTATGTAACTCAGAAAAGTTCTAATTTCGTGGAAACCAAATGTATGAAAAATAAAGTAGGTTAAAGAAACTGATAATTCCTGCATCTATTAAAACTACTGTGTGTTTATGCATCTATTAAAAACTACTGTGTTGCTCATGAAATCTAAATGGAAGATACGTATAGGAAACTCACTTGGGTTATTACACGATTCTCCAAATACCAAGAGTACACATAACAACCACCATGAAGAGTAAAGAGGGTCATCGTAAGGTGTCCCAACCATATATGATATCGAGTTGCATGCTCAAAAGGAATATTTATAAAGCGTAGGAGAATTGACCCCCTTGCAACTGGTAGAAACATAAAGCTATGCAAATCAATCCAATAGACCCAATTCGTAGTCCCGTGTGCTTCAGCATTACATTTCTACAAAATTTAATGTAAAAAAATACATCAGTTACTCAGATCCTCACCAAACACTTTTTATGGCGCTTCTAGTGAGATTAAAATTTGAAACTTTTAAAGAATAGTTTGTCGATTATATATATCTTTTTCCTTGTTTCTCATAGTAAGGAATCAGGCTAGACAACATAAATTAAAAGAGTCCATATGAGATATACAACAACTATCAGAATAACAATCAACTCCGGAAATGTCTGTTGGGGTTTACTTCGTTCCAACAGGGTGAAGATAATCAATAGCCTAACTACGTACCAATGAATGGTTTCCGGATATCTCTTGAAGTCGTGTAATCACTTTCCAAAGAAGATTATTCGACCCTATGCCTGGGTTAACACGAATACCTCCTTGGGATAAAACCAAGAGTTAGTTCTTGTTTTAGGCACAAATCAAGAACTCTGTGCGTGTAAGTGTTTCCTGTTTTCGTATCTTTCATCATGCAAAATATGATCACTATTTATAGTGATCCTATTCCTTAAGGAATGTAACTCCTAGTCAAATGTATTAAGAGCATTAATCGGCCTATTAATCTCATAATTACCTTCATAAAGCATAGTGGTTACATGACCATAAACCTGGTCATCAAGTCAATATTCAACCCTCATTAACTGGTCAAAGAGGTTACAAAGACTTTGTGCATCACCAGGAGCAATGTCCTAACCAGGAGCAGCTTCCTAACTAGGAGCAGCTTCCTAACCAGGAGCAACTTCCTGACCAGGAGCAACTTCCTGACCAGGAGCAACTTCCTACTGATATCACAACCACTATATTGAGTCCAGGGAGGTAAGGGACTTAATGGGTGTACACTCCGTACCTCCAAACCCATTTACAAGTATTACCCATTCCCACAATTGCACTAAATTTCCAACAATCCTCCCCAATTTAGTAGAATTCCTTTTTGCATGAAAATCAACTTTAGCAAAACCAGCGCATAAATGAAAATGTCCTGAGGATTGAATTTCCATCTTAGTACATCACTCCAAATATTCGAGAATCAGGGTATTCTAAGAATTGAACCCTTCAACTACTTTGAACACCTGAAGATAACATACACCCAAGTTTTCAAACACTTAAAACGCTCCTGACACCATACAAGCCATGTGTCCATATCCAATTCATAAATGTTGTAAGAGCCAAAGTCCATGCTCCTTGAGGCGGCGAAACCTCAACATTTACATAGGTGGTTCCTCTTTAGTTCATGCTCCTGCTTAAGCACTTTTTCAAAGAAATTAACCATTAAGAAGTTTATAACTTCATCCTCCTTTCAGCAGGTACAAGCACATCCTTGGGATGATATACATGTGCTTCAGTCCCCTGAATGTTCAGCTTTCCACATTGAACTCAGCTCCCAAGTTTCCTCAGGAGGGAGTTGGGTGTCTTAGCATTCAGTGACTAGAGTGGACTTTTAAACCCATCCCTTTACCAGACTTTATAATCAAGTCTCTAGCCAATCCCTTCGTCAAGTGATCAGCTAAGTTTTGTTGAGACCTCACAAACTCTATTGAAATCACCCCATTCGTGATCAACTCACGAATCATGCTATGTCTAACACCTAGGTGTCTAGACTTGCCATTGTACATCTGGCTATATGCCTTAGCCAATGTAGCTGCATTATCACAACGGATAGAAATGGGTGCCATAGGTTTGACCCACAATGGAATCTCAAGAAGCAAGTTTCTCAACCATTCAGCCTCTTTACCAGCAGCTGCTAGAGCCACAAATTCAGATTCCATTATTGAACTAGTAATGCAAGTTTGCTTCTTGGATGCCCAAGAAATTGCACCACCACCAAGAAGGAATACCCAGCCACTTGTGGATGAATTATCCTCAGTATTGTTGATCCAACTTGCATCAGTGTAACCTTCCAACACTGAAGGATATCCAGTATAAGACAAACAATAATCCATTGTTCTTTTCAAATACTTCAGTACCCTCTGAATTGCTTGCCAATGCTGAGTACCAGGATTACTAGTATACCTACTCAGTTTACCCACAGCAAATGCAATGTCAGGCCTAGTACTAGTCATGGCATACATCAAACAACCAATAAACCTAGAATACTCAAGCTGGGAGACAGCCTGACCATTGTTAGGCATTAGTTTCTCACTTGTATCCATAGGTGTACTTACTGGAGTACAATCAAAGTGATTGAATTTCTTCAGCACCTTCTCAATGTAATGAGACTGAGAAATTACAATACCATCACTTTCATGTTTAATCCTTATGCCAAGGATAACATCAGCCTCCCCCATGTCTTTCATGGAGAACTTTGATGACAAAAAATCCTTTGTCTGATCAACCTTAGCTTGGTCAGTACCAAAGATTAACATGTCATCAATATATAGGCAAATGATGACTCCTTTACCAGATTCATCAAATTT
The DNA here is from genome assembly GCA_025667525.1 of Glebionis coronaria. Classification (NCBI taxonomy): domain Eukaryota; kingdom Viridiplantae; phylum Streptophyta; class Magnoliopsida; order Asterales; family Asteraceae; genus Glebionis; species Glebionis coronaria. The sequence goes on from JANFOE010002145.1 coordinate 169,380, forward strand.
GCTATATACACATTTGTCAGCTTGGTTAAGTGAATAACCATTAGACAAAACCACTTCATCAAATTTCTGGTGCCATTGCTTAGGTGCCTGCTTCAGTCCATATAAGGACTTAATCAGTTTACACACCTTACCTTCATGACCAGGCATGATGAAGCCCTGAGGTTGGTTCATATAAACCTCCTCATCCAAGTCACCATTCAAGAATGTTGTCTTCACATCCATCTGATAAATAATCAGATTGTGAATACTTGCTAGAGCAATCAGCATTCTTATGGTACTGATACGTGCTACTGGAGCATAAGTATCAAAATAGTCTATCCCTGACTTTTGTTTAAAGCCCTGAATGACTAACCTTGCCTTGAACTTTTCAACAGTTCCATCTACCTTCATTTTCCTTTTGAAAATCCACTTGTTACCAAGTGGATTACAACCTGGAGGTAGATCAACCAACACCCAAGTGTTGTTGCCCATGATGGAATCCATCTCATCATTGATTGCTTCTTTCCAGAAAGCAACATCCTGGGACTTCATTGCTTCATCAAACGTTTTGGGATCATCCTCAACATTAAAGCAATAGTAGTACTGGTCAGAGACCTCATCCCTTGTTCCTTCAACTAGGTATAGTTGAAATTCAGGCCCAAAATTCTTTGGAGTCCTATGCCTTGTGCTTCTTCTAAGCTCAGGCTCAGGTTGCTGAACCACAACCTCATCAGTGACCCTTTCAGGTTCCACTGAAACACCAGTGTCCTCAGCTCCTATAGGAGTCCTAAGGCTTGGTCTAGGGACTGATGAGAACCTAGTCTCATCAAAGTTAGCATCCCTTGATTCAATGATTGAGTTTATTGAAACTGAATCATTAGGTTCAATAACATAGAACCTATAAGCCTTGGAATGCTCAGCATATCCAACAAAGATGCATTCAATGCCTCTTTCACCCAAGGTTTTCACCTTTGGATCAGGGAGTCTTACAACAGCCCTACAACCCCAAACTTTGAGGTAGTTCAAGTTTGGTTTCCTTTTAGTCCAGAGTTCATAAGGGGTAATCCTGTTCCTTTTATTAGGAACCCTATTTAATAAATAGCAAGCTGTTAACATAGCTTCTCCCCAAAACCCTTGACTCAGTCCTGAGTAGGACAACATGGAGTTAACCATCTCTTTTAGTACTCTATTTTTCCTTTCTGATATACCATTTTGTTGTGGAGTATAGGGGGCAGTTGTTTCATGGATTATTCCAACAGACTGAAAAAACTGAGTATTCATGTACTCACCTCCCCTATCAGTCCTAAATCTTTTGATTTGGACTCCTTGTTGTAATTCAACTTCAGTTTTAAATACTTTAAATTTATCTAATGCTTCATCCTTAGTATGCAACAAATAGACATAACAAAACCTTAAAGCATCATCAATAAATGTTACCAAGTATTTCTTATTCCCTAATGAGGGAGTAGCATGCAAATCACATAGGTCACTATGGATTAGCTCCAAAACTGTAGTTACACGTTTTACATCCTGAAATGGTTTCTTAGTAATTTTATTCAGCATACAAGTCTGACATTTATCAATGTCCATGTCAAAGGCTGGAATTAACCCATCCTTAAACATATCCTGCATCCTTTTATAGTGGACATGGCCTAGTCTAGCATGCCATAGTGATGAATCATTCAGTTTAGTGGTAGTCATCAGGACAGAATCAACATTTACACTAGAATCAATATTAAGCGTGAACATTTGATTACTCAAATAGCCAAAACCAATAAACACACCATGTTTAGATAAAACAAATTTATTAGATTCAATCACTTGTTTATAACCACAATTATTCAAAACACTACTAGAAACCAAATTCTTCCTAATATTAGGAACATGCAAAACATTAAACAAAGAAACAGTCTTTCCAGAACTAAATTTAAGATCTACACAACCACGTCCATGCACTAGGGCTGTTGACTCATTTCCCATGTGAAGAATAGATCCATCATTCATTGACTCATAAGTCTTGAACCAGCATCTATCTTTACACACAGGTATTGTTGCTCCAGAGTCAACCCACCGCGCAACATCATCATCTTGCACAAAGTAAGCTTCAGATACATATGTAACATAATAAATCTGGAGAGATTCATTAAACATATTCTGACCTTTTGTGCCTGATCCATTAGCTTGGTTGCCAATGCTAACACCTTTGCAATCCCTTTTGAAGTGTCCAGGTTTCCCACACTTCCAACAAGCCACTGATGACTTCTTGTTAGGATTAGGTTTGGTGTTATCATGATGCTTACGTTTGCCCTTGTTGTCATTGTACCTGGTGGAGTTGTTATGCTCCACCATATTGACAACAGATGAACCAGCAACATTGTTGCTCTTTGGCTTATCACTTTCATGCACCCTGAGGGATTCCTCAATGCGCAAATGACTGTCCAACTCAACAAGAGTTAACTCCTCCTTCTTATGTTTCAAGGTGTGCTTGAAATCTTTCCAAGAAGGAGGTAGTTTGTCAATGACACACGACACCTGAATGGTCTCATCCATGTTCATTTTATGTTGTGTAAATCTGCCAAGTATTCCAAGAAGTTCATTGTATTGTTCCATGACTGGTCTTGAATCAGTCATTTTGTAATTTGTGAAATCACTCACAAGGAACTTCTTACTTGATGCATCCTCAGCCATATATTTGGCTTCCAAGGAATCCCATAGTTCTTTAGAACATTCAATATTTTGGTAAATATCAAATAAAGAATCAGACATACCATTTGAGAATTATGCCGCGACACACATAATCATCATTCTCCCATTTGCTCCTTTTCCTCAGTTCCTCCAAAGTAGCATCATCACCACCATCAGGAATAGGAGTAGTCAGCACGTACACCACGTTCATGGTAGAAAGAAGAAAGTGCATCTTCTTTTGCCATCTCCTAAAATCAACCCCTTCAAACTTGTCCAATTTGGAGAAGTTAGCCACCATATGCTTCATTGCCGCCGCCATTGATTATCACAAAATAATCTTCTTTGATTGTTGGGGTTTACTTCGTTCCAACAGAGTGAAGATAATCAATAGCCTAACTACGTACCAATGAATGGTTACCGGATATCTCTTGAAGTCGTGTAATCACTTTCCAAAGAAGATTATTCGACCCTATGCCTGGGTTAACACGAATACCTCCTTGGGATAAAACCAAGAGTTAGTTCTTGTTTTAGGCACAAATCAAGAACTCTGTGCGTGTAAGTGTTTCCTGTTTTCGTATCTTTCATCATGCAAAATATGATCACTATTTATAGTGATCCTATTCCTTAAGGAATGTAACTCCTAGTCAAATGTATTAAGAGCATTAATCGGCCTATTAATCTCATAATTACCTTCATAAAGCATAGTTGTTACATGACCATAAACCTGGTCATCAAGTCAATATTCAACCCTCATTAACTGGTCAAAGAGGTTACAAAGACTTTGTGCATCACCAGGAGCAACGTCCTAACCAGGAGCAGCTTCCTAACCAGGAGCAACTTCCTAACCAGGAGCAACTTCCTGACCAGGAGCAACTTCCTGACCAGGAGCAGCTTCCTACTGATATCACAACCACTATATTGAGTCCAGGGAGGTAAGGGACTTAATGGGTGTACAATCCGTACCTCCAAACCCATTTACAAGTATTACCCGTTCCCACAATTGCACTAAATTTCCAACAATGTCCATAAGCAGAAATTTGCGTGCTTCGTTCTCTTCTTCCTACATAAAAGTAGTCACATTCGTCATCATTTAAAGGGGAGTGTTTGGGTATGCATTCTGAACATGATTTTATTGCTTGAAACTGTACTAATCAGATAACATAATTGTAACACCCCATTTTGATAATGGAAATGTCACATGCAATTATGGCGTGTCATCAAAGCATACAAGGAAAAATGTCTAAACATTACTTGACCATAAAAGGAAAATACCGGAATCAAACATCGGTAGTCCAAATGTAAAGCTCATCACACACAAACATAGTATAGTAAAGGAACGGACTAAACAATGTCCATAGCAAATGTATCATAAGAAAGGAAATGCATAAAGTAAAGAAGGCTAGACAACTTCCAGTCCATATGCACGTACTCTTAGTGTCTACGAGCTTCCCTGGGTACCTGCCGTTTTGGGAACATAGAAAAGGAAAACAGTTGAGCAAATACGCTCAGTGCACGGATGTACAATAAAGCATGAATAGGATAAGCATATAACATATAACAGCGGAAGAAAACTAAGTCCCGAGTAACCTGGTTAAGTCTTGATAAAACTGGTTTAATAGTTTGAAAAGCTTTATGTTTATCTTGTAAAAACTGTTTGTCTTATTTTACAATTAGCCAATATAGGTCATGAATATCCACCGTGCATGAATACTTGGAGGGGTGACCTCATCATGCAAAATTAGTGGGGCTGCCTCTAATTTATTATACTGGTTTTTGGGTAGGAGGGATCAGCTCCTTGTGAAGGATGCAAGGCACACACCACATTCACCATGAAATCCTGACTGAAAACATGTAACTAGGATGCACCCATACGCCCCACATGATAAATATAATATACATGGCCAAAAGCTGAAGGGACGCCACGAGCAATCACTCCGCCGTGGTGAAGTCATAACATCAGTGCCTCTAATGTTATGGTTATGGTACCTCCATAACTAGGTGAAACTGGTCATGCATGTATATGGCTATAGGTAATCTTAATTAAACATAAGCAATCAAACACGTAACTTATACTACGGGAAAACATTTGGCTACATACGGGGAATCCTAATAAGGAAAGAATGTCCATACTGAAAGGACGGGAATCCGTACCTTATGTCCAGTGAACGAAGAAGATGAATTGAGAGGAATCCTACTTCCGTATCACTAGTGCTACATAAATACATACATGAATAAGTATCTGCTTATTAAATACGTAGCTGGTTTTATATCATGTCTTAGCTTATTTTATGTGTTCTTACCATGTTTTACTGTTTTAAAGCCTTAAACTGTGTTTATCTTATATTCTGTTTAATCTGATTAAGTATTTCTGGTATATCATGTATTATTATACTTACTGTGTAATAATAAGTAACTTTTCAAAAATAGCAGGTTTCCTAAAATAGAAAGTTTCCAAAAATAGAAAGTTTCCAAAAATAGAAAGTTTTCAAAAATAGAAAGTTTACAAAAATAGAAAGTTTTCAAAAACAAAAAGTTTCCAAAAATAGATTTACTGCTTAAAATAGATAAGTTTCTAAAAATAGAAAGTTTCTATAAATAGATTAGCTGCCTTAATTAAATAAGTTTCCATAAATAGATTAGCTGCCTGAAATAAATAAGTTTCTAAAAATAGAAGGTTTCCATAAATAGATTAGCTGCCTTATTTAATTAAGTTTCTAAAAATAGAAAGTTTCCATAATTAGAAATAAGCTGGTTAAATAAGCTAAGTATATAAGCCTAAGTGTTTTCATGATTATTTTCTAAGTCATATGATATAAGGTATAGTTTAATAATTATTTCATGTAATTAAATTAAACTATAGGTTAAAATATTTAATTAAAGTATAACATGTTTTAATTAAATAAAGTTAAATACTTAGGTTAAAACATGTATTATTATTTATTAATAATATAACCTAAGTCATGTTAATTAATTAATTATAATCATGGTTTTTAAATAATTAATTAATTATAAGTCTAAAATATAAAAATACTTAGGTTAATTAATTTCATGATTATTAATATTTAAAATAACCTAAGTCATGTTATTAAATTAATCATGTCATTTCATTAATTTAATTTTAACATAAGATCATAAAACATAAAAACTAAACATACACCATGAACCGGATCTAGAATCAAAACCATGAACCGGACATGAAATCGACACCGTACCCCGAACCAACTCGGGGTACCCCTTGTCTTGAGGCTGCCGTGGGACCCACACTAACCAACCGGGACCATATGGTCTCGGTGGTGGTCGGTTGGCCAAACCGAAACCCCCCTTGGGTTCGGTGTAGGCTGCGGCCAAAACAAACATCCCTTAAAACCATACTTTTGATTTTATTAAACCTCAATTTATGTTAGATCCATGTTTATTTATTAGGTTTTTGTAAAAACATAACATGTTCTTGATTTATAAAAGATCAAATCAAAAGAAAAAGGTTTAAAAAGGATTTACCGAATTCGTAGATCAAAAGGACGAAGAACAAACACGATCACCAACTAATATTCCAAGATCCAAGATCAACAACCACCTCCTTGTGGTGTTTTGAGGGTGGCAACCAAAAAGAAAAGAGAAGGAGGGTTTTAGGTTTTTGCTAAAATCTTCTGTAATTGTAAAAATGAGTAGTGAAAAATCCTTTAACCCTTTTAGTAAAATTTTACAAATGGGCTTGGCCCATTTGTCCCTTGTAGCCACGGGTAGGGGGCCCCACTTGGGGTACCCGTACCTTTTTCCGTGTCTCGATGTTAAGTTATACGTTCGTGATTATTTGTGTTCGCGTTTTAAGTGTTCTCGTTACGTAAATATCGTGATCTAATATATTTAATTACGCTCGTAATAAATATATATACGTAATTAATAATAGTTCGTGTCTTAATTACGTTCATGATTTCATGATCGCGTGTTCGTGATTAATTATTGTCAAATAATTATTACGTACTCGTGCGTAGTAAATACTTATCGTGTTCTAACACGTACGTAATACGTAAAATCCTAACACGTAATCGTAATCATGCTATATTAGGAAAGTTTTAATCTAGTACGTACGATCTTAAGGGTACTATTCATGGTAAAAGCATGCGGGTTTTACAACTCTTCCCCCCTAAAAAGAATAATTCGTCCCCGAATTATAGATAAAGTAAACTGGAAAAGAAGAACATACCCGAATTCAAAATATGAAATGAGGGTAAGAAGCCCGGATAGACTCCTCTGTTTCCCAAGTGGCTTCCCGCTCGGTATGATCCCTCCATAGAATTTTGACGAAAGGAATCGTCTTCTTTCTCATGACTCGTTCTTGTCTGTCAAGAACACATTCGGGTTCTTCTATAAAAGTGAGTATCTGTTCCAGTGGATACTGAACCATGTGAAGGGGATGATACTGGTACCCTCTGAGGAAGGACACATGAAACACATTGTGCACATGCGAAAGCTGCAGAGGTAACACCAATCGGTAAGATACTTCACCGACTCGTTCATTGATATCAAACGGTCCAATGAAACGAGGACTGAGCTTCCCTTTAATCCCGAAGCGTCTAACACCACGTGCCGGCGAAACCTTAAGGAAGACGTGATCTCCTACGTTAAAATGTATGTCCCTACGATGCTTATCGGCGTAACTCTTCTGACGTGACCGTGCCTCCTGAATTTTCTGCTTAGCTACTGCGATCTTCTCATTGGTCATCTCTATGATTTCTGGTCCTTCAAGTGTTCGCTCGCCAACCTGAGCCCAGCAGATTGGGGCGCGACACTTTCTGTCATACAACATCTCAAATGGAGCACACTTGATACTTGCGTGCCAACTGTTGTTGTATGCAAATTCCACCAAACAGATGTAATCGTCCCATCACCCGTCCATTCCAACGCACATGACCTCAACATATCTTCCAATGTCTGAATGGTTCGCTCCGACTGTCCGTCCGTTTGAGGATGAAAAGCCGTGCTAAGGTTAAGTTGTGTACCCCAAGCATTCTGCAGACTTTTCCAAAAGCGTGAAGTGAATCGATGATCTCTGTCTGAGACGATGCTGGATGGTGCACCGTGGAGTCTCATGATCTCTCTTTTGTACGTATCTGCGAGTTTACTTACCGAATCTTCCTTGCGGATCGGTAAGAAATGAGCTGATTTGGTAAGTCGATCAACGATAACCCAAATTGCATCGTGCTTCCTCTTGGTAGGCGGAAGACCAGTAACAAAATCCATGGTGATTTTGTCCCACTTCCACTCTGGGATATCTAACGGTTGAAGGAGACCGCCAGATCGCTGATGCTCGATCTTAACCTGCTGGCAGGTAAGACATTTGGAGACGTAAGTGGCCACATCCTGTTTCATACCACTCCACCAAAAGTACTGCTTGATGTCATGGTACATCTTAGTCGAACCTTGATGTATAGAGAATGGGGAGCTATGAGCTTCAGCTAACAAAGCTTCCCGGAGTTCTTGGTCATCAGGAACACAAAGTCTCGTGCCCTGCCATACGATACCATCTGCATCTACTCTGAATTCTGTCTGCTTCTCTAAATTTTGTACTATCGCCCAGATTTCTCCGTCGTCCTTCTGAGCTTCCTTGATCTTAGAGAGTAACTCGGGTTCTACTCTAAGATTAGCCCAGTAACCATGCTGTCCACGTACCATGATCTCGATGTCTAGTCGCTCCAAGTCCCTGATGATTTCCTCTTCGATTTTAATGCTGTTGATCATTCCAGACTTCCTGCTAAGAGCATCTGCTACTACATTTGCCTTTCCAGGATGATACTATAGATTAATGTCATAATCCTTCAACAGCTCTAACCATCTCCTCTGCCTCATGTTCAATTCACGCTGAGTAAAGATATACTTCAAGCTCTTGTGGTCCGTGAAATGTCACATGATTCTCCATATAAGTAGTGCCTCCATATCTTCAATGCAAACACGACTGCAGCAAGTTCCAGGTCATGCGTGGGGTAATTTTCTTCATAAGGCTTAAGCTGCCGTGAAGCGTACGCGATCACTTTCCCATGTTGCATGAGAACACAGCCAAGTCCCTTCCCCGATGCATCGCTGTAGATTTGAAATCCATCTGTACCAGATGGTAGAGTAAGAATAGGTGCAGATACTAGCTTCTACTTCAGGTCTTCAAAGCTCTTCTCTCGATCTTCAGTCTATACGAATTTCTCCCCTTTCCGCATCAGTTTGGTCAATGGTAGTGCTAGGCGGGAAAAGTTCTCCACGAACCTACGGTAATAGCCAGCTAAGCCTAAGAAACTGCGGACTTCCGTCGCTGATGTCGGCCTTGGCCACTTAATGGCCTCAACCTTTGCTGGATCCATAGTGATTCCTTCTGCTGATACAATGTGACCTAAGAATGCCACCTTGTCTAACCAGAACTCACACTTGGAGAATTTAGCATACAGCTGCTTCTGGCGAAGAATCTGTAGTACTATACGAAGATGGTCTTCGTGTTCCTCCTTGGACTTTGAGAAAATCAGGATGTCATCGATGAAGACAATGACGAACTTGTCTAGAAATTCATGGAAGATTCTGTTCATCAAATCCATGAACATTGCTGGAGCATTTGTCAGGCCAAATGGCATAACTACAAACTCGTAGTGGCCATAGCGGGTACGAAAAGCAGTCTTAGCGATGTCCTGCTCCTTGACTCGTAGCTGATGATAGCCTGACCAAAGATCAATCTTGGAGAAGTGTTTGGCCCCTTGGAGTTGGTCAAACAGATCGTCAATGCGTGGCAGTGGATATCTATTCCGAATGGTAATCTTGTTGAGCTCGCGATAGTCTATGCAAAGACGCATACTGCCGTCCTTCTTCTTAACAAACAAGACCGGTGCGCCCCATGGAGATGCGCTCGGTCGAATGAAACCTCGTTCAAGAAGTTCTTGCAGTTGATCCTTCAGCTCCTTCAGCTCTATGGGAGCCATGCGATAAGGAGCTTCGGAGATTGGTTCAGCTCCTGGAATTAGCTTGATACTGAATTCCACTTCTCGTGCAGGTGGTATGCCCGGAAGTTCTGCTGGAAAAACATCTTGGAATTCCAACACTATAGGTTGATCCTGAATTGATGGAGATTCAGCATCCATGTCGTGAACCGTAGCTAGATAACCCTCGCAGCCGTGTGGCAGTAGTGCACGCGCTTGTAGGGTAGATATGATTTGTACAGACCGTCCGGGTATGAACCCATTATGAATGTACTCTGGTGCATTAACATCACCGAAGATAACTCGATATGAATGGCAGTCTATGGTAGCATGATGCTTGGATAGCCAATCCATGCCCAAAATCATGTCGAAGTCATTCATGTCCAGTGGAAGTGCGTCGATAGGTCGAACCTGATCGTCAAATTCTAGGGGAAGACTCTTGTATACATGGGTGATTAATACAGAGTCCCTCAAAGGCGTGGAAATAGTAAGCCTATTTTCTAGTGGCATGGGGAGCATCCTAATGTTCCTAGCATAAGCAGTAGAAATAACCGAGTGAGTAGCACCCGTATCGAAAAGAACACATGCAGCTTGACCATACATATACAAGATCCCAGTGATGGTACATGTAGACTTGTTAGCCTGGTCTCGAGATGTCGTGTAGACACACCCGGTAGTAGGAGGCGGCTTGGTATCAGCGTGTCCCGATGTACCCTCCATCTCGCCCTTACGGCAATCCTTTATAATATGGCCAGGAAGACCACACTTGAAGCACGTGTCAGTATTACGGCGACATGGTCCTGGGTGCCTACGGTGGCAAGTAGAGCAAAGAGGATGAGTGAATCCTCCAGCAGGTGCTCTGGCTGGCTGGGAACCTGATAAAACATTTTACGTAAGACATGATAATTGGGTACAAAGGACAAACGGATAATCGTAAGATTGAATACCAGTGAAAGCTGGACGGCTAGGCTGCGAACCTCTCTGGTTCTGGTCCCTACCGTTTCCATGGTTCCTGGTAGAAGTTTTGCTAAAGTGTCAGAATATGAGTTATAACATGAAATCATAAGGAAATGCGTAAGTATTAGGACCTGCTGCTGTTGGAGTGCCCAACGTTGTTACGGTAATTATCATTACCGCCACGCCTATCCATAGCAGAACGGTCGTTAGTCTGACCGTTTCCCTTGGGCTGATAAGGCTGCTGCTGAGTAGCCGACTGAGACCGGTCCCCAGTTTTCTGCCTGGAAGATACATTTAAAGAGATGAATAATTGACATATGGAAAGTATACGGATTGATCACCGCTTGAATACGAATGTTTACCTCTTGTCGGGTCTTTCAGCTTCCCCGAACTCATCTCTCTCCTGCAGCATCTCCAATTTACGTGTTGCATCGGCCACTTGTGCTACAGTGTTGAACGTAGCACACACCAGATTGTTTGCGACCGATGTGCGAAGAGCCCGTCTAAAGTGATGTGCCTGCTCTTCAGGAGTACCTGCTGCCGCACCAAGGAAACCAGCTAAGCGAAGAAAGCGTTGCATAAACTCGTTGCTATTCTCCCTAGCTCTCTGTCGGATCCCATGGTATTCTCTCTTGAGCTTGTCCTGCTCAGCCTTGGGAACGAACTGCTCCATCACCCTGTCCTTGAACTGAGCCCAAGTCAAACCAGCAACCCACTCGTCACCACCTTCGGACTGCATCAACGCTAACCACCAGTTTAGCACATCGCCTTCGAATCGATAGCATGCCAACCTCGCCTTGTATGTGGGGTCACAACCCATAGCATTGAAAATCTTCTCGATGTGAGCCAACCAGCTTTCAGCATCGCTGGGGCTATCTGTCTTCTCAAAAGCTCGAGGGCGGAGCTTGTTGAATCTCTCCAGCCATACTGCTAATCTCACTGGAGGAGGAGGAGGTGTCTGATTATGCTGCTGATTATTGGCAGCTTGAACTTCAGCCCTGATGTCATTCCTTAGTTGAGGAAGCAAAGCTTGCATGGCAGCTTGAATTGCAGCATTGAGCTGATCCTGTTCGCGTGTGAGAACCATCTGACAGTTTAACATAAACATATGATTAAACAGATCAAAACATAAAATATATATATATGAAAAAAATTTATACTAAAATTTCACGAGAAAAATTTTATGCAAGAAAATTTTGTGTATGAATGCATGATGTAGTTTTATGAAAACTCTTGTATGCTCGAGAGTGAACGCCTCTGGTCAGTTCACCCAAAACAAAAGACATAGCGAGGGGACGCCTATGGGTCGGTCCCAAATTTAAAAGTTTCGATAAAACACATGCGACTAAATAGGGCCAGTCCTGTACCAACCATTACTTAGTCAAAAATCTGCGACAATGACATGTATATGTATGCTTAAAAATGATGAATGCATGAAAACAACTGTCAGTTCTAGGAAGACCGTAGTGACTACCCACTAATCACAGGTCATATTTGAGAGCCTACAGGTCGAAGCCTTGGCTCTAATACCATAATTGTAACACCCCATTTTGATAATGGAAATGTCACATGCAATTATGGCGTGTCATCAAAGCATACAAGGAAAAATGTCTAAACATTACTTGACCATAAAAGGAAAATACCGGAATCAAAAATCGGTAGTCCAAATGTAAAGCTCATCACACACAAACATAGTATAGTAAAGGAAAGGACTAAACAATGTCCATAGCAAATGTATCATAAGAAAGGAAATGCATAAAGTAAAGAAGGCTAGACAGATTCTAGTCCATATGCACGTACTCTTAGTGTCTACGAGCTTCCCTGAGTACCTGCCGTTTTGGGAACATAGAAAAGGAAAACAGCTGAGCAAATACGCTCAGTGCACGGATGTACAATAAAGCATGAATAGGATAAGCATATAACATATAACAGCGGAAGAAAACTAAGTCCCGAGTAACCTGGTTAAGTCTTGATAAAAGTGGTTTAATAGTTTGAAAAGCTTTATGTTTATCTTGTAAAAACTGTTTGTCTTATTTTACCATTAGCCAATATAGGTCATGAAAATCCATCGTGCATGAATACTTGGAGGGGTGACCTCATCATGCAAAATTAGAGGGGCTGCCTCTAATTTATTATACTGGTTTTTGGGTAAGAGGGATCAACTCCTTGTGAAGGATGCAAGGCACACACCACATTCACCATGAAATCCTGACTGAAAACATGTAACTAGGATGCACCCATACGCCCCACATGATAAATATAATATAAATGGCCAAAAGCTGAAGGGACGCCACGAGCAATCACTTCGCCGTGGTGAAGTCATAACTTCAGTGCCTCTAATGTTATGGTTATGGTACCTCCATAACTAGGTGAAACTGGTCATGCATGTATATGGCTATAGGTAATCTTAATTAAACATAAGAAATCAAACACGTAACTTATACTACGGGAAAACATTTGGCTGCATACGGGGAATCCTAATAAGGAAAGAATGTCCATACTGAAAGGACGGGAATCCGTACCTTATGTCTAGTGAACGAAGAAGATGAACTGAGAGGAATCCTACTTCCGTATCACTAGTGCTACATAAATACATACATGAATAAGTATCTGCTTATTAAATACGTAGCTGGTTTTATATCATGTCTTAGCTTATTTTATGTGTTCTTACCATGTTTTACTGTTTTAAAGCCTTAAACTGTGTTTATCTTATATTCTGTTTAATCTGATTAAGTATTTAATGTATATCATGTATTATTATACTTATTGTGTAATAATAAGTAACTTTCCAAAAATAGCAGGTTTCCTAAAATAGAAAGTTTCCAAAAATAGAAAGTTTCCAAAAATAGAAAGTTTCCAAAAATTGAAAGTTTCCAAAAATAGAAAGTTACCAAAAAAAGAAAGTTTCCAAAAATAGAAAGTTTCCAAAAATAGATTTACTGCTTAAAATAGATAAGTTTCTAAAAATAGAAATTTTTCATAAATAGATCAGCTGCCTTAATTAAATAAGTTTCCATAAATAGATTAGCTGCCTGAAATAAATAAGTTTCTAAAAATAGAAGGTTTCCATAAATAGATTAGTTGCCTTATTTAATTAAGTTTCTAAAAATAGAAAGTTTCCATAATTAGAAATAAGCTGGTTAAATAAGCTAAGTATATAAGCTTAAGTTCTTTCATGATTATTTTCTAAGTCATGTGATATAATGTATAGTTTAATAATTATTTCATGTAATTAAATTAAACTATAGGTTAAAATATTTAATTAAAATATAACATGTTTTAATTAAATAAAGTTAAATACTTAGGTTAAAACATGTATTATTATTTATTAATAATATAACCTAAGTCATGTTAATTAATTAATTATAATCATGGTTTTTAAATAATTAATTAATTATAAGTCTAAAATATAAAATTACTTAGGTTAACTAATTTCATGATTATTAATAATTAAAATAACCTAAGTCATGTTATTAAATTAATCATGTCATTTAATTAATTTAATTTTAACATAAGATCATAAAACATAAAAACTAAACATACACCATGAACCGGATCTAGAATCAAAACCATGAACCGGACATGAAATCGACACCGTACCCCGAACCAACTCGGGTACCCCTTGTCTTGAGGCTGCCGTGGGACCCACACCAACCAACCGGGACCATATGGTCTCGGTGGTGGTCGGTTGGCCAAACCGAAACCCCCCTTTGGGTTCGGTGTAGGTTGCGGCCAAAACAAACACCCCTTAAAACCATACTTTTGATTTTATTAAACCTCAATTTATGTTAGATCCATGTTTATTTATTAGGTTTTTGTAAAAACATAACATGTTCTTGATTTATAAAAGATCAAATCAAAAGAAAAAGGTTTAAAAAGGATTTACCGAATTCGTGGATCAAAAGGACGAAGAACAAACACGATCACCAACTAATATTCCAAGATCCAAGATCAACAACCACCTCCTTGTGGTGTTTTGAGGGTGGCGGCCAAAAATAAAAGAGAAGGAGGGTTTTAGGTTTTTGCTAAAATCTTCTGTAATTGTAAAAATGAGTAGTGAAAAATCCTTTAACCCTTTTAGGAAAATTTTACAAATCGGCTTGGCCCATTTGTCCCTTGTAGCCGCGGGTAGGGGGCCCCACTTGGGGTACCCGTACCTTTTTCCATGTCTCGATGTTAAGTTATACGTTCGTGATTATTTGTGTTCGCGTTTTAAGTGTTCTCGTTACGTAAATATCGTGATCTAATATATTTAATTACGCTCGTAATAAATATATATACGTAATTAATAATAGTTCGTGTCTTAATTACGTTCATGATTTCATGATCGCATGTTCGTGATTAATTATTGTCAAATAATTATTACGTGCTTGTGCGTAGTAAATACTTATCGTGTTCTAACACGTACGTAATACGTAAAATCCTAACACGTAATCGTAATCATGCTATATTAGGAAAGTTTTAATCTAGTACGTACGATCTTAAGGGTACTATTCATGGTAAAAGCATGCGGGTTTTACAATAATATTCTATTGTTTTAAAAAAACTTGAATATTATTATCATTTATGGTAATTAGTAAATGATATCCCCTAAAAAGATAAAAACAGAGATAATATGCGAGACAAAAGTTAAAGAATGGATAAAACAGGTAACTTTATATCAACTTAGATGATCAATTAGGTTGAGCTAGTACGAAACTGATTATCCAACGCCGATTATTTCACCTTATCCAACACTACTTATGTGCGGTATATGACTATATAAATATCCAAACATTGATTATTATACGACCGCTATTATTTGACTTATTTTGACCCTCAATTATCACATGATCAAAAATGAAATATGCAAAATTTTGAACTCTAAAAAGATTAATGAGTATAAATTGGGATGACCAGCAACCATTCTTTCAATCCCCTCAAAAACTAAAGTTATAAGAAATCAACAACCGTAATAAACAAAAGAAGACATTAACCAAGACAAACCTAATATTTTTCTCCAAGGGAGCCACAAATCGAGTATAACAACAGTGCACCCTCAAAAACGATGTATATATTACTCCCATCTCATCAGTTATAACCTACAGCAAATCATTGACCAGATATTAGGAACCATAATACCACAAAATAAACAATACATCAAAACTAAAGTCAAGAACTAAATATATACCTCTCCTCCTGTAAGAGTTGCAAGGTCTTGCAAGTTTTACTTTTTGTTCTCGCCAAATCCAGGAGCTTTGATGCCACAGACCTAGAAAACCTTTGTAGTTTTACGATGTAGGGCTCAGAGATGCAAGGGATAGATGGCAAAAAAGGGTGACTGGCCCGCCATGGCTGCAAGTACAAAACCGTGTTGCCCTGCTTCGTGACATGCCTACTTCACCTAATACCATCCGTCAACCACATGTGCAATAGTTTCATCATCGCCGAAAATTAATTAGAATTGCCACCTGACAATTAATTAGAATTGCCAATCTAAACACCAATAGTAACTGATGGACCTAAACTGTTGGGAATCTAAGTTTGTTAGATTCCCTGTATCATAGATTTAAACACAAATCAAGCTGTTAGATAGTATCTTGTCTGTACCAAGGAGGCAGGCAAGTATCGCAAGACTCACAGAGATCTAAGTCTCTGTGAGCAACCTCAGAGGAGTCCATGTCAGAGACATTATCAAGGAAGTCAAAGATTACTAGAAGACATGCTTATTGGCTGTGATGGATAACAGCCAAGATGTATCAGGGACTCTGAGGGGTTGACGGTTAACAGGGGTGGCAATACCCTGTTAACACTCAGCACACTTTGGACATACCTTAGTGTGTACGAGACTATGAAGAAAAGGGAAATTGTGTCATCTCTGTTTCCCTAAAGCATTGTGGCAGACTACCAAGAATAGAAGAGCATCTTGTGACAGAGGTCTGACAAGTGTCTGTCTAGTGTATTCACCATCAACTAGTACTTAGGTCAAACTCGTACCACTATAAATAGGATATGTAGCCTAGCATTAACGCTCAACACTTTGAAAGAATTTACACATTAATGCTTAGAACTTAGTGAACCAAACAGCTGCGACTGTGTTCATAAGTTAGGTTTTAGTTTGTTCAAAGTGTGCACAACACATTGTCATCAAACGGTGTTATCCATAACACTTGTAATTCTTTGTTATACAATAATAAGTATTACGTTTGAAAAGTAATTACTTGTGTTGATTAGTTAAGTTTATTGTTTCTAGCACTGTTTAGGGACTTTCAATTGGTATCAGAGCGGTGTTTGATATTAAAACCTTCAGAAACATCGTTCTAAGTTTTATAATCAAGATCCACCATGCCGGAAACAACCAATGCACGACCTTCTTCCTCTGGGAACAACAACAATGCACCACCAACTTCACCAAGACTCACTCCTCCACCTCCAAATGAAGATGATCTACCTCAACTTCTTGACTCAAGAGGTGGATCTCATGTCACCAATGTACCAGTCTTTGATGAAGAAGATTTTTCTAGTTGGAAGAGTCAATTCCTCGTGTATCTCGACGGACTTGAACCATTTCTTCTAGAAATTCTAGACAATGGTCCTTATGTTCCCATGGCGCTCACCTCTACTGATGAGAACCCTCTTCCCAAACCTCTCAAGCAGTGGACTCCAGCTGATAGGAAATTGGTAAACCAGGACAAATGTCTCAAAAGCATCATCATATCCTGTCTTCCCAAACACATCATGAATTATGTCATTCAGTGTCCCACAGCCAAACAAATATGGACAGATCTTATCCTTGGTCATGAAGAACCCTCTGAAACCAGAGAAACCAAGATTCAGGCACTCAGACTTCAGTTCAATGCTTTCAAGGCACTTGAAGGTGAAAAGGTTCAACAAACATATACAAGGATGAAGATTCTTCTCAATGACCTTGCTATGAATGACGTTACCATTGGTCAAGCTGAAATTAATGCCACATTTGTCAACATCCTTCCAAGAAAATGGCTGAGTATGAATCAGACTCAGAGAGCCAATAACTCAATCAAGAATGACACCTTAGCTCAGCTTTATGGAAAGTACAATTATGAAGAAGGGATGATTGATACCATATACAAATCAGAGACTGAAAGATTTGTAGTTCAGGGAGCAACTTCCAAAGCTTTGATTTCTACCCCACACCCTAATGACAGTGACTCTGATGTTGAAGAAGACACACGCAGCAGCCAAGAGTTATTGACAGACCTTAATGCTGAATTTCATGAAAGAGCCTTGCTAGCTAATCAAAGGAGATTCTACAAAAGATCAGGGAGAGTAGGATCAGCTAGCAAACAAACCGACAAATCCAAAAAAACTTGTTTTGCCTGTGGAAAACTTGGACACTTTCAAAAAGATTGTCCTTCCACAGAAACATCCTCACCTTCTTATCTATCATCTTCCAACAAACCTTACAAGTTCAAATCACAACACAACAACTCATCTCACCAATTCAACTCCTCAGGCAATGAGAAGAAGGATTACAAAAACAAGTATAAGGCACTTAAAGCTTAGTTAGAACTGATGAATTTGAAGCTTGAAGCTCTGTCTAAGAAGAAAGGGGGTGATAAAAAGACAGAGAAAGGGTTGGTAGCTGAAGCGTATGATTGGAATGATACACCGTTGACTTCAGATGAGGAAGATACTGCTAGAGTCAGGGCTTTCATGGCAATAGATGAGGATGAACCAGTTGTTGGGAAAGGAGATGCTAGATCAGGACAATGGGTTGACATCACAATGAAAAAGGTACACAGGCTTTTATCTATGTCTGAAAGTGATGAACGCAACCATGTCCTTGATTACACTATTGTTGATTTGCACTTTGTTGAGGAACAAAGAAAGAACTTGCTTGATAAGTTTCACTCTGTTAAACATGAACTGTTAACTGCTAGGGCTGAATGTGAAACTCTCAAACAAGTTAATTCAGAAAAGATATCTCTTCAAAACGAAGTTAATAGGTTAACCTTGAAGAATAGTGCCTTAAATGATCAAGTATCTGAATTAAACAAGCTTATAGAAAAATGGTTGTGCAGTAGGTTCACTATAGATGAATTGCTTAATGATGAACTACCTGCTGATCTTAAAAGGGATATCTCTGCCAAGAAAAATAAGTTGAAAATTCTCACCAAACCCAAAGATATTGTTTTCAAATCTACAGAGACAATTCATATGTCAGATCCCCTCTTGACTGATGACCCTGTCTCTGAAGATGTGGTTGATTTACCACCCTTACCTAAATTCTCAGGAGTTGAACCCAGCAGTTCCTCTAGAGGAGCTAAGGCTGAACCCAAAACAGATGTTGAGAAACCATCAGCTAAGGTATTTTCTGTACCTGCTAAACAATCTGTTAAGCAAGTTGCCTTTAAGCCCGTCTCAACAAAATCTGTGAACAAAGTTGATTCCTCAACTGAAGAATGCCTGTTGTCATTAATGAAAGAAGTAGAACTCTTAAAACAACATATTAAGCCTTCCGCTGAATGCTCTACTTTCCATGAACCTAAGTCTATTCTAGGTGAACCCAAAGGTGAAAGGATAGTCAAACCTTACTGCAATATCTGTAAAAACTCTCATCACATGACCATAGATCATGATAGATAAATGTCTGTTAAGAGAGCTCAGACACCTTCTAGGGAGAGACAATAGGCTTCTAGGAGACAAATAGGCAACTATAGACCTTACCCTCCCTGTAAATTTTGTGGTTTCACAGACCATCACTCAGATGAGTGTAGTGACTTTCCAAGATGTGATATCTGTGGAAGGTTCACCCATGAGACAGCTAACTGTCCTTCCCATCGTCAAAAGTTCTACAGGAACTCAAGAGTTGCTAATCAGCAATTCAGGGAACCCACTGGAAAGTGGGTTCACCATAGGAACTAACTTGTTTCTATGTATCTGTGCAGAAACATCTTAAGTAATCGGTATGGTATCTAGACAGTGGCTGTTCTAGACACATGACAGGGATTCGACAATACCTGCACAGATACTCAAAGGAGCCAGATCCTAAAGTGGTGTTTGGGGATAATTCTTCAGGCGACACAGAGGGATACGACTCAGTGAACTGCAATGGGATAACTTTTACAAGGGTTGCATATGTGAATGGTCTTAAACACAATCTTATTAGCATCAGCCAATTGTGTGATGCTGACTACAAGGTTTTGTTTACTAAGACTCAGGGAACCATATTCAACAAGAACAATGATGTGTTGCTTATTGCACCAAGAAGGAGAGATGTGTATGTCATCAACATGGCTATATGCTCTGAAGACAGCTCAAATTGTTTTCTAGCTAAAGCCTCTGAAAGTGTCAATTGGATGTGGCACAAAAGACTGTCTCATCTCAACTTCAAGAATATCAACAAGATAGCCACACAAAACTTGGTTGCTGGTCTACCTTCAGTAATGTTTTCTAAAGACAAGACTTGTTAAGCCTGTGTCAAGGGAAAGCATCACAAGTCTTCTTTTAAGACCAGACAATCTTTTTCTATTGACAAGTGCTTACATCTCCTTCACATGGATTTGTTTGGGCCTGTCAAACCGCAGACCATTAATCACAACAAATACACCTTGGTCAAAGTTGATGAGTTCTCAAGGTATAAATGGGTTTTCTTTCTCAGAAGGAAAAGTAATGTTGCTGATACCATCATGTCCTTCATCAGACAGGTTGAAAATATGAATGATGTTAGAGTCAAAGCTCTAAGAAGCGATAATGGTACTAAATTCAAGAATCAACAACTTGAATCTTTTTGTGATGAAAAAGGAATATCACAAAACTTCTCTTCAGCTGGTACCCCTGAACAAAATGGTGTGGCTGAAAGAAGAAATAGGGCTCTGATTGAAGCAGCCATAACTATGTTAAATGGTGCAGCTTTACCAAAGCAATTTTGGGGAGAAGCTGTTCACACTGCTTGCTACACCCAAAATAGGTCAATCATTGTCAAGAGACATGGTAAAACTTCCTATGAAGCTTTTAGAAATAGAGCTCCAGATGTCAGCTATTTCCATGTTTTTGGATGCCCTGTGTTCATTTATAACTACAAGGATAAACTTGGAAAATTTGATGAAAAAGCTGATGATGGCTTCTTCTTAGGATACTCTCCCACTGCCAAGGCCTTCAGAGTATTCAATACTAGAAGACAAGAAGTAGAAGAAACCTTTCATGTCAGATTCAATGAAGATGATGACGTCATCTAGAGATCAAGAACAGAGGGTGATGAAATTGATTTTAATGAAAATGTGTCCTTCCCAAGTGATAAATTCTCAGAACCAAGATCTCCCTGTCCACCATCATCACTCCAACACTCTCACTCCTTATGTTCCTGCTTTTGACCCTCTGTCAACACACAACATTGAAGTTCCTTCTTCTCAGGAACTTGATGAAGAAGAACCACAGCCTTCATGTAGTCCTTCTTCCTCAAATGCTGTAGATGACTTACCAATTCTTCAAATCCCTGAAGACTCTCCTGCTGATAATGAATCTGTACCCCTTGATAAGGCTGAAGTTGACACAGATACTAAGGTCATCTTTGAAGAAAGCCCTCATATTCAGCAGGATGAAACTCAAATAATGCCAGCTACCCCCACAAATGTCCCTGTCCATGATTCCCTAACTCCTCAAACTAAGTGGTCAAGAGATCAACACATTATTCTTGTCAACATTATTGGGGAACCTAATGTAGGAGTTACTACTAGACAGCGAATTCATGACTCAGAATCAGCCTCAGCCAACGAATGTCTCTTTGCTGAATTTCTCTCTCAAATTGAACCTAAGAGAGTAGTTGAGGCTCTTGTGGAAGATGGGTGGGTAGTTGCTATGCAGGAAGAAATTAATCAGTTCAAAAGGAATAAGTTATGGACTCTAGTGCCAGCTCCACCTGGTAAGAACATCACAGGCACTAGATGGATCTATAGAAATAAGATGGATGAAGTTGGAAACATCATCAGAAACAAGGCCAGGCTGGTGGCACAGGGGTATACACAGACTGAATGGATTGATTATGATGAAACGTTTGCTCTTGTGGCAAGACTTGAAGCCATCAGAATCTTCCTTGCTTATGCTGCATATATGAACTTCACTGTGTATCAGATGGATGTTAAGAGTGCCTTCCTCAATGGAGATTTGGCTGAGTAAGTGTATGATGCACAACCTGAAGGATTCGAGAACAACGAGTTTCCTAATCATGTATACAGACTACACAAAGCCATGTATGGGCTAAAACAAGCTCCAAGAGCATGGTATGAAACTCTTTCTAATTTCTTAACTGAAAATAAATTTGTCAGGGGTTCCATTGATAAAACACTCTTTACCTTCAAGGATAAGAGTGATTTCATCATTGTGCAGATTTATGTGGATGATATCATCTTTGGGTTAACTAATGTTAATCTTAGTAAACGTTTTGCTAAATTAATGACCAAGAAATATGAGATGAGTATGATGGATGAATTAACTTACTTTTAGGTTTTCAAATTAAACAATTTCCTAAGGGAATTTCAATTTGTCAAGAAAAGTATGTTAACGATTTACTTAAAAAATATGACTTAGCTGATTGTGCATCAGTGAAATGCCAAATGCTTCCACCCAACAACTTGGGTCCTGATGAGTCAGGGGTCTCTGTTAATGAGACTTTATACAGAGGCATGATTGGGTCACTCATGTATTTAACAACTAGTCGTCCTGATATCCAATTCTCCACATGTCTCTGTGCAAGGTACCGAGCTAACCCAAAAGAATCCCATCTAGTGGCTGTTAAGAAAAATTTTAGGTATCTCAAAGGAACAACCTCACTAGGTCTATGGTATCCCAAGGAATCAGGCTTTGATCTCAAGGCCTATTCAGATTCAGACTATGTTGGATGATGTATTGGCAGGAAAAGCACCTCAGGTAGCTGTCAAATTCTAGGAGGAAATTGGTTGGATGGAGTGCTAAGAAGCAAAACTCTGTTGCCATGTCATCAACTAAAGCAGAATATGTTGCTGCTGCCAGCTGTTGTGCTCAGGTGCTCTGGATGAAAAGTCAATTGGCTGACTATGAGATCTTATATGATAAAGTGCCAATCTTCTGTGACAACACCAGCGCAATTGCCATCTCCAACAACCCTGTTCTTAACTCTCGAACTAAACACATTGATATCAGGTATCATTTTATCAGAGATCACATAATGAAGGGAGATATTGAGTTGCATTTTGTTCCCACTGAGCTGCAACTAGCTGACATTTTTACAAAGCCTTTGGCTGAACCTTCGTTCAACAGGCTAGTTGCTGAGCTAGGGATGCTTAATATCTCAAAGCCTGTGGCTTGATAATAAATGTATTCATTAAATGTCTGATTAAATATTAAATGTTTTTCACATGAAACTAGGTAGTTACTTTCCAAGTATATGCTAAAAAACATTCCCTATATTTAATTATTTCTTTTCCGAATAACGAGGAGACAAATGGTTTTGAAAGGTCAAGGGACCCACTTGTGCAGTCATTTTCACATTACGCATTAAATGCGCTTGAATAACTGTTTCAAATTTTGAATATAAATATTGTCTCACGTCTCTTCTCACCTACCACTATTCTCATTTCTCACAATCTCATCTCTCTCTAAACCTTTCCACCATTTTCATTTTCTCCAATCTTGAATCCATGGCGTTCCCAGTTCCTAAGGCCTCAAACGTCAACTTCAAACTCAATGAAAGCATCCTTGCTTCGAACAACTCGATTGAATGGCTCAAGGCTCCCAACGAATCCTACACAGATCTGGTGAACTTTTTGAAGAATTGTGATGTTAGTGAAGCACTCAAAAAAACCCCAACCATCTTCTACCAAGAATACCTTAGGGCATTCTGGTACTCTGCTGAAGTTGTTGACGACACCATCACTTTTAGCCTCTCATGCAACGAACACCCCTTTGCCTTCTCTCTCAAAGATTTTGCTAGTGTGGTTGGGTTAAGACATGGAGATGAATGCCTGAAGATGGTAAACAAAAGGCTGTAAAGGACGCCCTTGCCACACTTAAACCCATTCATGATGTAAACCCTGCTCTCACACTTGCTGAAGTTCTTTCCAAGTCCCCTCTGAAGATAAAGTACATTTCCCCTATGTGGCGTGTCCTCTTCACTCACTTAGTCAAATCCCTAGGAGGTATGCAGGGATCCCAAGATCAAATGTCTTTTAATCACCAAACGATTGCTTATGGGCTGATCTAGGGCACAAACGTTGATGTGGGCAGCCTACTTTTTGTTAGACAATATAAAACCCCCCGTTTATTATGCTTTATTGGTTCACCATTTTATACTGGTGATTACATATGAAACCTAATGGATCCTAAACCCACAAGTCGGGCCGAGCCATATTTATCTACTAATACTCCCCCGCAGTTCGAGCGACGAAATCGCGAAAGCTCGGACTGAAGGAAAAACAAAAATAAAATAAATAAACAATGAACCAAAATAAAACGGGATAACCCAAAGTATCCCCTATTCCTACATGTTTACGAATAACCAATGTATCCGAAGGATAACCAAAGTATCCCAACCTTTTACGGATAACTAAAGTATCCGAAGGATAACCCAAAGTACCCCAATTATTTTTATTTTTTTACGAATAACCAAAGTATCCGAAGGATAACCTATGTACCCTGATTTTTTTACGGATAACCCAAAGTATCCCCAAACAGTAAAAAAAACTTTTTATGCACGAGAAATCATTACCTAGAAAAATATATTACAAACCAACCATCTAAATTTGCTAAGACATATTTGTATTCTGTTTGAATGTGTAGACCTATTCTTTCCACCTTCAAACTCGCAGGACCCCTTTTTTTGTTGATGCCCGATTCTGAAACTTCATTGGCCATGTAGGATCCACAATTATAAAATTATGAAACCCCGATATTTAAATAACTTTGAGGGATGTAACCTGAGGAATTAAAAGGGGTCAACTCTTTTGAAAGTTTATGGACAGATTTGGTGACAAAATGGAAGAGAAATAAAGAACGATTGGTTATGGAAAAGAAAAAGAAAATGACGACATA
Source organism: Glebionis coronaria (assembly GCA_025667525.1). Classification (NCBI taxonomy): domain Eukaryota; kingdom Viridiplantae; phylum Streptophyta; class Magnoliopsida; order Asterales; family Asteraceae; genus Glebionis; species Glebionis coronaria. Next base: position 193,976 of record JANFOE010002145.1, read on the forward strand.
TTGAGTTTTAGGGTTTAAGATACAAAAGTGACGAATAGGGATTGATAAGAAGATTGAGCAGCGGATGTGTTTTTAGACTTTTAGAACCGGGGTATGGTCTGATACCATGTTAGACAATATAAACCCCCCGTTTATTATGCTTTATTGGTTCAACATTTTATACTGGTGATTACATATGAAACCTAATGGATCCTAAACCCACAATTCGGGCCGAGCCATATTTATCTACTAATACTTTTCTCTAACCTAGTGGAAAAGCTTAAGGGACCAAATCAGGTCAGGGAGAAGAATATCTGCTACGTTCGCTTTCTTTCTCTTATCTTCGAAAGCCTGTTGGGTGACAGCTACCACAACTCTGCACTCACTTCCCTGAAGCCCTATCGCATTACTGGAGCTATATACAAGGAGATTGGACATGAAGATGTCCCTGTCACCTCTCACATGATGAACATCGCAAATAAACAACCTTCTGTTGTGAAGTCCTTGCTCCCTTCCTCTGAGAAGGTGATTACCTCTAATGTGTCTGGCAAGTCTACGTCTTTGACCTCTAGGCAGCACACCACTACGTCCAAGGCAACAACTGGCCAATAGCCAAAGAAGAAGAAAAACCCATCTTCTTCGCATATCAAAACTGTTGCAAAGGCCAGGGTAAAGAAGAACGTGAACCTCACATCCTCCTCTGTTCCAGAGACTCATGTGGATTCAGAGACTTAAGCTGACCAACAACAAGGGTCTAGTGTCTCGATGTTAGCCGAGACAATAGGGAACCAGCCAATTACTGTTGATATCGCACATGTAATCAGTCTTATAATTTTTATAGGTCCACAAGCAGCCACTCTCAAACTTCTATTGGTGAGAGTGGTGAAGTTAGGGTTATCCTCAACCCATAGAAGTCTGTGTATGCACTTAGAAATCCTTAAGACTTCTGTACACCCTGTCTATGCACCAGGGAGTGATTCATTTGTGTTTCTAAAGCACCCCGATAACCTTGCACCCTCTAGACAGTATTCAAGCAAACAACAACTTGAATACATATATGTCTCGACCTATAGTAGTTGTACCTCACACAGCCTTTTGGTTCTCTCAGAAAAAAAATCCCAAAAGTTTTACTTTTAGGGGAGCTGAATAATCATCCTCAGCTCTTCTAGGGACAGCGTTACAAGACGACCTTAACCTACATCTTTTTCACACTTAAAAGAATCCCAAAGGATTTATCCTTTCAGAGGGAGCTGAATCATCACCCTCAGCTTTCCTAGGGGCAGCGTAACAAGCGATCTATACCTACATATGTTTCACACTTAAAAGAGTCCCAAAGGTTTCTTAACCTTTTAGGGGGGCTGAATAATCACCCTCAGCCTTCCTAGGGGTACCGAATGGCGATCCTAAACAACATATGTTTCACAATCAAAAGAGTCCCAAAGGTTTTAACCTTTTGGGGGGGGGGGGGGGGCTGAATAATCACACTCAGCTTTCCTAGGGGCAGCGAATGGCGACCATTATCTTCATACCCTTCACTCTTAAAAGAATTCCAAGGATTTATCCTTTGGAGTGGCTGAATAATCACCCTCAGCCTCTCTGGGACAGCGAACTGGCGACCATTCCCCTTATTTATTTCCCTGTTACTAATATAAAACAACTTGCAGGCTGATGTTGTACAGCCAAACATTGAATCCCTGGAGCAGCCAGAAAAAGTAGCTGACACAATGATTCAGGATCAATCAAATGAGGAGATTCTCCTTAGTAGATGATTTCTGATAGGTGTGTAAACACCCATCTTTTCTACCACTTAATTACAATAATAACCGGACCAAAACGTGTATTTTATGTCTTTTATGTCGGAATTATGCGTGGTTTGTGTTTTTGTTGTAATTTAGGACGAAATTGTGAAAAGTGGAGAAAGCACGGGAATTCACGGGCATTCACAGCTTTTGTTGAAGAAAAAGATGAAAGACGGAGTCGAGAAGTCAAAAGTGGAAAAAGAACGGAAGTCCAAGGCCAATTCTGAAGATTTATCGAAAAAAAAGTCAAAAGACGGAAGTTTATCAAAAGCCGAAGAACTCGAGTCTAATTTATTGAAGAAATTAAAGACGAGTTTAAAAGAAATCCCGAGCCACAAGTCATTAGAGTCCAAGTAAAGAAGATTAGAAGAAAAAAGGACTAATGACGCAATTAATGAAGATTAAATGAAGGAAGGGCCTAATCTTGCAATTAACAAGAAATGAAGGAGGGGAGGAAGCTTCCTAATCCTCCCCTATAAATAGTTTAGATTATTAAGCATTTGTTGTTGTTGGCTAACTTGACAAATTAGCTCTTCCATCTTTATTTTATGCACATTTAAATACTTGTCCATTTAATTACCTTGTCTTGCACCTTAATTACCATTTAATTCAAGTAAGTTTTTCTTTTTAATTCTTGTCAAGCTTTATCTTTATCTTGTTAATCTCATTCTTCCTTTCTTATTCTTTGATTGTTATTGTTTATGTTTATGATCTTGAATTTGTTGATTTATTTAAGTGGGTTTTGATTATTTTGATTTAGTTTTGTGAGTTTGATTAAATTGGATTGATTGTTTATGCTTAATAGTTGTTTATTTGCTTGTTTGATTTGATCTTGTGTTTATTTTAGCTTAGTTTTTGTTATATCCGTGCTATTTTCACTTTCCTTGTTCTTCGGATCTCTTTTCTGTTCTTGCCAGATTCGTCCCCAGCAGCATTCCGAATAGGTCTGTTTGATCGAGCTCTATACGGAATATTTCTTATTCCGAACAGAGGATTTATTCCGCGTAACAATTTTGTAGAAGTTGCTTATTCGGAATATTTAATTATTCCGCATAGGGGTTTTGAAGAAATTGCTATTCGGAATATCCTGTATTCCGAATAGGGGTGATTTTTCCGCATAGACTTGGCTTTCCGCATAGGGAAGTATTTTCCGCATAGGAGGATTTTTCCGCATAGAAGATCTTTCCGAATAGGCTCTTTATTCCGAATAGGGACAGCTATTCCGAATAGGGGATTATTCCGCATAGGGTCTAATATTCCGAGTAAACAAATATTCCGAATAGGGCTATCTTTCCGAATAGGTGACAGTTATTCCGAATAGCATTTATTCCGAATAGGAGTTTATTCCGGATAGGGAAATCTTAGTTTTTAGTTTTCTGCCTTTTCAGTTTAAGCTTTATTCTTCCCGCCTTTTTCCTTACTCGCACTTTAAGTTTATTTGCCTTAATTTAAGTTTTAGTTTTAGTTGCGATTTAAGTTTGCGTTATTTACTTTATTGCCCTTTAGTTTTAGTCGCGCTTTAAATACTTGCACTTTATTTTAATTAGACTTAGATTTATTTTAATTGCACCTTTACTTTAATTGTTTGCACCTTTAATTTTCAAAACTACAACGACACATCTTTGTTCCACCAAAGTTCAACTGAGTCACACATTAAACATAAGTTTTTCAATTCGAAGAGACATACTTAAACGAACTTAATTTTTATACGGGCCAAAAGCCTTGTATCAAATGGCGCCGCTGCCGGCTCTTTTCGTAAAGATCAACAGTTTTTTGTGAGAGACACGTTGCTTTTTGGGATCTGTTCACTTGTGAACGTTATTTTTCTTGCATAAAAAATTCAAAAATCATAAAAATTAAAAAAAATTCATAAAAACCATAAAAATTAAAGATTTCAAAAATCCAAAAAGATTTTATCTTTCTTGTGTATATATATATTGTCTTTTTGTTTGGTTTTGTTTTCTTTTGCATTTTCAGGTGTATGCGTACTAGATCTTCTAATTATCAAGAGCCCGAGCCTCAAGAAGATTTAGATATGGCAGGTGTTAACAACAATAATCAACTACCGCACCTCAACAATAACAACAATGCTCTTCCACAGCCCGATCTTCGGACCATGGAGGAACTTTGTCAACCAACAATGTTTGGACGAGGAGGACCGATTGCGCCGATGCAAATCAACGCTCCTGAGTTTTCGTTGAAGCACCACATGATTCAGCAAGTACAAACAAACCCATTTAGAGGATTGCCTGATGATGATGCCAACAAACACCTCGACAAGTTCATTACAATCACCCAAAGCATGAAGTTGCCTGGGGCCACAATGGATGTACTTCGCCTACAACTCTTCCCACATACTTTATCGCATCATGCCGAGAAATGGTTTGATCGTCTCCCGAAGAATTCTATTCACACATGGGATGACATGACTCAACGCTTTCTTTCGCGCTACTTTCCACCATCCATGGTCACAAGCCTTCGCAATCAGATCAGCGGTTTCATGCAAGATCCCGATGAATCTCTTTTTGATGCATGGGAGAGATATAATGTCTTGATCGACCGTTGTCCAAACCACAACATGCTTCCGGTCACCTTGATCGATACTTTCTACAACGGATTGACTTTTCGAGATCGTGATACGATCAATGCAGCCGCCGGTGGCACATTCATGAAAAGGAGACCCGAGGAGTGTAGAGAGTTAATTGAAAACATGACTACTCATCATAAGAACTGGGATTCCTCTGCTTCTTCTAGAAACAACACGAGAGTCAATGTTTCTTCTACCTCAGCAAACCCTGAGATGACCGAACTCACCCGCATGATGGCTGAAATGAGCAAAAGTATTACGCTTCTCGCTTCAAACCAACAACAACAACAAGTTAAAGCGGTTGCTAATCCTTGTGAAACATGTGGCGGTCCTCACTCATACACCGATTGTCCTTCGACACAAGGAAATCCGGAAAATGTGTATGCAGCTTACGGTAATTATTCACCGGAAAATTACCAAGCTAGACAACAAGGGGATAGAAATCTGCTGAGCTACCGTTCCAACAACTACCTTTCACCCGGTTTTTCTCCTCAAAACCAAAATCCCGCCAACAACTACAATAGAAGCAACCAAATCCCACCTCGTGCTTCTAACCCTTATCAACCACCCACCCAACAACACCCACCCATTAATCCCGATGTTGACACAATCATGAGAACTCAAGGTGAGCAAATCAAGAATCTACAGAGCCAAATAATCAATTTGAAAGGAGATATCTTGAAGCAAGGTAATGACATCAGAACCGAGGTTCGTGATAATCTTCAATCCTCTTTCATCACTCAAACAACTGAATTGAAGAATCTGTTGGCTAGTTTCTTGCCCGAAGCTCAACCTTCTTCTTCTTCGGGTTCCCTACCTTCAAACACCGTCACTAATCCGCGAGCTAATGTGAGTGCTATAACTACGCGTAGTGGAATTACCATTGTCAATCCACCTGATTCACCACCACCATCTACACCTCCTCCACCACCATATATCCCTACTCCTATTACACTTAGTGATAGTACACCATTACCGTCTCCGCCTTGTCATGACGATGTATCTCGGAAGGACCCTTCAACATCACAACCTTCACCACCAACACCTTCACCTAACCCTTATCAACCCAGAATCCCATACCCTTCTCGCATAGGCAAGACCAATGATCTAACCAAGAATGACTGCCAAGTATCGAAATATGTGGATATGCTATCTAAAATGACCATCAACATTAGCCTTGTTGAAGCACTTTGCCACATGTCGAAATTTGTCAAAGCATTCAAGGAATTGCTTAGCAAGAAGGAGAAGCTGATTGAACTCGCCAACACACGCTTAAATGAAAACTGCTCTGCAGTTCTTCTTAGAGAACTTCCGGAAAAGCTTGGAGATCCCGGTCGTTTTGTGTTGCCTTGCGTGTTCAACAAAACTGAAGAATTTACTGCCCTTGCTGATCTCGGGGCTAGTATTAACTTGATGCCACTAAGTGTTTGGAAAACACTATCATTGCCCGACCTCACTCCAACTAAGATGACTCTTGAACTTGCAAATCGCACTCTCGCTTACCCCGTTGGTATAGCCGAAGATGTGTTTATCAAAGTTGGCACATTTACTTTCCCGGTCGATTTTGTTGTCGTTGATTATGAAATGGACCCTCGTATTCCTTTAATACTTGGTCGGCCATTCTTGAGAACCGGACGTGCTTTAATAGATGTGGCCGAAGGTGAGTTAATCTTACGAGTCGGGGATGATTCTAAAGTTTTTAAAATGGGGAAGCTTACAGGCAAATCCTTTAGAGGCCGAGAATCAGTGAATATGATCAATGTGCTCGATGACTTTACCGTCTACGACAATCCTTTATTCGAGTCTTCCACTGATAATCCACTCTTTGAAGATAATGTGGATGATTCTCTCCCTACTTTGGACGCTTCTCCCATTTATGATTCACCACCGGTCTTTGATGCTTATGATGATGATTCTAGCTCAGATTCGGATGATTTTGACTGTATTTCTGAGTATCCCGAGCTGCCTACATATGATGATTTTGATGAGGCCGATACTCTATCGAGCGATTCTTCACATGATGAAGATCCTCCGCCATCACTCGATCCTACTTTGGACGATTACTCATTCGAGGAAGACTTCTCTATGTTTCTCAATACATACTTCCCGCATGAGAGTGATGCACCTCCTCTGGACTTTGAATCTTATCGTCTTGATCCTACTTTGGATTTGAAGAAAATTTTGTCTAAGGAGAAGAAACCGGTTGACACCAAAATCCGTTGCACGTATGATTTAACACCTCTTTGTCCCCCTTCTGAGGACGCGGTTGTGCTTCTTTGCGGATCTTCTTCACACTCGGCTGAGCCTGAGTGTTATTTTCCCTTAAAGGAAAAGGTGTTCGATCCCGGTATTGAAGTCTTTAAGCCATCTCAGTATCCACCTGATGAAATAAAAGGAAAAATCTTCGGAAATTTTGAAGACATGCTTGCTCCACTTCAACTTTGCTTCCACCGTGCTCCATCGCTGCTTAAGGGAACCCTACCACTTCTTCTTTGGCTTGCCTTGTTCGCCTTAAGCTCGTGCTTATTGATGGATGAAAACTATGTCTTTGATCCTGGTGGATTTGTTTCATGCTACTTCCGTTGATGATCAAGGTCGAGTCAGGCTCACGACTCGGTAAACAAAAACCAAGCGCTTCTTGGGAGGCAACCCATGCATCTATCTTTTCGCTTTCTTTATCATAAGTGTAGGGGGGACCCCTTGGATTGCTATTTCCTCTCCTCACTTCTTAATCAGGGATTCGAGCTTCAATGATCCACTCTTAATGATTCTTGACGACCCGTGATTCCGTGTTCTACTTTATCCCGGTTCTATCCTAAACTCTTTTTGATTCACTATTTTATATTTTCTCAATATTAAAATAGGAATCTCTTAGTTGTCTTTCCCTTAGCAAGATTTAAACAACGTGCACAATGTCCTAAGTGTAGGGGAGTTTACTCCCACATGCTTAAAACATTGAGGACAATGTTTATCTTAAGTGTAGGGGGGACTTCTATCGAAGTTAAGTGGTCTTTTCCTTGTATTTGTCCTCATTTTAACCGGAAAATCAATTTTTCGACATTTTTCAAAATTTTTGATCTATTTTGGCCTATTAGTTTTTCCCTTTGTATAGTTATTTTCTTTCTTTGCTAGAATAAATCTTTGAATAAGTGGTTTTAATTTTCAAAGGTTGTGAATCTTTTGACTCAATCCGAGTTTACTCTAGCTAGTATCCTTAACGTGTTTAAGTCAAGTTTTGCTAGGCTTTTATATAGGGAGCTATAAAACGCGAAAGTCTTAACTCTCACGGGTTAAGAACAAGAACGTTTCGCAAGTTCCTATAATTGATCCTAGAGAGTCGTTTATCAAGGGAACTTTAAGATGCGATTTCTAAACTTGAAAAAGTCTAAGAATTTGCAAGATCCTATAGGCGACTCGAAAACCCAAAACTTTGATTTAATAGGCTAAGTATCCACGAGTCTCATTACTTGAGATTTTAAACTGTGGAGAACGAGAGATGATAGAGCCAATTATAAGTTCGGTATTCTTTTGTGAATTTATGTGAGTTAATTATGAGCCTATTCTCCCATCGCTTGCTAATAATTTATCTGCTAATAAATAAGGTTGTACGATTTGAAAAGTTACTTAGCTTCTAGCCCCAAATCGTTTAAAAGTTGCTCGGTAATGACGAGAGTTCATGTTGATCCCAAAGTCAGATCTTAAACCTTAATAGCTTGTTTAAGGGTTGTGATAGAGAGAAAGAATTCAATCTAATCACTAGAGAAACTTTGCAAAGCAAAGTAACTAAACAAGATGCGGAATGTAATGTTTAGCACAAGAACAAATAAGATTCAAACGTTGAACTTTAATATATCAAAGATATACGAATACCCAAAGTGGTATTAGGGTTTACAAAACCTTAAAGTAATAATAATGAAAAACGAAATGAGAAAGACACACTTTGCATGCTAACCTAGTGAGTCCTTTTATAGATGCAAGGACCCACGTACAAGATCACTACTAACAAACTATGGAAAGTATTAAGGAAATAATAACTGAAACGCGTAAAGATCTATTCCATATTTATCTTGACGGCAGGGCCTTTGACTCCAGCAGGGGAACGGATCCCCCTGCCTTTGTTATTAAGCAGGGGGAACTTACTCTAGCAGGGGTATGAGTAATCAACTAGCAGGGGAAACAAACAAGCATAGATTTATTCCCAACAAACCTCCCCTAAACTTGTGCTTTCCCCTAAAGACAAGTTTCTGAATAAATGCTAGTTGATGAGGATGCTTACAAACTCTCTGGCCAAATCTGACTATGAACCATTCTTACCAGATCATAAGCAACAGGCTTTTTGGCATCAACAATTAACTTAGCCTGTGCTAACTTCTTCAAGGTTTCCTGAGAGAAAGGATAATACCTATGATTGAGTAAATAAACACTTACACCTTCCATTACTACCTCATAAACCCCAGAATTTGTAAATAGCTTCCAATACACCAAATCTCCTTTATTCACTGCATCAAATAGAGGATCAAATAATTCATGTTCATACATTCTATGCATGCACTCCCAGATTACCCAATCCTTCTCCACACCATCCATGGTAGGAGGTTTTGCAGCAAATGTTTTCTTCAATATTTTCCACAGATCTTCTAAGTCTTCACTATCCAAAATCTGAAACATGACATCTAGGCTTAGAAATGTCTGTGCTGTATTGTCAGCCCTTGTAAGCTTCCACCAAGTTCTCCCCTTGTGTTCATAAACAGCATACTCTATAATAGCAAACTTCTTTCCAAGTTCACTAGGTGAGATTTCATCATTTTCCTGCAAAATCAGCTGTTTATCAATTTCATCATTTGATGGCCCTTGAGACTCTTTAGTGATTATGCCCACTTGCTCCATTCTCTTGAGTCTCTTTGCTGCTCTTTGTGCATTAAGTACAGACTTCTTAAGTACTTCTGGAAGACTTTCACCTGCTTGGTGTGATTCCCCTGCTGGGGATGATGCACCTGCTTGTGTAGTCTCTCCAGCTTTTCTTTTCTTTGTTGCTCCAGCTTTCTGTAGCACTTCACTTTGTCTCCTAAGATACTCAGCTTCCTCAGGAGTGTTGATAGTCATCCAATCCTCCACATCATACAACTTTAGAACTGGTCTGACTGCTCTCTTTATGGCTTCAAAGCTCATATCTCTGAAGTCACCATCCTTCCACTTTCTATGCCTTTTAAGCAGAACTTTGTAGTGATCAAGTTGCCCTTTCTCTGATGTTCTATACTTATCACTCTGAATTTGCATTGCCCTTCTTTCCAGATAATCAGTTTGAAATTTGTAAACAAGGCAAGTCAACTCATACCTGTCTTCCAAAGGAGCATTTTTCAACTCCTTCTCCCATTGATCAAGAAACTCTCCAACATGAGGTACCCTGTCATCTAGTTCCCTATGCATAATCTCAACCTGTTTTAGCATATCTTTGGGCCTCATCTTCTCCATCCTTTGATCCTGCATATCCATTTCCTCTTGTTGTAGCCTGAGAGCTACTTGTGCATCATGAGCTTCTTGGATCTTCTGCTGTTCAGGAGTCAGATGCTTGTATTTTCTCTTGGGCTGTTGCACCATGATTCCTTTTCCTTTGTCTTTTGGATCCACTGCTGGTGCTGGTTTTGCTTTAGATGCAGGTTCTTTGATTGTTATCCCCTTCTGAGCTGGTTGCTTTCTGTTCTTCCTAACAAATGTTTGAGTAATGTTCTTAGCAGGGGATAAACTTACAGCAGTGGGATCAGCAATGGCAGGGGAAACTTTTGAAGCAGTGGCTTCTTCTTGATTGCCCATGGTGAGCAATGTTTGAGCAATATCTTTGGTTGCACTCCCCTTGTCACTTCCCTTATCAGCACTTTCTCTCTCCATTCCTTCCTTAGCACCTGTTATCTTTCCATGCTCCCTACCAGGATATGAATAATACTCAGTAGATCCTTCTTTGGTTGGAATTTCCTCCCCTTTGGAAGCATCCTCATCTGTGGAAAGAATCAGTCTGGGCTTTCTCCTCCCCTCAAGAGTAGCAAGTCTGGTTTCCAAATGAGAGATAACCAGACCTTGCTTTTTGACATCTTGTACAAGTTGTGCATTCTGCCTTTTCAGGCTCATGCACATTTTCGTCAATTCCAAGTTTGTCAAAGGTTTCATACTGCTCTCAATCCTAGAAGGAGATTGCTCCCCTTGTTGGATATCATGGAGTGGGGGAGAGGACTTATTGATGGTGTCACTATCCTGCTCACCCCTTGAGGATGAGACAGTAGTGGCAGCCAAACCCCCAGGTTGCTCCAAACTCTTGGAGACTCTCCTCTCTGCTGCTTGTGAAGATTCACCAGGCAAGGGAGACCTGGCAAACCTGGATTTTGAACGCCTTTCTTGGTGTGGATCAGCAGGGGGTAGGTTCTTGGCAGGGGATTCAGCAGGTGGATTTATGGCTATTTGATGTTTGGCTTCTTCCCGTCTGATTTGGTCTAGCATGATTGAAGTGAATGGAATGTTTATGCCAGAGAACAAATGTGATGGTGCAAGTAATGTGGTGAAAAGTTTGGTTGTGTGTTTGGTTGCTGAAAAATAGTTTATGTGTGTAATGGGACCATGATCACTCATATTTAGCAAAACTTCTATAAACCTTGGATACATACAAAACTTTGAGGTGCTTGAAACATTTTTAACCATGCCTTTAAAAATCATTTGAGAAAAGCAATACTTCCTTCCTGTTGCAAAGCAGATCAGGGCAGAAGCTATCTCACTACCAACTTCATTAAAAGCAGTGGTTTTGGGTGACAAACATTGCATAACAGTATGAATCAAAAGTTTCCAATGAGGGGCAAACTGGCCTTTAGCAAACTTTAATTTTTGATTTTCAGAAAGTTTATACCCCAATTTTTCAAGACCTTCAAAAATTTCAGCCTCAGAAAAGTTGGTTATTCCATCCTCATCATCAAGGAGGAGATTCTCCCTGATGGAGGCAAGTGTGATTACCTTGGAATGACCATCAACTGTGCTTTGAATTATGACCTCTCCATTCACTGTTTTGGTCATGGCTTTAGACCAGAACTGTTGAATGTGTGAGGTATAAATGCGAGGATTGATGAGAAGGGCCACTTTGAAGTACGAAGACTTTAGAAAGGCAACAGCCTCAGCAAACTCGGCTGGTTCATCATGAAGCAAAGCAATTTGGTTATGATTAGGAGCAATTTTAAGGGTCATGATGAATTTGGAAAATAGTTTAAAGGTTTATAGAGATGGGAGGTAAGTGGGATTAGGTCGAAAGAGATTTGTGGACCTGCTGGTAAAGGGAATTAAGTTTATATAGGCGAATTGAAGAGCTGTGATTGGACCAAAATTTTCAAATTGCAAAAATATCAAGAATAAATCTTGATAAAAAATTAATATATTTGAAATAGAAGGAAAAGATTACCAATCAGCTAAGAAAGCGCCTTAAATATCTTTTAAAAAGAATAAAATATTCCCTAACCAAAATTTATGCAAGCAGGCCCAACGGCTATGAACAGGGTAACGGTATTGTCGGTCAATGGTCAAACAGGGGAATGTTGTGAAGGCAGGGGAATAAAAAATAAAAGCAGGGGAAACTTTCCTAGGGGTATTAAACTAGTCATGAAGGGACGAATGCTAACTAGCTCTGCTCTAATGCACACACTTGTATACACAAGATAGATACATAGAATCTCAAGAGTCCTCTATTCAGCAATGGTCCCAATACAAAAAGTTAATACATAAGCCCCCCTACACCAGGTAATCCCAAGAAATCATGCATACCCCAGTCACCATCCCAACCTTGTCCCTTACCTATGGTTAGTTAGTCTTGGCAATGTGTGCCACACATCTGTATTTTGAACAACAAGCTGCTTGAATAAAGAAATGCAAACACACACTACAGTGCCTCAAGGTTTCAGAGTTTAGACAAGCTGTGCAGCAGGTCATCATTACCCTGAACCCCCACTCACCAATGGATATGATCTAAGATCATATATGAGCATTCTAAGAATACCCTGAATCCTAAAGGTTTGACCTAACCTCCCCTGAAACATAGAGTATATACCTGATCCACCAAGGAGAGTAGTATGCACCAATATGAACATCTGCATTGTTAGTCTAAAACCACATAAAACCACTTTTGTAAACAGAACACACCCAGCATAAGAGAAAAATTCTCTTGGCAGGGGAATGAACCCCAAGCAGGGGAATCAGTGTTAAAAAGCAGTGGAATGAAAGAAATGGTAAAATTGACTAACAATTATACAACAACAGTAATGAAGTAACCCTGATTACACATGACAAAAATAGACATCAAATTTTAAGGAGTAACCATTCCAATACCTGCAACCAGATAATGAAACCTCCCTACCTCAAAAGCTTTTGTTAAAAGATCAGAAACATTAAGTTCTGTATCAATTTTCTCAGGGACAATCAGTCCTTTTTCAAAACAATCTCTGATAAAGTGATGTCTAATTTCAATGTGTTTGGTTTTGCTATGAAAAACAGGGTTCTTTATGATGCAAATAGTGCTGTTGTTGTCAATAAATATCTTGGTTTTAAGAAAGTTGTACCCATAATCAAGCAATTGATTTTGCACCCAAAGAACTTGACCACAGCATGCAGCAGCTGCTACATACTCAGCTTCAGTTGTGGATGTTGCCATGATAGTCTGCTTCTTACATTGCCAAGATATAAGCCTGCTCCCCAAAAATTGGCATCCCCCTGTTGTAGACTTCCTATCATTGTTGTCACCAGCATAATCACTATCTGAATAAGCTATCAGCTCAAATGGTGACTCCTTTGGATACCAGAGTCCTAAGGTGGGATGACATTTTAGATACCTAAAAATCCTTTTCACAGCAAATAAGTGACACTCTGTTGGTGACACCTGGTATCTTACACATAAGCAGACTGCAAACATGATGTCAGGTCTTGAAGCAGTGAGATACATAAGAGACCCAATCATAGACCTGTAATTCCTGACATCTATAGGCTTTCCAGGACCATCCTTGCCCCATGGATGATCCTTGTCCATAGGAGTGGACACCTTCTTCCCATCAGACATACCAAACTTCTTTACAATCTCAGCTACATATTTGTCTTGTGAGATAAATATCCCATCTTTCCTCTGCTGAACTTGTAACCCCAAAAAGAAGTTTAGTTCTCCCATAGCACTCATTTGAAATTTATCCTGCATCAGTTTGGCAAACTCTTTGCTAAGCATGGAGTTAGTTGATCCAAAAATGATGTCATCCACATAGACTTGTACTAGCAGAAGGTCACCCTTTTGTTTCTTTGTAATCAGGGTCTGATCAATCTTCCCCCTGCTGAAGCCATTGTCTAGGAGATATTTGGAAAGAGTACCATACCAGGCTCTGGGAGCTTGGTGAAGGCCATACATGGCCTTTTTCACTTTGTATACTTTGTCAGGATGTTCTGGATCTTCAAACCCTGGTGGTTGCATGACATAGACTTCTTCATCAATGGTTCCATATAAGAAGGCACTTTTCACATCCATCTGGAAAACAGTGAAGTCCATGAATGAGGCATAAGCAAGGAACATGTTTCATTGTCTTGGAGAGAGATGTCCTTGAGATCAATTGTGTACATGTTCTTCTGTCTTGGTGTTCTGAGAACAATTGGAGTGTCTTTTGGTAAGACAAATTCCTTTCCTAATACCAAGTATTCAGTGTCAGTAAACAAGACAAAATTCTTGTTATCAGTCATCTGTGACACACTGAAGAGATTATACTTGAGTTCCTTCACCAAGTACACATTGTCAAAAGTCATCCCATTTGTGACAATAGTTCCTTTTCCTGTTATAGTTCCATGCCCATCTCCAAAAGAAACACCATCATTGTCATGCAGGGGTACAAAGTTAGACAAGTAAGCTTTGTGTCCAGTCATACTTCTTGAGCATCCACTATCCCAATATGCTCTATCATCCCTTGTCTTCTTTGTTACCTGCAAAAGGAAAAACAAATTAGTTTTTCTTGGGGACCCAAGCCATTACAGACTTGGATCTACCTCGTGTATCAACATAGGATAGCTTATCAAAAACTAGAGATACACTATTAGATTGAGTACCCCTTTTGGGTGCCCAAACCCAACGAGCTGAGGCTTTCACAGCTTTTCCCCATCTTCCCATGTTCCTAGGATGCATAACTTTTCTAGCAGGGGATACCCTAGTTTTAGCAGGGGAATCCTTATGCTTAGCAGAGGGAACCCACCTTTTGTTTTGGCCTCTATTCATGTGTTGGTAAGGTCTTGGGCCAGATCTATATGCAGTATAAGGTGTTGGGATGGTCACAGAAGTGTTGGGCTTTGGGTGAACATCATTTTCCTTTCTAAGGGTTGGGGCAACATATTTCTCAGCCACTCTATTTCTCAAGGCAGGGGCAACATACTTGGCAGGGGAAAAGGATTTTGCCCCTGCATTTAGAAGAATGGCTCTAGGTTGCATATCCTTTAAGGGATTTGCAGCCACCATCTCCATTGGTGCCTTACACTCTTGATAAGTGTGTTCAAAACTGCCACATGTGAAGCAGGGCTTGGTATTGATCACAAAGTCTTTTCCTAATTGATGAGACTTTTGGTCATTCCAATTTCTTTGATTACCTCTGACATTCCTGTACATACCAGCATATTTAATGGTAGGTTTAGGAGACTGTGGCCTAGCATTAGATTTGGAAGAGTTTCCTTCTTTTGAAAATCTAACAGGGTTGTCAATTTGCTTTAAGTCAACCGGTTCCTGTTTAACATCCCTAATGACACTAGTTTTAACTAAAGACTCTTCTGTATCAAGATTATTAGGTATATAAGCACTTAAGTCAAACTCAATGTCATCCTGTTTTTCAAAACAAGGGAGACCAGTCCATGACAAGTCTTTTCTAGGATAGGCAGCATGGATGTTAGCAGGGGGTGGAGGTATAGTAGCATTCATGTTCTTAATTCCAAACCCTGTTTTGTCCTTAGGAGATTGACCAATTTCAAATGCCTTGGTTAAATCTTTTGAAGCTTTTCCAAATTTTTCAACAGTTTCCTCATCTATCTTTTGGTTAGCTTTGAAAGTTTCAAGTTCAGCAGTTAAAACATTTATAGATTGGTTATTCTCCTTGGCATCTCTTTCTAGAATCACAATGTGATCCCTATAATCACTTTCTCTTTGCCTATACTCTCTTATGGTGGACTCTAGTTGTTCTAAAGCACGTTTGTAATTATCAAGATCATTATCACAATTGATATAGTCAGCTTTTACCTTTCTGATTTGATCATTTAAAGATTCAGTATTTTTTTCTACAAGCTTTAGTACAGTATGAGTCATCATATACCTCATTGTCAGAGCTGGAACTTGACATGGCCATAAGTGCAAAGTCTTCTTCCTTTTCCTCAGCCATCAAAGCTTGATTTCTTTCCACACTTTCTGTCATAGCACTCCAGTCCCATCCATTTGCTCCATCTATCCCCTGCATTGCTACCATGGCTTTAGCACCAGAATCCTCATCCTTTCTATGGCTATTTCCAGACTTAGGTCCTCTGCATTCCCTGGCAAAATGACCCTTCTTGCCACAATTGTAGCATTCAACTTTTGCTTTATCAAACCCAGCCACATCAGATGGATTAATTGTGATCTTCTTCCCATATTTCTTGTGGAACCTGTTGGCTCTCATGCTTAGCAGAGCCATATTCCACTTGATATCCAATTCTTCTAGTGCTTGCTTACTGATTTGATTTAGATCTTCATGTAACACTGTAGATCCTAGTGGCCCTTGAGATGCTATGAAGGCACATGCAGTATCAAGGCTGAATGTAGCTGGTCTTTCTTCATCATAGGAAGGTCCAGACCTGGTAGCAGGGGAATAAGTAGCAGGGGCTACTTCTATTCCACTGTTCTTGGCGATTCCACTGCTTTGTGATATGAATGCCATGTTAGCAGGGGGATCAGCCACTCCACTTGAGTTGGTGGGAATTGTCCCTTTTGACTTCATTTCATTGACAATAGGTTCAAAAACTTTTAAGTTATTGTATATATCATCAATATTCTTGTTGTCCAAGTCATCCTTATTCTGCCAGATTGCCTTATAGACAAACCATTCTTTCTGGAGGCTGTTAAGAAACCTGGTATTCACCTGCTCTCTTGTCACCTCAATCTCAAAGAATTCCAAGTGGGCCACCATGTCTTGAAGCCTATTGTAAATAGCTCCAATTGATTCATCACCAATTGCTTTGAAAGAAACAAAATCATCCAGCATTTGGTTTTTCTTCTTCTTCTTTGTGGCTTCATTTCCTCCAAAGTTTGTGCCTATGGCTTCCCATAGTTCCTTAGCTGTTTTGTATTTCCTGAATCTGAGTTGATGTCTATTAGGTAGGGCCAACAGCAATGAGCTATGAGCCCTGACATCATGCCTTCTAGCCAGTATTTCCTTATCACATAAAGCAGCAGATTTCTTCTTGTCCTTACCTTTGGAACTTTCACCTTCATCCTTGCCTTCTTCAACTGCCACCATTTTGTTGAATTGATCACCAAACTCTATGATCTCCCAGAGAACATAGTGTTCCATTTTCAGGTATTGTTGGATTCTGAATTCCCATAATTCAAAGTTTTCAGGATCCAACATGGGTAACTTGAGGTTATTGTGGTTGTTACTATTTGTGGATGAATCTGAAGACATGTTTGCTATGAGGATTTTGTTCTTGATTTAGACAAAGTTTCTCAACAAGCTCTGATACCACTTGTTGATCCCAAAGTCAGATCTTAAACCTTAATAGCTTGTTTAAGGGTTGTGATAGAGAGAAAGAATTCAATCTAATCACTAGAGAAACTTTGCAAAGCAAAGTAACTAAACAAGATGCGGAATGTAATGTTTAGCACAAGAACAAATAAGATTCAAACGTTGAACTTTAATATATCAAAGATATACGAATACCCAAAGTGGTATTAGGGTTTACAAAACCTTAAAGTAATAATAATGAAAAACGAAATGAGAAAGACACACTTTGCATGCTAACCTAGTGAGTCCTTTTATAGATGCAAGGACCCACGTACAAGATCACTACTAACAAACTATGGAAAGTATTAAGGAAATAATAACTGAAACGCGTAAAGATCTATTCCATATTTATCTTGACGGCAGGGCCTTTGACTCCAGCAGGGGAACGGATCCCCCTGCCTTTGTTATTAAGCAGGGGGAACTTACTCTAGCAGGGGTATGAGTAATCAACTAGCAGGGGAAACAAACAAGCATAGATTTATTCCCAACAGTTCATAGCCAAGGCATAACTTATGAAGCGGGGCGCGAAGATTGGCGAGTCCGAAAAGGCCCTAACAAGGCATGAGGGCTATGTTTTGTTGCTAAAGATCCAAAAGTGATGTGAAGAATCATTTATCGAAAATCAATATGAAGGATCGAGACACGACGAAAAGCAAAAACTCCCAAAAAGTCATGGAAAAGTGTATCCAAAAAGACCCTAACAAGGTATGAGGATAAATAGATCCAAGTCAATAAAGGAGGCGGATCGTTGTATATCATAATCCAAAATAAAGATTGGAGAAAAATGAAGAAGTCGTGGTCCATATATGAAGAATCTTTCAAAAATTCCAAATGAAGAAATTCCATTTATGAAGAGAAGACCATTATTTCATGAACGTCTCTCAAGATTTTAAGTATGAAGTCGCTGCCAAATATCGGCCCGAGAAAGGTCTCAAATCGCGAACCAAGTTATGCCAAGATATGAACTTTTTGATATCCCGAGAAGCAGTTTTAAAAGATTTGGTCCTTTAGCTAACTATTGATTAAATCGTGCACTTTATTTTCAGACTAAATAATTATCGAAATAAGTCAAACAATGCATCTTCGTGATCATTCAAGACAAATAATAAAATATAAGAGATACCCATAGGAATAAGGGAGTCTAAGTGAATAATTGGCCCACATGTGTTCGTATTAGTTTACTAACTTATAATAACAATGATCTCGTTTTTAAGCTTGGTTTGGAGAAAGTGAAAAGTTGAGGATGATGATTATTCATGACATTTTCAAAACCCAAGGTATGCTTTTAATTTCTTTGCTTTGCATTTTTATAATTTTCTATCTCTTTAATAAAGGCCAATATGGATTGATTATGATGAAAAGTGTAAACATGCTTTGTAACTAATGCATTGCATGAGGACATTGCAATGGTCAAGTGTAGGGGATTTGATAGGTGTGTAAACACCCATCTTTTCTACCACTTAATTACAATAATAACCGGACCAAAACGTGTATTTTATGTCTTTTATGTCGGAATTATGCGTGGTTTGTGTTTTTGTTGTAATTTAGGACGAAATTGTGAAAAGTGGAGAAAGCACGGGAATTCACGGGCATTCACAGCTTTTGTTGAAGAAAAAGATGAAAGACGGAGTCGAGAAGTCAAAAGTGGAAAAAGAACGGAAGTCCAAGGCCAATTCTGAAGATTTATCGAAGAAAAAGTCAAAAGACGGAAGTTTATCAAAAGCCGAAGAACTCGAGTCTAATTTATTGAAGAAATTAAAGACGAGTTTAAAAGAAATCCCGAGCCACAAGTCATTAGAGTCCAAGTAAAGAAGATTAGAAGGAAAAAGGACTAATGACGCAATTAATGAAGATTAAATGAAGGAAGGGCCTAATCTTGCAATTAACAAGAAATGAAGGAGGGTAGGAAGCTTCCTAATCCTCCCCTATAAATAGTTTAGATTATTAAGCATTTGTTGTTGTTGGCTAACTTGACAAATTAGCTCTTCCATCTTTAATTTATGCACATTTAAATACTTGTCCATTTAATTACCTTGTCTTGCACCTTAATTACCATTTAATTCAAGTAAGTTTTTCTTTTTAATTCTTGTCAAGCTTTATCTTTATCTTGTTAATCCCATTCTTCCTTTCTTATTCTTTGATTGTTATTGTTTATGTTTATGATCTTGAATTTGTTGATTTATTTAAGTGGGTTTTGATTATTTTGATTTAGTTTTGTGAGTTTGATTAAATTGGATTGATTGTTTATGCTTAATAGTTGTTTATTTGCTTGTTTGATTTGATCTTGTGTTTATTTTAGCTTAGTTTTTGTTATATCCGTGCTATTTTCACTTTCCTTGTTCTTCGGATCTCTTTTCTGTTCTTGCCAGATTCGTCCCCAGCAGCATTCCGAATAGGTCTGTTTGATCGAGCTCTATACGGAATATTTCTTATTCTGAACAGAGGATTTATTCCGCGTAACAGTTTTGTAGAAGTTGCTTATTCGGAATATTTAATTATTCCGCATAGGGGTTTTGAAGAAATTGCTATTCGGAATATCCTGTATTCCGAATAGGGGTGATTTTTCCGCATAGACTTGGCTTTCCGCATAGGGAAGTATTTTCCGCATAGGAGGATTTTTCCGCATAGAAGATCTTTCCGAATAGGCTCTTTATTCCGAATAGGGACAGCTATTCCGAATAGGGGATTATTCCGCATAGGGTCTAATATTCCGAGTAAACAAATATTCCGAATAGGGCTATCTTTCCGAATAGGTGACAGTTATTCCGAATAGCATTTATTCCGAATAGGAGTTTATTCCGGATAGGGAAATCTTAGTTTTTAGTTTTCTGCCTTTTCAGTTTAAGCTTTATTCTTCCCGCCTTTTTCCTTACTCGCACTTTAAGTTTATTTGCCTTAATTTAAGTTTTAGTTTTAGTTGCGATTTAAGTTTGCGTTATTTACTTTATTGCCCTTTAGTTTTAGTCGCGCTTTAAATACTTGCACTTTATTTTAATTAGACTTAGATTTATTTTAATTGCACTTTTACTTTAATTGTTTGCACCTTTAATTTTCAAAACTACAACGACACATCTTTGTTCCACCAAAGTTCAACTGAGTCACACATTAAACATAAGTTTTTCAATTCGAAGAGACATACTTAAACGAACTTAATTTTTATACGGGCCAAAAGCCTTGTATCAATTTCTCTGAGCCTGAATCCATGCCTGATGATGAGATTCTCCCTGAGGGGATGATTGAAGAGGAGGAGGATGAAGAAGATGACGACCAGCGGTCACTATCTCCTCTAAAGGAAATCGTTGTGTCCACCCAGCTATTGATACCACTCCTCCTCCCAAGGAAGCTGTAGTAACTCCCACCTCTGCTACCTCTGCCACTACAGTCTTCCAAAGACCCGTATATGATCTGATAGCTGAATTCTTATTGTTTGATCATCCTGCCTAAACCAACTTTGATATATTACCAAGGGAGGATGATTATGCACAACAAAGCCTGAACATCCATAATCTTAAACCTGAATGTCATCAATCAGATATGGAACGCCTGTCAAGAAAGCTGGACATTATAAAATCTGAGATGCATTCTTTCACTGTCAACTTTCCAAGGATCATAACACAGGCGGTTAAGGATGCAGTCACTGAACCTATCAAAGGTGGTACAAGAAAGGGAATGTCCCAAGGACTTAGTCATTTGTCCACACGTATCAAAGATGCCATCGTCACAGAGGTCCCTTCAATTTTCCATACTCATGAATTAACAATGCATAGGTAGTTTGAAGCTGTATGAAACAGGCAACTTCGTCACACCAACTTTATCATTGATCATGTTCATCGCAACACAAATGGAAATTGCAACCACCTGCTGAAAATTACAAGAGCATCAAGGATCAGGCAACGCGAAATGGCTGCCTTTGTTGAGCAGATTGCCAAGCACTTTCAGGCACGTTCATCCAAGCGTCTGAAAAGACAGGTTGAACGTGAGGGGGAGAAGGAAAAGGTACTTGACCTTGAATCTGCCAAACAAAGCTCAGACTCTGCTGACAATAACAACACTATTACTTCACCTGTCCCTCTCCAAGTCATCACACCAGTTATTATACCATATGATGAGGATGAAATTAAGGGGGAGCAACAGACTAAGGATGGAGTTGATTCATCAAAGTCCCTGACTCTGGTTAACACCAGCGAGGCTGTGGATGATGGTGAACCAGCTGCCAAGAAACTCAAGTTCACTGTTAGCTCCCTACCCAAAGCTTATTGTCATCAAAGTCTACTAAGTTTTGGCATCAAAGTCCCTGACTCTGATTATTCCTCTTTCGATTCTTCGTAAGCAGGTGGGTAATGGAATGTCTACTAAGTTTTGGCATGATGTTTGGATAGGTGAGACCTCCCTTCAATCGAAATTTCCTCGTCTTTATCGTCTTGCTTTGGATAAAGACTGTAATGTTGGTGATTGTTGGAACAACGGCTGGGTTTTTAGTTGGTCGCGGATAATTGACAGAGGTATTCTCTTGCAACAGCTTAATGATCTCTCCTCTACGTTAGATAGTGTCTCTATCTCTGATTCGGAGGATGTTTGGAACTGGTCGATTGGTTCTCCGTTCTTTTCAGTCAAATGTACTCGTGAGCACATTGATAACTTTCTTCTTCTTGATGAAGGTTCTGAAACAATTTGGAATCAACACCTTCCAAAGAAGATAAATATTTTTATTTGGAGAGCTATTCGGGACCGTTTACCTTCTAGATGGAATCTTAGTAGGAGAGGGATTGAATTGGACACTCTTTCTTGCCCCATTTGTGGTGTTACCGTCGAAACTTCTTTCCATACTTTGTGGTCGTGTTATTTAGCCGAGGCTATTTGGAAGAAAGTTTTTGATTGGGTGGGGATGGATGTCCCTTGTCATAACCATATCCGCGACTTATACTCTTGGATTGGTAATTTACACGTGTCTTCCACGAAAAAATCTGTCTTGCAAGTTATTTGTGGTGTGGCTTTGTGGGCTTTATGGAAATTTCGCAACGAGTATATCTTTGGCTCCACACCTCCAAATCGTAGTGTTTTATTTGATGTTATTATTGAGAATTCATTTAGATGGTATTCCTCTAGAAATAAGTTGTCTTCCATTAATTGGAACAACTGGATGCAAAATCCTCTTTTGTATTCTCCGTTGTAATTTTCTAGCTTTTTGCTAGTTTTTAATCCACTGCCGTTCAAAAAAAAAAGCTCCCTACCCAAAGCTATACAAACCCAAGCTCAGACGGCTTTTCTCAAAAGAGCTGAAGAGCTGAAAAACATAAGCGTGGTATCCTCTGTCTCAAAGAAAGGAAAGGAAATAGTTATGGTAGACTCAGACGCCAAACTAAAGAAAATAGCTGCAATGCTAGAGACAGGAGGATCAACCACAAACCCATCCCAGTTTACAACCTTCACATCTTCAAATGAGAATCCTCTTACACCTGAAGAAATTGAGAAACTTGCCATTGAATTCAAAAGGTTGAATGAAATCAAGAAAGACAGGGAGCTCAATGAGGAAACTCTGAGAAAAATGACTCCACTTCAAAGGGAGAAACAAAGACAAAGGTTGAAAGAGATGGAAGCCAAACGCACAGAGGCACTGAATAAGGTAAAAGCTGATTATGATGCCTGCGTCAACAACAGGTATGCACCTGGAAAAATCACCAAGTTCAAGTACACTATTCACAAGTCTACTAACACACCATAAATGATTTTGTGGATAGATAACCAACAGGACAATATGAATGTCTTTGAGGACTTCAGGTTAAAACAACTTGGCTTGTCTGAATGGTTTGAACTTGAGGCTTTGGCTGCTAAAAGAACTGGTCAGGCAAATTTTACTCTTCTTAAGACCCTCAAAGCTAAATTTAACTGGGTGAAAGAAACTGCAACCAAGCTTAAGATAGATCCCCCTTCACAGCTGTTTGAACAAGAACCTCCAAAGTCTGGAAAGAAAAGAAGAAGGGTAACTCAATTTGTTAAGGAAACCTTCGTTACTGATGATGTTCAAGTTGATGCAATGCACAGGGATTTGGTATTACCAAATGGAATCATTGGTCCTATTGATGGTCAAACTTACACTGAGCCTGAAAGAGGTATGGCCTTCATGAACATGGCTTGTCAATATGCATTCCAAAGGGAAGATGAGCTAGGTTTAGCATCAACCATTCAGTTGCTTTGTCTCAAAAAGGGACTCAAAATTAACACAGAGTATTCCAAGGTATTTGCACAAGCTTTGTAGGCCGAATTAGATACTAGGACAGACTTAGCTGAAGCTGAAGAAAGAATAATAAATGATGACTATTGAAGGATTTCACAGCTGAAATTTACCTTCATATTTTATTTTACTTTTGTATTGTACTTGTAATTTCCTTTAAGTATTAATAAAATCATGAGGTATGTTTGTTTAGATCTGTTATGAGTAAGAAGAAGTTGTTATCTCACTTACCTTAACTTATATAGATCTAGCTGTATTTATGTTTAAATAGGGGGGATTTTTGGAAATCTAAGTTTGTTAGATTCCCTGTATCATAGATTTAAACACAAATCAAGCTGTTAGATAGTATCTTGCCTGTGCCAAGGAGACAGGCAAGTATCGTAAGACTCACAGAGATCTAAGTCTCTGTGAGCAACCTCAGAGGAGTCCATGTCAGAGACATTGTCAAGGAAGTCAAAGATTACTTGAAGACATACTCATTGGCTGTGATGGATAACAGCCAAGATGTATCAGGGACTCTGAGGGGTTGAGGGTTAACAGGGGTGGCAATACCCTGTTAACACTCAACACACTTTGGACATACCTTAGTGTGTACGAGACTATGAAGAAAAGGGAAACTGTGTCAGCTCTGTTTCCCTAAAGCATTGTGGCAGACTACCAAGAATAGAAGAGCATCTTGTGACAGAGGTCTGACAAGTGTCTGTCTAGTGTAGTCATCATCAACTAGTACTTTGGTCAACCTCGTACCACTATAAATAGGATATGTAGCCTAGCATTAACGCTCAACACTTTGAAAGAATTTACACATTAATGCTTAGAACTTAGTGAACCAAACAGCTGCGACTGTGTTCATAAGTTAGGTTTTAGTTTGTTCAAAGTGTGCACAACACATTGTCATCAAACGGTGTTATCCATAACACTTGTAATTCTTTATTATACAATAATAAGTATTACGTTTGAAAAGTAATTACTTGTGTTGATTAGTTAAGTTTATTGTTTCTTGCATTGTTTAGGGACTTTCATAAACCCATCAGAACCAAAGTAAAATTTTGTGTAACAGGCTGCATAGTTCACGTTTTTTTAATGAGCCAGCTACCAACGACACACTTCCGTGACAATCGTCACCCGCCTTGTACAACGACAACGAAAGCAACGGTGGCATCGAAGAAGGACATGACAGAAGTAGCAGCAAGGTTGGAGCATAATTGTATCACATTCGCATTTATCACTTTCTCGGATATTGAGATGATCAGACTTAGGTAAGCTCAACCGTTAAAGATGTTATGATTTATTGATACTTATGTGGTATGGTTGTAACCTTAAAAGATCGCCCGCCAAGATTCGGTTTATCATAGAAACTCGGCATGGCTGCAACCTTAAAAGGTCGCCCCGCCAAGATCCGGTTTATCATAGAAACCCGACATGGTTGCAACCGTAAAAGGTCGCCCCGCCAAGATCCAGATTGTCTATCTTTCACCGCACTTGTTTAAACACATCACACCTTACCATCCTCTCTTCGGGTTCATGATATCAGGGTCAAACTAAAGCTTTAGAGTAAAAAAAGTGGGTCTCCGTCATAGCTGCAAAATTTATAATTTTCCTCGCCAATACACAAACATATCACGGGCCATTTTTTTGACACATTCAAAACCAAAATAACAAAACACAAACAGAGATATAAGATGTCAATGATACGTATCTCATACATTAAGCAAAACAGCCAACCTCATAACTCATCAAATCACACTTTCAATCTTATAAAATCCCAAAAACACAACCTCATGGTAACCCATTTATAACTATTATGTTATAATTCAAACTCCACAATAAAGTATAATAAGTATGAAAGTAACTTACCTTTTTTCCTCCGGTTACCATCCCGCTGCCTGACAACCACCCACATGAGGCATCCAACCTCGCCACACATCGACCCACATCACCGCACACCACCAAAGGCTGCAATGAAGAGATCGGAGGCAACAAAGGGGTCCTATTTTTAAGCCATTATAATCCAATCACACATCACAACCACTGCAACCAAACAAAACCCACAAAAGCACCAAATTTTCTTTTCTGTTTCAAGATCTAGGGTTCTTAATTTTAATGAAAGAGAGAGGGGCAGATTGGTACGTGTTTGTGTGTTTGTGAGAATATTAGCTATATAAAACCCCCAAATCCTCTAGCCATTAGCAATTATTGTAGATAAATTAATGGCCAAAATCACCAAAGGGCAACAACCTAGCATTAATCAAAGACCAAATGGCAAATGCTCAGTTAATGCTACGGAACTGATTAACGAAAAACGGAGCCAAGAAACGGAGTGTGTCAGGGGATTGGTGTGTGTTTGTGTGTGTAAAAGTTGTGAGGAAGGAGCAAATATGTGAAGGGGAAACAAAAAAGTTTTTTTATTAAGATTGTGAGGAGAATCACTGTTCCTAGGGAATCAAAATTCTCCTCTATAATAGAAAAGTTAATTATTTTATTAAAATATAAAATATATTTAAATTTAATAAATTATAAAGAGTGTGTAATGATGGGCCTATCAAAAGTTTATAAACCTATCTTTCTTTTGGATTTATTGTCACCGGAAATATTGGTTAAAATATTTTCTTTACAAATCAAAACAAACAACATAATTTAATCCTAATGTTTTTTTTGGTAACCGTGATTTTCGACTCATTGGCCGACTAATCCACGGGGTTTGAGCCCACCGCCACACAGACTCAAACCAGGTAAAGCCCTCTCTTTTCAGGAGGTTGGCGTGACCACTTCAAAGTTGTTTGCACCTAGTAGGAATTGAACTTGAGACCTCACACACTTTGGAGTGATAGCCACAAATCTTTTTGTCACAAATCTCCTGGCCTTAAACTCCTGGCAAGCAAACACGCCTTTAAGTTTATTTATATAATAGACTTTATTTGTATACGAAACTACTCATTTATATTTTCTATATTAATTTTAATTCAATTGATGAGATTGAACACAAAATTTATTTTCACCATCTTATACAAAATTAATATATTTTAAACTGTTAATCTTTATGCGAAAAAAGTATACCATTACGAATAACATTTAATTATCTTTCTATAAATATGTTATATGATACACTTTCGACAAATTTTATTTTTTTCGCTTTTCTCACTTTTTTTCATTGTCGAAAATTATCAAAGATGATACTAGTATCATATATGATGTAACACCAGTATCATATATGATATAACTTATCATATATGATATAAACCAACCAATTTCATATATATATATTAAGTTATTAACAGTAATTTATGATTTAACACTTGTATCATAAATGATGAAACACTATTATTATATATAATATTTCACGTAAATTTTAGCAACAAGAAAAAAACGAATTTTTTTTCTTTAACAATGTATCATAGTGCATATTGATAGAAAGATATCAAATGTTCGTCGCAATGATATTTTTTTTTCGTTTAACAATTAACGATTTATAAGATATTTAAATTATAACAAAATTGTGAAAAAAATATTTGATTTCATTCATTAAATGAAATGAGATGAATGGTGATGATTAGTTTCCTCGTATCAAAAAAATATATAATATCCAAAATATATTATAAGGCTGAAAGTAGCTAATTGTCAACTCATTTTTCTTTTTTTCAAATTACACAAATTAAACACTCGATAATCATACAATCAATCAAACACTCGCAATGATAACTAAACAAGAAAAAAAAATGTTCAAATTTTATTAAAAAAATAAGATGTTATAAAATAAAAATAAAAAACGATTACAAAATTAATAATAATAAAAGTTAAGACCTTTACCATCCATGATTAACAATTGTGGCATTTTAACAGGGTCTCATTTGAAATGTTGTTTCAAAACTTTCTAGCATTTATTAAATGCAAAATCTAAAAGATAAAGTGTGTGATATTGTTCTATCAGTTGTTGCGACAATTTGTTGGTTTATATGGCGATCTCGCAATAGCTTGATAATGTCCCTCTATCCTCACATAACACACTAGCCTCCATTACTGCTCAACTTAATGATTTCCACAAATTTGTTGCACGGTGGTCTACTATGAGTGCTTCTTCGGCGATTGTCAACCTTGATTCCGCATCACAATCTTCTCCACAGTGTATTCCCCCCCCCCCCCACGGCCTTTCGGTGAAGTTAAACTGTGACGCTGATTTCAAGAATTCAAATGCCGCTTTTGGAATTGTGGTTCGTGATTCTACATGTTATCTCCGTCATGCCCGGGGTAACCTTTGCCATGCCATATCTCCTCTCCATGCAGAGATAATCGCAGTTCACAATGCCTGCTCACTAGCACTCAATCGAGGATGGTTTAATGTTATCGTGGAATCTGACTCCCAACTAGCTATCTTTTTATCATCTTCTTCCGAAATATCCCCACCTTGGAGTTTAGCTGCACTTGTGGAAGATATTCGCTCATGGGCAAATTATATGCACTTATCGTTTTCTTGGGTTAAACGAGAAAATAACAAAGTTGCTCACTGGGTTGCGCGACATGCACTTTCTACCACCACAATGTTTAGTTGCGATATATCTTTTCCTTTAGAACTCACCTCGCTTGCAAGGAGTGATTTGTATGACCTTTAACTTTTTTCTAACGCATGCTTTTATTCAAAAAAAACTTATGAAGACATCATTGTAAGTCGCAGAAAATTGACCAACTTTTGGACGAATTATTTTTTTTCATTTACAGTTAACAATTCATAGTTTATCACGTATTTTGTTATGAAAGTACTCTTTATGTCTCAAATAATTGTTCACTTTAACTTTTTGCAATTTTTCTTTATCGACTTTAACTTTAAATGTATATTTTTGTATCATATAATATTTGATAAAAATTATATTAATAAAAATACATATAAAACACACTATATCTATAGATTTTGCATAAGTATTATATAATACACGGGAATATAATAAGGTCAATGATGAACCAATTTGACTTTGAAAAGTCATATTGAGCACTTATTTTGAGACAGATGTTGTACACAGTTACGCTCGACGAAAACTCTGTCGTCTTTTGACTATTTCATGATATATACATATCTTAAACATGTACTCAAACTTTACACAAAACTATCTTTTCATCGGGAGTCTAGGGTTCATACTTGTTTTTTTTTATGATAGTTCTTAAACATATTTTTTAGTTTGTATATAAATAGATTGATGTAAAATAAAATGTGAGAAAAATATAAAAATAATAAGTTTTTATAAAGAATGAATTACGAGTATTTTATTAACTTTTTTGGTATTCGCGATCGAAAGATTAAAACAAAGATAGGATACGTTTGATTTTGGTAATGAAGCGGACGCGTCTTCTGTGAGGTAAAAATACATAGGTTGGTCAAAAAATCGGTTCATGATTTAATTCGAAAAAAATATTTAATAAGTTTTTTTAAAATCGATTTTTCACAAACAGATCGGTGGTTCGTAACCGGATTAATAAAATGACCAGGAGTAGTTTAAAATCCGGTGAAAATCGGTTAAAACCTAATCGATCTTGTTAAAAACCGGTTACAATCGATTCGATCCAGTTAAAACCAAGCAAAATCTTAATAAAAATTTGTTTCAAATCAATTTGGTTTTAAAGCAAACCATTTTATTGACTGATTGACTCAAACCGACCAATAAAAAATCCAATCTTATTCTTAAAAAATCTGATTTGCTCACCTCTACATTCAGTCTTGCTAATTGTCTAAATCAAGCTTGATGTTTAAAGATTCTGGTCGAGTTTCAACTAAATGTGCAGCTTTATTATACTTACTAGACGAGTACCCGCGCATAGCGGCGAAAATGTCTTGTTGTTGATAATTAGCGATAAGCGATATCGTCGTAAGTGTAAGTGTTTCGTGTAATATTCAAAATAAAATGTGATAAGATGAAAATGAATTTACGAACGTTTGTAACATAAGAATTCTTAAAATGTATCAAACAACATATCAAGAGATAGAGTGTAACTGAAATTGAAACATTACAGGAGTTTTGAGATAAAATCTAACAACACATGTTATTCGTTGCGTAAAACTTATTGGTATACAACATTTAAGGTGTAAACTCCTCATCGACCAAACTCTTTGACTGATTTCATTAATACCTTGGTAGTTGTACGTGATATCCTCTGATAAATGCAACATAAAGATGACAATGCGAGAAAACGCAAGCATAGAATAGACACCCACGTTTGAAATTGTTTACCCTTGATCTTTGTTGATAGTCATCGCAAAGCTAATGCGGACCAGAAAATATGTTTTCTTTAGCTTAAAAATGAACGTGTCTTCTTCAAATAGAGCAAGAGGAATTCTTGACAAAAGCATCCTATCTCTAGCATGTTATCCGACATCAACTTTAATACTGATAATATTTGGATCAAAGCATTTGCATATCAACCAAAGCGTTTGCATATCTGGCATCCATCGAAATATTATGCCGGCACATAGTTACAGCACATAGTTACCGTGATATTTTACTTACACAAAATGTTACATAATACCCTTAACCAAAATATCATTATTAATATATAATTATATGATGATAGAATATCGTTGTTATGCGCATATAGTCATCTATTATGTACTAAATTGATAAATCAATAAAACATTGCCAAAAATCCTTAGCCACTTTGTTTTTGCTCATTTCAATTGTACGTTTACTTTCATCAAGTGCATGCTACAATGGTCGAAAATTCTATTGTGTTTCATAAGTTTTACCTGTACCATCAAGTCACTTTATAGTTAGCCATCATTGTCTTTTCTTGTATTGACATAATGACATTATTCTATTCTAGTAAAAAATGACAACTAATAAAAGCAAAAATACATCTACTTATTACATTCGCGTTAAATATACACAAAAATCAAAATTAAAACACTTTAGATATTAGTGACATATTTAATTCAATCAAGGAATTGATTTTTATACAAAAATTGGTATGTTACATTTGAAAGATAATTTGTCTTTTCCTAAAATCGTTAGGATTCTCGCTTTTAGTCGTTATTAAGACAAGTTCAATTCTTGTTAAATATGTCTATATTCCTTTGTAACCTTTGAAACAATGTGTACCAAAGAATGAAATAATAATTAAATATCAATATAAGTTGGCTTATTTTCATGCTCATAAAAAGATAAGGTTTGAATCACAAGTTTAGCGCATTTTCAAGAGTGATCATAATTAATTTTATAAAGAGGCTTAATAAGGTATAATGTAACGAACTGAGATGCTAATACTTTTGCAGTCGCTGTAACAAACAAAAATAATATAAATTTTGTCGTTTATTTATAATTTGTATTTATGTACGTTGTTAAAGCAAGATGTTTTAGCAAAAAAAAATTCTAAAAAGAAACATAGATATCAGTATATTACAACATGTTAAAAAAATAGTACACTTTCAACCTTCATCAATTCTCTTTCATCGATTAAACTATAAATCATTTTCAATTCCCGACAGTCGGAGTTGACATGTCTTGTTCATCATCATCTTCTCAACTGAGAAGACAATACCGTCTTCTTAGTTTCAATTTAAGAAACAAATTATGTCGTTAGGAGTGGGAATGGGAACGATGTGAGCCTGTATATAAAGAAAAAAAGAGGATGTACAATTCCGCTGGCTCATTTACCGGACCCATAACCATGTGAGCCTGTATTAAGTAAAGAAAGTTACTTAAAACGTAAATTCTCTTTTGCACAACTTCTTTCCGACCTCTAAGCTCAGACCTAATTTTGGCATTTTAAGCATGTCGTTTCCTCCTCTCCAACGTCGCAGTAGCCTTCGCCTTTTCCTGCAACCACCGTTGTTGTTTCAACTTTGCGGCAAAACATAAAAAAAGTCACCATAAGATCGACTGGATAAGATATGCCATACGAATATCTGTCAGGGGAAACATTAGACTCTATGTTTAAAACCTTGAGGATTACAATAAAAAATAAGGACTCAAAACATCGAAAAATCCTAATCTAGCCAGCTCATTTACCCGACCCATAATTGGTTGACACGACCCACAAACCGGCCATTAAACGTAATATTTTTAAAACCTTAATATTAGAAGACTTCAAAGTGCAATCAAGAGGAAATTGACGAAGTGTCAATTAAAAAAAGGTTGTAGCTTTAAAAATCCCAAACGCTGCTTTAACAATTTAAAACTGACTCAGGTGCCAAACACCCTGTTAACTTATGCACCACGTAAACAAATGCAGGTCAAACACATAAACCGTAAAGCTGCGAATGGATGGGCGATATATATAAACGTGAAAAATAATTTGACTCAGATAAGAAAAAGATACAAAAAAAATTTAATAGCGCAATGTATCTACTTGCTTTGAAATTTTGAGAAAAGGTGGTATAAATTTTACACATTCAACTGAACTGATTTTCCACCCCTGCTTTTCTGTTAAGTTCTGCAATAATTCTCCTTTCACCACTGCACCTCACTCGACCACCGAACTGATAAAATATATACCTGACCATACATAACATACTAAAGACTTCTTATAAAAACATCTACCTTTATATCGCTCTAATAGGTAAGATGATCTTCCGAACATTTATTTAGTTTCCTCCACAGGCCTCTTTTTCTTCCGGTTAAAAACCTAAGCAGCAATGTAGTATTTGAGATGTCATTTTTTTAATAACACACACATAAAGATAGGGACGGTATCACAATATATGAAGCATTTGACCTAGAATTTCTGACGACATCATAGGATGAGACATGACCCATACACAGATTTTAAACATCCACCTATAAGTCAAACATCAATACATAAATATACCTATAACAATCCTAAGATATACTACAGAATTTAAGATTTGTATATCTCACCTTCTTAGCAGCCTCCAAGATTCTTTAGCAAATCAACAACTTTTGAATCATCTCAAAAATTCGATATGCAGTAATAAGCACCTGCTCTAATGAATAGAAGTTGGTCGTAGCTTGAATGGGTCCTCTTTGAGAAGTTGTTTATATAGGCACAAGGAAGTCAAACTTTGAGTTTCAAACCCTTATTTTTCATGCTATGAATATTAGTTGTTGATTAGGAAGGTTGTTTTCATTTTACTGGAAGGTTGTTTAATGGTTGATATTGTATTCTTAATTTTCACACGCTATACTATATATACATTGTTAGTTTGTTCAACTTTTCAATTAGTCATTACAACTGTTGAACATTCCCTATTATTTGTTAATTACACACGACTTGTCAACATTGCCATATTTGTTTTTTTTTTCAACTTTCAACAATTAGGATAAACCCTTTATAGGGTATATAGATTGGCTTATTGCGACCAACAAAAATAGGCAAAGAAAATGAAGACCATACACATTTATTGTAGAGATCTAGGTGACTCTGACAAAGAGAAATACTAAATTGACTAATTTATATGACCCCATCCATAATGGGTGTCACAAATTGACAAATATGACCCCATTAGAATATTATTGCATCTTAGGGGTGTGCATGGTTCGATTTAGGTCGGTTTTTAGTAAAAACCGAAATCGAACCGTAATATTCGGTTTTTATAAAACCAAAAACGTTCAGTTTTGAGCGGTTTAGTTTTCTCGGTTTTTAGTCGGTTTCGGTTCGGTTTTTCGGTTTTAAAACCGTTTATATTTGTGCGTAGCCAGTTTATATTAACAAACTTGTTTACGTAAAAAAATGGTTATTTTTTTTTCTATTCTAAGCCTAATAACGTTTATCCTAAAATATTTAGAATTAAACATACATTTACAAAATACATAGATTAAAGTGAGCATATGAATTATACAAACGATCGTTGTCACATATTTAATAATATATTGTGAAAGTAAACACATGCAGATATAAATACGAATATAGATATTAAGATTAATATATTATGTTTCACCCAAAAGAATATTTTAGTATTTAGAATTATTATTTATTTTTTAAATAGTATTAAATATATATTGTTATATAATTAAGAGGTTCGGTTTAGTTCGGTTTTTTGATGAAAATCAAAACCGAACCGTATACTTTTGGTTTTTAAAAAAATAAAAACCGAACCATCGATTTTTTCTTCGATCGATTTTTTCGGTTCGATTTTTTCTGTTTTTTTATTCTCACCCCTATTGCACCTTCAAAAAGAAGACAATAACTACTTTCTCAAACACAATCCAACAATTTAAAAAAGACAATGTCAATTCTCCAACCATGTATTTATAAAAGAGTGCTGATACATGAACCCCAATAAGAAAGTTTAAAAACATATCTAAGTTTACATTTTGGATTATGATTGGTAAAATAAAAGAAGCCTACTATTTTATATTTTCTTTTTTTCATCTCAACTTTTCATTACGATACTTGTCTTAATTAAACCTCTTTTTAACCATACGAATTAAGTCTCTATAATTTTTCTTTATAAAAACTTTCAATACACAAAAAACACTATTTTTACATATTTAGACTCTTAGGAAACTTGTAGTAACAAATTTTTTTTGACTAAGGGTGTGTTTGTTTTTGCAAAAAACGTCTGAATCACGTCTGAGTCTGACTAGTCAGACGCGGTCAGACGTAACGGTTGTTTGTTTTTTCACTAAGATTCAGAGGCATGATGTAGTGTTTTTGCTACCCTTTAGGAAAAGAGAGCAAAAGTGGCAAGTATTAAGTGTCGGTTTAGGAAAATCGAGCACTAATGACCAAATAAGTTCAAGTTCGTTTCCCAAGGAGGCTTAGTGTGTGTGTATTGAAATGATTATCTTTGTGATTATATTGAGAAAAAGAAAAGAAGAAATGAGATTAGAAGAGAATGACGGTTACGACGACGGATTAAACTAAGACGAAAAGGTCGATCACGTAAAACCGTAAAAAGTGCAAAAATTAAAATTTTAACCTAAAAGTTCCTAAAAATTACTAAAAATCCACAATAATATTCTAAGAGTTTACAAAAAATCCAAACTTGCTAAAACCTTTTAATTAATTAGATAATGACTTTTTAATGCTAATTAAAGCCCTAAAAATCAAAATTAATTATTAAAAAGTCCCAAACAAGATTTAAAAGTTTGTAAACCTCAAAAATAACCTAATTAAGCTAAAAAGTATTTTTTTAACTTTTAAAACCAAATAAAACTATTTTTAAACACTTAAAAACTATTAAAATCAATTAAAACTTAAATTTATTCTAGAAAATAATTGAAAAGCCCTAAAAATATTTGGAAAGTTACAAAATTCCTAATTAAGTGTCTACAATCTAGGAAAAATGTAAAAACTTAAAAATCAGACTTTTAATTTTTAATAATAAAATAATATTAAAATATTCAAAAAATTCAAATTTATAAAAAAAAATCTAAAAAATTACCAAAAATCTAGAATAATTTAACTAAGACAGGAATGCAATCAAAAGTTTCCAAAACCTTTTTAATAATTTTATATTAATTTCCACAGTTGGTTAAAAACCCTAAAATCATATAAAATCAAAAAATAGCTAAAATGAAAACTTTAATGGCTGTAAACCTCAAAAATATAATTAAAAACCTAAAAACTATTTTTCCAGATTTTTAAAATACCTTTTCCTATTTTTTATTTACTTTTCAAAATTTAAACTTAAAAAAATCCTAGTAAATTAATAAAACACGTGAAAAATAAAATTTTTTGAACCAAAAAGTCCTAAACCCAAATAAGAACAGAGGAAAAATGCTAAGTTGTAAAAACCCTAAGAGAATAAGCTGGAATTAGCTTATTACTAAGCTGTTAAGTTAAATAAGCTACAAACAATAACTCCTTAAGTATTTAAGAGTCCAAGTGATAACCAGTCAAAGACCCTAGGGCAACTGGTTATCACGTTGGAGTGTGAGAGGAGTGGCGCAGGTTCGAGTCCTGGCCACGTACTTTTTGTAAAAACTTTTTTTTTTTTACCTTTAAAACTCAATATCAGTAACTTAAACTACTCTAAACCAAACTTTTAATCAAAAACAAGCTAGAATCAAACCTATAGAATCAAAACAAATGCCCAGTTTACAAGATAACTGATGAACACAAAGTGTATGTCTTCCCTTGTGAAGATAGAACAAGAGGGCTTGTTCTTGGAGTTTTGCTGTTGTTTGATGGACAATGGGGGCACCCCTACACTGAGTTTGAGTGTAGGGAGTCAAATATAGCACAAAAAACACAAGTCAATCACACAAATCAAGCTCAAATGTCCAAGATCAGTTACTATATTCAGAAAATTGGACTTGGGTCCTTTGCTGGTTTATATTGCACAAATCTGAAATTCAAAGCTCACAAACTTGCACTCAATCCGACCAAATAGCATACAAGCTATACACAATCCTTACTGGACCTAATACCTAGCAGCTTTCAAGATCTAAAGGTCAAATTCACATGAAAATAATCAGAAAAATAGGTTTGCTGATTTTTATGCTACTTTCCAATTTTAGAACATGCAATTTGCTTTGAAACTTTACCAAACTGAAAGCCAATACTAATATTACCTACTAAAAACCTAATGAGTGTGTTAAACCAATTTTAAAGCAAAATGCAGTAGCTTAAATGGGCTTATCCTGTATTCCCAAACACCCCTTTAAATCTAAAAACCAAAATTTATCAAAGCAAACCTTCTCAAATCTACTCAAATCTGATTTCAAATACTTCTAACATGCATCCTAGGCACAAATGAGCATAATCAAACAATTAAACAAACACCTAAGCAGCTTTCAAGCAAATCATCCAAATCACATAAATCTCAAACTTGTAAACTGAAAACCAATGAGTTCAAGGTTTATACCTTGTGGGACCCACATCCAGGCCCCACTATGGCAGCAAAGCCATCTCCCATCAGCTTATAGCTGGGCTATTGGCTTATAGGAACAAGATAGCTAGTAGAGGATGCTAGTGGTGGTCACAAGGACACACACACCCAATATGTCTTCTAAAAAAGAAAGGATATTATGAACCTGCTAAGAGAGAAGGAAAAGACTGTGTAAAAGCTAAAGGCTGACCCCTAGCTTATGGATAAAGCTAGAAGTGAGCTTGAGCTTAGATTAGAACTGTGATAAGCTCAAAAGTGGACCAAACAATGGTTGTCTAAGATTGGGTACCCACTATACCAGAACAAGCCATGGTATCATGGACATACACAATCTCAAACACCACTAAACTAACATATTCCATCACCATTTCATCAGATTTTTATGAAAATTTAGGGTTTAAGAAAACCTTGAAATGAAAACAGAAACTTGGAAAACTTGATTAACTTGCTAAAAAACTTAAAAGCAAACTGAGCAATGATAACTTAATCAACTGAAATATAAAATGGGACTAGCTTTCTTCACATAACACTTAACCAACTTTCATTCATAAAAGGGCTTTACAAGGATGTGAACAAGGAAAGCAAGAACAAAAAACTATGCTAAGTCTTATGTGTCCTTATATAGGGACTTACAAGATTCTAGAAAGCAGAAAAACACTAAACCGTAATGCTTGTTGAATTCCAGGAATACCCTTAAAGATTTTTGAATTCAACTTTGGATGCAATGTGATGATTTTTTGGCTGTATGCTGATGCAAGCTGGATAAAAATGATCTTGGCCATCAAAAGGAGTCTTTGAGAACACGAAAATGTCATGAGTCGTTGATCCTCTGTCCTCAGTTTGTCTTCAAGCTCAATTGTGGGTCAGGGGAGGGTTGGAGAGCCATGTGGGGATGAGGGTGACGTTTTTGGGAGTTGGGTTTGGGTTTAGGGTGTGATGAATTAGTGTTCTAGAAACATTGAGCAAAAACCCCTTTGATTAGGGTTTAATTCATCCTGGGATTAAGTAGGGTTTAAGGGGATAATGGGGTGGGTTTAATCTGATTTAGGGGTAATTAAATTTAAAAAGTTGTTTTGGTGGGAAAGTATTATTTAACTCGTTTTAATTAGTTAAATAAACTGGTGGGTTGTGACGTGGAGTAGGGGAGGATGGTGATTGGTTGAAGTGGAGTAGTGGGCTACGTGGCAGAAGCTGGTTGGGTGAGGAGAGTTGTGTTGTCTGGCAGAAATGGCCCTCAATCTTCCAAGTTTTGTTCACTTTCTGTTAAATAGCCACAAGTCTCCTTTTCTTTGAAAACAACTTTGGCTGAGTTGTCAAAAATGGCACAAAGATTTTTCAAAGTTTATCATAAGGACTTTAAATGAAATTTCTTCAATCTTTAAGGGCTTAATTTGTCATGTCTTCATTCTTCAAGGTTTTGACTTGTTTGTTGACTTCTTGGAGGACCAATATTGACAATTTAGTTTTGTTGAGGGACTAAATTTGCCAATTCTTCAAAGTTAAGGGTCCTTTTTGTAATTTTGACAAACTTTAGGGACCAAACTTGTAATTATGAAGATACAAGGGTATAAAGTGTCCATTCTTCCATATTGGAGGACCCTTCTTCATAATTCTTCAAATCTTCAAGGGTTTTCTTTGGAAAATTCTTCATTAGGGCTTGGTTCATTGTGCGGCTTCGTTTCCCGTGTTCGTTTTTGCATGATTCTTGTGATCTTTTGTCATTTTCTCAATATCCGTACCTAAAATACACAAGCAACAAACACAAACATATATTTGGCATTTTTCATGATATTTAATGCATTTTAAGCCCAATTTGGACGATGAGACTATGTATAAAAGCAGTCTCATCACTCCCCCATATTAAACCATTGCCGTGTCCTCACGCAATGCTAGAATAAAGTATCGTAGCATCTCCAAAATTCATTTTATTCACTTTATTGAATGATAAACTAGCTACGTTACTACTATTGCTACTACTTGCGTTTTAGACATAATGTATGATTTTCATCGCAAAATGGGACGTTTAGGTTCATAGAATAAGAACACGTGAATGCATCGTTAGAAATAATTTCATCGTCCTCGATTTTCACCTCAATTCCATGCCAAGCGTGCAACGAGATCATTGTCATTATAAGTTAGTAATGCTAACACTACTCATATGCCCTAATCACGTACTTATCCTCCCAATTTCCTAAGTTGTATCTCTTATATTTTATTATGTCTTGAATGTTTCACGAGGATACATTGTTTGACTTATGCGATAATAGAGATTTAGGTCTAAAAATAGAGTCCTAACGGTGTAACCAAGACCATCAAATCAATAACCCCTCCTAATAGACAACGATGTCAAAAAATTAAGTTGACAAGAAGAATCGATAAACACGGTTTTGAACATGAGACTTATTACCAAGACTTTTATACGCCCCCTAACGGAAGGGCCTTATTATCATTGGTTTACCTCCATCTTTTATTCAACTTCGCCATGAAGCTTTTATTATGACTTCGGTCTTGCCTTGCCTTTTATTATCCGCCTCATCGGTGGTTTTATTAGCCAAAGACGTATATCCTCACGCTAAGGCGAATTTTGGATCTTTAAAGCTTCGAAGATTAAGGCTTGATTCACATTCAATTTTGCATAGATTTTTCGGCCTTGTGGGGCTTCAAATTGTTTGCTTGATTTAGGTGAGCACTTGAAATCTTATTGTTGGGTGAAGCTTTCGATTATTAGGGTGCCAATACTTCAAAACCGTGACGCTGGCGATACCTTAATGTCTTCCCAATTTAATTACACGGAAGCTACTAGAAAAGACTAGAAACCCAACAATCGTAACTAAACCGCTAAGTCAATATTTATTAAGCAAAAAATATTTACATGCGAAGGGAGAATAAGCAAACAACGAGAACACATGAGTTTTTGAAAGAATACGAGTACTCTACGTTTAGCATAGTAACTTATAATTAACCCTATCATTTCTCGTCCTCATTTAAGAGACTTAGCCTAATGTGTAGTTAAGGAATCAAAGCTAAGTGCTCAACACGCACGGTCGAGTCAAAAACTACTCTTATTCTCTCCATCGGAAAACCTACATTCGTGTCTTCAAACACTTATAAAACATGAGAAAAAATTAAAATTTGGCCATTTTTAGCCTTATTTTGCAACAAAACGATAAACAAAAAGATAAACTTTGGAAAGCGTGAAGGTTTGGCAAGGCAAGTATCTATCCACCCCCCATACTAAAGTTAAACATTGTCCTCAATGTTTCGAGTCTAGGGGTGCAAACACCCCATACTAGAGACGTAGTCGAATGCCTAATCTAGCATGGAAAGGGTGTAACCAATAAATTAATAGCCGTTTATGAAGTGTGATAATAACCTAAGGTTAGAACATCAAAAGGATATATCATGGATATTGAGAAAGTCTTCAAAGCAAACGATCGAGTGCTCCCATAAAATAAACACGAGAGGCTCCAATCGTGAAGATCATGATCATCTAAAGTCCACAATTCACAAACAACTACGGAACAAAGGTTGGAAGGGCACAAATCCCCTCACATTAACTACATTAGAAAGCGATAATATGTACATGGGATAAGCATGGGACTCCCCCACGAGGTACCTCGTTTTTTATTATCGAGTCATGAGCTCGACTCGATCCCCTCAATACTAATTATCATTGGGGAAAGTGATTTGGTCGAGGTAGTTCAAGGATGGAACTTCCCCGCCAAAGTAGTGCTTCAACCTATGTCCATTCACCTTGAAGTTAGGACCATCATCTTGAGCTAGCTCGATGGTCCCATACGGAAATACTTGAGTCACGGTGAATGGACCGGACCAACGGGATTTCAACTTACCGGAAAAGATTTTTAATCTTGAATTAAAAAGCAAAACTTGATCCCCAATGTTAAAAACCCGGTTTTTAATTTTTGAATCATGCAACTTTTTAGTTTTTTCCTTGTAAATCAATGAATTTTCATAAGCA
Organism: Glebionis coronaria; assembly: GCA_025667525.1. Lineage (NCBI taxonomy): Eukaryota > Viridiplantae > Streptophyta > Magnoliopsida > Asterales > Asteraceae > Glebionis > Glebionis coronaria. The sequence continues at coordinate 234,109 of JANFOE010002145.1, forward strand.
ATGTCCCTCAATTCATCCAATTCATTTAATTGCATTTTCCGGTGTTTTCCCGCGGTCTCCATATCATCATTACAATGCTTTAGGGCCCAATAAGCCTTGTGTTCTAACTCGATAGGCAAATGACAATTCTTTCCATACACAAGCTTATAGGGAGTGTACCCAATGGGCGTCTTATGAGCGGTCCTAAAGGCCCATAAAGCATCGTCCAACTTATCCGACCAAGTTTGTCGGTTTTCCCCAACGGATCTCTCCAAGATCCTCTTCAAAGCTCGGTTTGAAACCTCGACTTGCCCACTCGTTTGTGGGTGATAAGCCGTAGAAAGCCGATGTGTAACCCCATATTTCCTTAGGACCCTTTCGAATTGGTCGTTACAAAAATGGGTTCCACGATCGCTTATGATCGCACGAGGGGTTCCAAACCGAGAAAACAAGCTTTTCAAGAACTTGACTACCACACGAGCATCATTGGTGGGCAAAGCCTTAGCTTCCACCCACTTAGATAGGTAGTCAACCGCAACGAGAATGTACTTATTACCACGAGATGATGGGAACGGCCCCATAAAGTCTATACCCCAAACGTCAAAGATCTCACACACTTAGATGATGTTTTGTGGCATTTCATCTTTTTGTGAGGCTTTTCCTTGTCGTTGGCATGCATCACACGACTTCACAAGATCTTGTGCATCTCGGTAAATAGTAGGCCAAAAGAAGCCGGCATCAAACACCTTTTTAGCCGTGAGATTAGCACCGTGGTGACCACCCGTGGGTCCCTCATGGCAAGCTCTAAGGATGTTAGAAGCTTCGGTGCCAAATACACAACGTCGGATGATTTGATCCGCACAAGTTCGAAACAAGTAAGGGTCGTTCCAAAAGTAGAACTTGACGTCACGAAAGAATTTTCGTTTTTCTTGATTCGTCATACCCTTAATGATGAAGTTACCCGCATGGTAATTTGCAAAATCCGCAAACCATGGGGTGGAAGAATCAAGCTTAGAATTCACTACACCAAGTGTTTCAAGCGGAAATGTTTCGGTGATTTCCTTGGGCTCGTAAACACTTTGGTGAGGATCTTCCAAACGAGAAAGATGATCGGCCGCTAGATTCTCGGCTCCTTTTTTGTCAACGATTTTGTGATCAAATTCTTGAAGGAGGAGAATCCAACGAAGTAATCTAGGCTTAGCATCTTGCTTTGCCATGAGATACTTAATAGCCGAATGATCCGTATACACTATGCATTTCGTCAAGACGAGATAAGGTCGAAATTTCTCAAATGCATACACCACGGCAAGGAACTCCTTCTCCGCTGTAGTGTATTTAAGTTGAGCCTCGGTCATCGTCTTGCTAGCATAGTGAATAGGCAAGAAGTGCTTATCATGACGTTGCCCCAAAACGGCCCCAATAGCGTAATCATTAGCATCACACATGAGCTCAAAGGGGAGGTTCCAATTGGGAGCAACAAGAATGGGAGCTTCGGTAAGTTTCCCCTTAAGAATTTCAAATGCTCGTACACAATCTTCGTCAAAGACAAAATGTGCCTCTTTTTCAAGAAGATGTGTAATGGGTCGAGAGATCTTTGAAAAATCCTTGATGAATCGACGATAAAAGCCCGCGTGGCCTAGGAAACTCCTAACTCCCTTAACGGTTTTGGGATGAGGTAATTTGGCGATGACGTCTACCTTAGCTTGATCTACCTCAATCCCCGCTTTCGAGACCTTGTGCCCTAAGACGATTCCACTCTTAACCATAAAATGACACTTTTCCCAATTGAGCACAAGGTTGGTTTCCTCACAACGTTTCAACATTCTCTCTAGGTTTGACAAACACGAAGTGAACGAATTACCAAACACGGAAAAGTCATCCATGAAGACTTCCATCGTCTTCTCGATCATATCATGAAAAATAGCCATCATGCACCTTTGAAAGGTTCCCGGTGCATTACAAAGTCCGAATGGCATTCTACGATAGGCAAACATTCCATATGGACACGTAAACGTAGTTTTTTCTTGATCACGAGGATCGATGGGAATTTGGAAGTAACCGGAAAAACCATCTAAAAAGCAATAGAAATCGTTTCCCGCAAGACGCTCCAACATTTGGTCCATGAAGGGCAAGGGAAAATGGTCTTTTCGAGTGGCTTCATTCAACTTACGATAGCCAATGCACACTCTCCATCCGGTCACGAGTCTAGTGGGAATCAACTCGTTGGCATCGTTTGGCACAACGGTCATCCCTCCCTTCTTAGGGACACAATGAATAGGACTCACCCAAGGGCTATCGGAAATAGGGTAAATCATTCCCGCGTCAAGGAGTTTAAGGACCTCCTTTTTGATGACGTCGTGAATTTTGGGGTTCACCCTCCTTTGACTTTGGATTGCGGGTTTGTAATCCTCCACCATTAAGATTTTGTGAGTACAAAACTTGGGATCGATTCCCTTAATGTTGGATAACTTCCACGCAATTGCCCCTTTGTGATCCTTTAGAACATCGACAAGTGCGGTTTTTTCATCATTCGAAAGTTCCTTCGCAATAATAACCGGCAACTTGTCGTCCTCCTCCAAATAGACATATTCGAGGTGAGGAGGTAAATCTTTCAACTCGAGGATAGGTGGTTCCTCAAGTAAAGATTGGGGCTCGATACTCATAACCTCCTCGGGTGGAGGAAATGGGAAATCGTTAAGAAAATCCTTGATAATCGAGAAGTCCTCATCGTTGTCGAGGTCTTCGTCACAAGTACGTGGAACATTGCGTTCTTCCAACGTAAAACCACCGCCTTCAAATGGAGTGAAGGTTGGTGTCGAATTATCAAGAATTGGATCTAACATAGTGGGATTGCCACTAGTTTCAACATCACCAAACCCTAGAACTTCTTGTGAAAATTCCTCGCAAACCACGTCGATCATATCAACGAGGTTTATGGTAGCAATGGAATAAACATTAGAAAGTTGAGAATTTTGAGTTGCGTTTATAACAAGTTCCTCGTCGTTGAAACGTAAGGTGATCTTTCTAGAATGCACATCAATTAAAGCCATAGACGTATCTAAAAACGAATGACCTAAAATGAGAGGAACTTGAGGATCCGTGGGAATATCGACAACGATAAAGTCTACAGGATAGTAGAACTTTCCCACTTTCACAAAAACGTCTTCCGCCAATCCACAAGCTCGAACCGTGGAATGGTCGGCCATCTCGATAGACATTAGTGAAAGAGTAAGATTAGGAAGATTGAGCGACTTGAAGATTGCAAGTGGCATCAAGTTAATGCTAGCACCAAGATCGGCCAAGGCATAGCATTCTTCCATATCTTGGATTGCACAAGGGATCAAAAATTTACCGGGATCACCGACTTTTTGAGGTATGCGATTAAGATAAACCGACGAACAACTAGACAATTGATGCAATTTCTCCTTGTTGTTCAACATACTCTTAAAGTTAGCGGCAAATCGAGGCATCATGACCAAAGCATCGGCGAAACTCACATTAAGGTGCAACTCACGAAACATTTTCATAAAAAGCTCAAATTGATAATTGTCGCGCTCTTGTCGTTTCTCCTTCCTAAGTCTCGATGGGTAAGGTAAGGGTGGTGTGGGTTGGGGCATAGGCATAGCCTTTGGAATCTCGGGTTCCAATGTTGGTAAAGGGTCGTCTGTAGGTGTGGCATGAGCGGTACTTTGTGGGCTTGAGATATGCTCCTTTTCGACCACCACCTCGGGTTCTTCCTCAATTTCCTCCACCGTTGGAGTAATTGGTTGAGGAGTCGGTTCTTTAAGTGCCTTACCACTTCGTGTGGTAATCACTTTCATCTCTCCCTTCGGGTTTGATATGGTGTTGCTAGGTAAACTACCCGAAGTAGAGGCTTTGTTCCCCATGACCGCTTCTAAAATAGCATTAAGCTTATCATCTTGACTAGCGGCTTTTTGGTCAATCCTTTGTTCAAGCCTAGCATGACTTTGCTCAATTTTATTGTTTTGACCTCTAATTTGATTAGCAAAATCATTTTTCAACTCATTTCTCATGTTAAGATTTTCCTTAACAAAATTAGCTAACTCCTTGGTGTTTTTAGCCGTGTCCCTAGCTTGACTAGCCAATTGCTCTTGAATGTTTTCCAAAATCTTATCATTTGCCGTAGCGTAATTCAAAAAGTCCATTGGAAGTTCTTTAGTGTAAACATTTTGAAGACCTTGACTTATGTTTTGAAAATTATGGTTTTGGTTTTGATTTTGCAATTGGCTACTACTTCCTTGATTCCCATAGTTGTTATTACCCTTGTAATTGTTTCTTTGATTGTTTTGGTAACCAACTTGATTGTTTCGATAATTGTTAGCATTTTGATTTGGTGGAAAACCCGGTGGAGTCAATTGATTAGTGCGGGGAACTTGACCGTTTTGGTTATAAGTTCCCGCGGCCGCGTAGGCACTCGAAGTGTTACCACCGTTGGTAATGCACTCGGAGTAATCGTGAGCTCCACCACAATACATACAATAAACCTCAACCGCTTTAGCCGTAGCGGGAGTGGGTTGTTCACCAACTTTAAACTCAATTAACAATCCTTTAAGCTTATCAAAAATCTTGTTCTCCAAATTAGCCTCGATTTGGCAAGCATCAACGGTATGTGACAATGAAGACGAAGGTGAAGACGAAGTATTTCGAACACTCGACGTGCTACGAGGACTATAAACCTTAGACCTATTCTCAATGATTAACAATGCTTCCTCGACCGTTTTACACAAAAAATTACCACCCGCGGCGGCATTAAGATAATCACGCTCATGATCGTTCAAGCCATTGTAAAACGTGTCAATTTGATGCAAGTCGGAAAAACCATGATGAGGACATTCGTGCAACATTTCCTTAAACCTATTCCAAGCCGTTGAAAAACTCTCATTATACTCTTGTGAAAACTTTGAAATCTCGTTTTTCAAATGCGTAGTCTTAGAGGGCGGAAAAAATTGGTTCACGAATTTTGAAACGAGATCCTTCCACGTCAATATAGAATTGGGTGGCTCTTTCTCTAACCAAATTTTTGCGCCCCGCTAAGGAATACGGAAAAAGGATCATCTTAATCGAGTCGTTAGAGACGTCCTTAAACTTGCAAATGGCGGTAAGACGATTAAATTGGCGAATGTGGTTATGAGGGTTGTCCTTTTCGTCACCTCGAAACTTGTTGTTTTGAATCATGGACAACAAACCCGTCTTAACCTCAAAATTCTCCGCAAGGATAGCGGGAATCACAATCGCTTCTCCATAACCCTCGGTGGGTGCTTGAAGCAACTCCATCATAGTTCGATTAGCCATGGGTGCTTCTTTCACTACGATGGGTTCGTCAATAGGAGACTCCTCACTAGAAGGAGTGGTTGATTTGTTTCTTCTTTTACGTGCACGTCTTGCTTTGGAGCGAGTTTGCATAAACGTCACGTAAAACGAGAGGGTGAGCAAAGAAGATTCTTTTTGGTGTTTTTACTTTTTCAATTTTTTGGAATGTATTAAGTAGACCAAAATCTACAAATCTCCTCCTTAATCAAATCTCTCGATTAAAGAAGCCTCAAGGAATGAAAACGATCACGTGAAGTGAACGCCTTCGATGACTTTAGAACGTTGGTGGAACACCAAAACGTTCAAGAGGGTTTAATCAAATGAAACCAAGAAAATATATATTATACTTAGTAATACTTTGGGCGGCAAAACCCTCGATTAGCTCTCAAGATCAAATACTCACAAGCAAGCGGGGAAACGAGGCGGCGAGAAGCACTTAAGAGCCTTTTTCCTTAGGATATATTTTATAATATCCGCCTTATACCCACCTTATAGTTTGTATTTTCAAAATCGAGCTTCACGAAAGTATTTATCTATTTTTTGCCTTTTTCTTTGGTTTGAGATTCGAATACAATGATTGGGTAATGACCTCCCAAGTCAAGGTTGTGATTTCTCACGTATTTGGAGTACTTGTGAATTTATTGTTCTACGTATACAATATAGTAATAGTATTCACAAAAAACGAAAACCGATAATACGTATTAGTAGAGTGCTACTAATACAAATACTATTATGGCTATATATATAAACAACAATGTCCAAATCAAAACACAACACGCCTCCCCGGCAGCGGCGCCAAAATGATGTAGTGTTTTTGCTACCCTTTAGGAAAAGAGAGCAAAAGTGGCAAGTATTAAGTGTCGGTTTAGGAAAACCGAGCACTAATGACCAAATAAGTTCAAGTTCGTTTCCCAAGGAGGCTTAGTGTGTGTGTATTAAAATGATTATCTTTGTGATTATATTGAGAAAAAGAAAAGAAGAAATGAGATTAGAAGAGAATGACGGTTACGACGACGGATTAAACTAAGACGAAAAGGTCGATCACGTAAAACCGTAAAAAGTGCAAAAATTAAAATTTTAACCTAAAAATTCCTAAAAATTACTAAAAATTACTAAAAATTACTAAAAATCCAAAATAATATTCTAAGAGTTTACAAAAAATCCAAACTTGCTAAAACCTTTTAATTAATTAGATAATGACTTTTTAATGCTAATTAAAGCCCTAAAAATCAAAATTAATTATTAAAAAGTCCCAAACAATATTTAAAAGTTTGTAAACCTTAAAAATAACCTAATTAAGCTAAAAAGTATTTTTTTAAAATTTTAAAACCAAATAAAACTATTTTTAAACACTTAAAAACTATTAAAATCAATTAAAACTTAAATTTATTCTAGAAAATAATTGAAAAGGCCTAAAAATATTTGGAAAGTTACAAAATTCCTAATTAAGTGTCTAAAATCTAGAAAAAATGTAAAAACTTAAAAAACCAGACTTTTAATTTTTAATAATAAAATAATATTAAAATATTCAAAAAATTCAAAGTTTATAAAAAAAAATTCTAAAAAATTACCAAAAATCTAGAATAATGTAACTAAGACAGAAAGGCAATCAAAAGTTTCCAAAACCTTTTTAATAATTTTATATTAATTTACAAAGTTGGTTAAAAACCCTAAAATCATATAAAATCAAAAATTAGCTAAAATGAAAACTTTAAAATCTGTAAACCTCAAAAATATAATTAAAAACCTAAAAACTATTTTTCCAGATTTTTAAAATACCTTTTCCTATTTTTTATTTACTTTTCAAAATTTAAACTTAAAATAATCCTAGTAAATTAATAAAACACGTGGAAAATAAATTTTTTTGAACCAAAAAGTCCTAAACCCAAATAAGAACAGAAGAAAAATGCTAAGTTGTAAAAACCCTAAGAGAATAAGCTGGAATTAGCTTATTACTAAGCTGTTAAGTTAAATAAGCTACAAACAAGAACTCCTTAAGTATTTAAGAGTCCAAGTGATAACCAGTCAAAGACCCTAGGGCAACTGGTTATCACGTTGGAGTGTGAGAGGAGTGGCGCAGGTTCGAGTCCTGGCCACGTCCTTTTTGTAAAAACTTTTTTTTTTACCTTTAAAACTCTATATCAGTAGCTTAAACTACTCTAAACCAAACTTTTAATCAAAAACAAGCTAGAATCAAACCTATAGAATCAAAACAAATGCCTAGTTTACAAGATAACTGATGAACACAAAGTGTATATCTTCACCTGTGAAGATAGAACAAGAGGGCTTGTTCTTGGAGTTTTGTTGTTGTTTGATGGACAATGGGGGCACCCCTACACTCAGTTTGAGTGTAGGGAGTCAAATATAGCACAAAAAACACAAGTCAATCACACAAATCAAGCTCAAATGTCCAAGATCAGTTACTGTATTCAGAAAATTGGACTTGGGTCCTTTGCTGGTTTATATTGCACAAATCTGAAATTCAAAGCTCACAAACTTGCACTCAATCCGACCAAATAGCATATAAGCTATACACAACCCTTACTGGACCTAATACCTAGCAGCTTTCAAGATCTAAAGGTCAAATTCACATGAAAATAATCAGAAAAATAGGTTTGCTGATTTTTATGCTACTTTCCAATTTTAGAACATGCAATTTGCTTTGAAACTTTACCAAACTGAAAGCCAATACTAATATCACCTACTAAAAACCTAATGAGTGTGTTAAACCAATTTTAAAGCAAAATACAGTAGCTTAAATGGGCTTATCCTATATTCCCAAACACCCCTTTAAATCTAAAAACCAAAATTTATCAAAGCAAACCTTCTCAAATCTACTCAAATCTGATTTCAAATACTTCTAACATGCATCCTAGGCACAAATGAGCATAATCAAACAATTAAACAAACACCTAAGCAGCTTTCAAGGAAATCATCCAAATCACACAAATCTCAAACTTGTAAACTGAAAAAATGAGTTCAAGGTTTATACCTTGTGGGACCCACATCCAGGCCCCACTATGGCAGCAAAGCCATCTCCCATCAGCTTATAGCTGGGCTATTGGCTTATAGGAACAAGATAGCTAGTAGAGATGCTAGTGGTGGTCACAAGGACACACACACCCAATATGTCTTCTAAAAAAGAATGGATATTATGAACTTGCTAAGAGAGAAGGAAAAGACTGTGTAAAAGCTAAAGGCTGACCCCTAGCTTATGGATAAAGCTAGAAGTAAGCTTTAGCTTAGATTAGAACTGTGATAAGCTCAAAAGTGGACCAAACAATGGCTGTCTAAGATTGGGTACCCACTATACCAGAACAAGCCATGGTATCATGGACATACACAATCTCAAACACCACTAAACTAACATATTCCATCACCATTTCATCAGATTTTTATGAAAATTTAGGGTTTAAGAAAACCTTGAAATGAAAACAGAAACTTGGAAAACTTGATTAACTTGCTAAAAAACTTAAAACCAAACTCAGCAATAATAACTTAATCAACTGAAATATAAAATGGGACTAGCTTTCTTCACATAACACTTAACCAACTTTCATTCATGAAAGGGCTTTACAAGGATGTGAACAAGGAAAGAAAGAACAAAAAACTATGCTAAGTCTTATATGTCCTTATATAGGGACTTACAAGATTCTAGAAAGCAGAAAAACACTAAACCCTAATGCTTGTTGAATTCCAGGAATACCCTTAAAGATTTTTGAATTCAACTTTGGATGCCATGTGATGATTTTTTGGCTGTATGTTGATGCAAGCTGGATAAAAATGATCTTGGCCATCAAAAGGAGTCTTTGAGAACACGAAAATGTCATGAGTCGTTGATCCTCTGTCCTTAGTTTGTCTTCAAGCTCAATTGTGGGTCAGGGGAGGGTTGGAGAGCCATGTGGGGATGAGGGTAACGTTTTTGGGAGTTGGGTTTGGGTTTAGGGTGTGATGAATTAGTGTTCTAGAAACATTGAGCAAAAACCCCTTTGATTAGGGTTTAATTCATCCTGGGATTAAGTAGGGTTTAAGGGGATAATGGGGTGGGTTTAATCTGATTTAGGGGTAATTAAATTTAAAAAGTTGTTTTGATGGGAAAGTATTATTTAACTCGTTTTAATTAGTTAAATAAACTGGTGGGTTGTGACGTAGAGTAGGGGAGGATGGTGATTGGTTGAAGTGGAGTAGTGGGCTACGTGGCAGAAGCTGATTGGGTGAGGAGAGTTGTGTTGTCTGGCAGAAATGGCCCTCAATCTTCCAAGTTTTGTTCACTTTGTGTTAAATAGCCACAAGTCTCCTTTTCTTTGAAAACAACTTTGGCTGAGTTGTCAAAAATGGCACAAAGATTTTTCAAAGTTTATCATAAGGACTTTAAATGAAATTTCTTCAATCTTTAAGGGCTTAATTTGTCATGTCTTCATTCTTCAAGGTTTTGAATTGTTTGTTGACTTCTTGGAGGACCAATATTGATAATTTAGTTTTGTTGAGGGACTAAATTTGCCAATTCTTCAAAGTTAAGGGTCCTTTTTGTAATTTTGACAAACTTTAGGGACCAAACTTGTAATTATGAAGATACAAGGGTATAAAGTGTCAATTCTTCCATATTGGAGGACCCTTCTTCATAATTCTTCAAATCTTCAAGGGTTTTCTTTGGAAAATTCTTCATTAGGGCTTGGTTCATTGTGCGGCTTGGTTTCCCGTGTTCGTTTTTGCATGATTCTTGTGATCTTTTGTCATTTTCTCAATATCCGTACCTAAAATACACAAGCAACAAACACAAGCATATATTTGGCATTTTTCATGATATTTAATGCATTTTAAGCCCAATTTGGACGATGAGACTATGTATAAAAGCAGTCTCATCAAGGCACCAAGACATATCTTGTCTGAATCGGTCAGAGTCGATGAGCAGGTCTGACTGTTTTACTCTGCTACCTTCTTCATCATTTTCACTTGCTTTGATGGTTTTTTCATACGGTTTATGATTGTAGATTTGTAGTAGATATTGTCAAAAAAGTTGCAGGTTTATCATGTTGAAGAAGAAGAGGAAAAGTGATACTAAAAGATAAAAAAATAAGTCACGTGAATTGTCAGTAAAAAAGTTGGACTTTAAAAGTTTATTTATTATATTATACCTTTATTATTTTAGTCTACCGATGGGAATATAATTTTTCTACCGAATAATTTACTTATATTAGTATATAGTATAAGTAAAAGCCTCTTCATCTAGCGGTACGTGAGTAACCTTCTAACTTAAAAGTTGTGGGTTCAAGTCTCGGTGAAGACATGTGAGATAAAATTTGTTTTGTGAGATAGTTAGTGTGAGTTATAAAAATTGTCGTTAAAAAAAATTATATAATCTAATTGTTTACTATTGTGTTAAGTATGTGATATAAATGTTTAGTTTCATGTTTACATAAGCTACTTGTTTATTGGTTAAATATATATCTTAAAAATGGACCATTCAGACAATTATGAAAAAACAAACAACATCTTTTTAATCAGATTCAGACTTTAGAACCATCTCTTACCAGTAAGAGGTGGTAGTCAGATTCAGACTTAAAACATCTTAATGAAACAAACACCACCTAAGTATATACAGTAGACGAACCAGAGTAACTTTTTGTCGTATTTAATTCCCAATGCACATGATGAGTTTGAATTATAATCTCGTCCTTGTAAAAAAATTGCCAGTGTTGCAAAAATCATTCTAGGTGTTCGATTAATCTCCGTCTAGACGTTAAACACTCTCTAATCGTTTTGATTTTCACTAATCGTTCTTATTAATCGTTTTGTCAAAAATCAGTCAACATACCAGTTTACCGAATAAAAATAAGTCAATATACCGATTTATCAGATAAAAATCGATCAAATCGAGCATAAATTGATCAAATCTGACAGAAGTCAGTTAAATCAACCAACTCAGTTACTAATAAAATTCAACAAATCAAGCATAATTTGGTCAAATCAAACGGGACACATATAAACCCTACTTTCACACCAAAGCTTCTCGTATAAACGACCTTTGCACTTCCAAAAAACGTGGACACTATTTAAAATTTAAACATAGTAAAAGGACCATTTTTACAACTTACTCCAACATTATTGCATTTTACAAAAATACTAAACAAGACAATAACAACTTTCCCAAAAACAATCCAACAATTATTAAACACTCAACAAAACATACAATAATGTCAAATCTCTAACAATGTTTTTAAAATGACTTTTAATTGACTCGTTAAGCTACCGAGTCACGATTCAATCAGTTTAACTGATAGTTTAATCGAATTTTCACTCAAAACTAGAGTCAGATCATCAATATTATTCACAATTTTTAAAATGCTGATCTCCAATCTTATATTTATAAATACTTACCATTATAAAAATACTCGTTCTCATCAAGTAACCTACAAATTAATTATTAATTACTACTATACAATTGTTTAGCTAAAAGAAAAAACTACTCCGGCCTCTCAAAATAATTGAACAACAAAAAACACATTCTTTAAGAAAATAAATACTTTTTTCGTCTTTAAATAAATTTTCGAAGTTATTTTTGTTAATTGTGACTTTAAATTATTTTGTTTGTGTTACATAATAATTGATATAAAATATATATAATGAGTTGGATTTTAAATATATTTTTGTTGGTATAATTTTTATCAAGTATTCTATATATCACAAACAAAACAATTCAAAATCAAAGTCGAAAAAATAATTTTAAAGGTTAATCGTGAACATTTATTTGAGAAAGGATAAAGTAATTATTACCGTTTTATCTTTTTTGTTTTTTAGCATAATTATAGTTTGCTTTTAACTAATTAATTAAAATGTTTATGATTATTAAGCAAGTGTAATGTAATAAATTTGATTAATTTTTTCATTTACTTTATTTTATTATGAACAATTAAATTAAGATATCTTAAAAAGAAAATACGGATTATTAATTGGTATGATGCAATTGTAATTTAGCGGGACATTAAAGTGTGGGCCTATGTTGCACGGAAACGTCTCTCGGGTGTCGTGCCCGTCCCGAAAACGTTTCGGAAACGGGAAACGGCTGGAAACGCCCGGAAACGCGGCGGAAACGTTTCCCCAAAAAGGGAAACGTTTCTTGAAGATAGGAAACGCCGAGGCTCTAGCAGAAACGCGAAGGGAAACGTTTGTTTGGATTTTTAACACGTTTCTGGGCTATTTTTTAGGCCATGAAACATTTTTTGGTCCATTTATATTGTATATACATATAGTAGGTCGCCATATCTTCTAACAAATCTCTAAAAATTGACTATCAGTATTTGTTTAATGTTAAGTATATATTATGTCTCACTATCAGTATTTATTTTTTCTTGTTTATCGGTTAAAAATTCATGTTTATTTAATTTATTAATAAATATATATAAATACAAAACGTTTCCAGCCGTACCCGTTTCATGGATTTTGGGACAATGGCGTTTCTAAGTACCCGTCTCCGTACCCGTCCCCGTTTTCGTATCCGTGTCCGTGCAACATAGGTGTGGGCTTCTCAACTTGGTATATCTTTCTCATGGGTTAAGCGCAATTGTAATTTAGCGGCTCATCAAGTTGCTAAGTTAGCTTTTACATCTCATGATTATTTTGTATGGAACGATAACTTTCCTGATGTAAACTTCCGTTATGAGGAGTGATATGATATAAAATTTTGGCGGGCTTCGGCCCTTTCCCTGTTAAAAAAAAAATGGGTATGATGCAATATCGTATAGTTATGTTATATAATTTATAAATTACATTCTTAAAACCTTAGATATGAACTTTTTTTTATTTTTTTTTCTAAATTAATGTGACACGTTCTTGGACTAAAAAAAGATTTAAGATATGCTTGTCACACCCTCTGGATTAAGCACACGCGCAAGAACAATCCAAAATAAGCCACCAATCATTGTTTTTTTTATTTCTTATTCAAACTGTTTATTACAACTAGCTTAATTTTTAAAAAATTATTTTTGGATCATAGTTTTAGTCATGAAACATGTACACAAAAATTTTCATGTGATACAAAGATGTCTAAACATGTCTTTTATAAAAAAAAATTGTAAAAACTAATGAATCAATACTCAAAATCCAGATTGAAGCACTCAACTAACATCCTCATGTACTTTTTATTCAGTAATTCAATCCAGATAAGTCCACAAACGTGTGCTTCACTCTTACGATCAACCTCACTACAGTCTCTCTAGATCGATATACAATACCAGACTACTTGATCAAGACGATCAATACCAACTAACTAATAACCAACAGAATAACATATTGATCTTGTGTATGTGTAAATGATGAAAACGACTTAGCTCTATGAACCCTAACGCCCTTTATATAGCAACAACACTTTTTCATATTTACATTCCAACCCCTACATAATATACACAATACACAAACAAACACAAAATATAATAAAGAAAATATTTACACCACAAGTCCCTTGAGTATGAGTTTGTAACAATGCAGAACAAATACTTTCAACACCCCTCCTCAAACTCATACACCAAACATATCAGTCATATTCAACATAGCACATAAATGTCTATGATGTCCAATACTCAAACTCTTTGTAAAGATATCAACAACATTAACAACTGAATTTACCTTTATAGTGCTTATCACACCTGAAGCCACTTTCTCTCTAATTAAATGCAAATCAATCTCAAAATAGTTAGTTTTTTTTAATGAAACACAGGATTGGCTGCAATTTGAATAGCAGAAGTGCTATCACAATACAATGAAACTGGAAACAAGCCATCCACTCCCAAGTCTTTCAGAAGCTGAGATATCCAGATAATTTCACAAGTTGTAGATGTCATGCATCTATACTCAGCTTCTGTAGAAGATCTTGAGATGGTTGCTTGTTTCTTACTTTTCCAAGAAACCAAGTTTACACAAAAGTAAACAGTGAAACCAGAAACCGACTTTCTAGTCAACAAGAACTTAGCCCAGTCTGCATCTAAGAAATCATGCAGACTCAAGCTCTTACCAACACTAAACTGAATACCAAAACCTGGACATTGCTTTAAGTATCTCATCACTCTTAACCCAGCAGTAAAGTGTGACTGCAAAGGTGAGTGCATATGCTGAGACAAACAATGAACATCATAAGAAATGTCAAGTCTAGTAACAGACAGATAAATCAACTTATCAACCAACTTCTGATAAGAAGTCAAATTAACAAGCTTCTTATCACTTTTAGTCTTAATATGACTCAAACTAACATTCTGCTACATAGGAGTAGCAGCATGCTTATAACCTAACAATCCATACTCACGAATCAACTCCATACAATACTTCCTTTGAGAAAGACACAAACCAAAATTATTTTTAAGAACTTCAATCCCAAGAAAGTATTTTAAAGTACCCAAATCTTTAATTTTGAATTTACCAAACAAAAACTGTTTAAACTTATCAATTTCAGCTTTGTTGTTCCCAATAATCATAACATCATCCACATAAACCAATAATATCAGAAATACCCCATTAGTATCTTGAACATACAAAGAATAATCATTCAAACATTGCTTAAAACCATTTTCAATCAAAGCACTAGTTAACTTCTCATTTCATTGTCTATGAGCCTATTTAAGTCCATTAAAAGACTTAACAAGCTCGCAGGATTTAGTTTCAGAGGCATCATAGTACCCTGGGGGTAAATCCATATAAACATCCTCATGTAAGTCACCATACAAGAAAGCATTGTTAACATCTAGTTGATATAGAGGCCAACAATTGTAAACAACTAAACTGATAACACACTTAACAGTAACCATTTTCACAACAGGACTCAAAGTTTCTTCATAATCAATAATCTCTCTCTGACCAAAACCTTTAGCCACCAATCTAGCTTTATATCTCTCTATATCACCAGTGGATTTATATTTAATTATGTATAACCATTTACATGGAATAATTTTCCTATCAACAGGTAAATCAACTAAGATCCAAGTGTTATTTTTTAGTAAAGCTTCCACTTCACTATTCATGGCTTTTATCCAATTTTTATCCGAAGATGCCTCATAAAAATTCTTAGGCTTAGTAGACTTATTAATATTAGTAGAAAAACATAAATCCACATATGAAAGATTCACATAACTAACATGATTCTTAATACCATATTTCTTGCCACTAGGCAACACAAAATCATTAAACTTAGAAGGAACAGTTCTAACTCTAGAAATCTTCCTAATACTTTGTAGTTCCACCTCATTATAAGTAGTACTACTAAGATGTGAACCAGAACTTGAGGCAACAGAGTTAATACCCTCAGATATAAAGTTTTCATCTACATGTGTTGCAAGAGTTGTTTCTGGCTCAACAAGAGGGGAACTGTTATGACTATTAGAAGCCATCTCATTGCCATCACCATTATCATTAAATGTGTCTCTTTCATCATCATTGGACTTTTCAACACCATGATCATCCGTGTCACCAAAAAAGTTTAACAAATCCACTTCAAATTACTAGACTTAAAACTTTCCAAAGAAACAGATTTCATTTTAAGAGAACAAACAGTTTCATAAAAGACAGCTTTAGAATAAAAACAAGTTTTGTTTTCAAGACTATGCAACTTATAATCTTTTTTACAAACGAAAAACCAATTAAAACGCACTTCTCAGACCTAGAACTGAACTTGTCATGATTATTAAGAATTGTAAAGGAACATAGACAACCAAAGCACCTTAAGTGAGAAATACTAGGTTCAGTACCATAAACTAACTTATAAGGGAAATATCCAGGCAAGATAGAGGAAGCAAGCCTGTTAATCAAATACACAATAGTTAAAATACACTCAGTCCACATATTCAGAGGAATTCCCCCTGAAACATAAGACCTCTTAACAACATTTAAAAGATGTCTATGTTTCATTTATGGTGTACCATTTTGTTGAGGTGTATGGGCACAAGAGGTTCGATGAATAATCCTTTTATCATTAAAAAACACAACAAGTTTTTGGTTTACAAACTCATTCCTATTATCAGATTTAAACACTTTAATTCTTTTATTAAACTGAGTATCAATCAACTTAACAAAGCTTTCAATGAATAAACCAACTTCATCTTTAGACTTAATCAAATAGACCCATACAACTCTGCTAAAATCATCAATTATAGTCATAAAGTACTTATACCCATCCCTACTAACAAACCTATAGGGACCCCATAAATCCAAATGAACCAGATCACTAACACACTTAATGGTTCTCTAGTCTGCTTTGCCTTATGACATATGTCATAAAGAAAATTTAAGAATCATATTTCAACCCAACAGATTTACTAAGCATAGATAAAAGTTGGCAGATGGATGACCCAGTCTGCTAACACGACAAACAAATGAAGAATTAGCAATACCAATATTAGACTTACCAGAAATATTCTCATTAAACAAATATAGACCATCAGATTCATTACCGATCCCCACTGTTTTGACCAGATTCAAATCCTGAATATAACATTTATGCTCATCAAATCCAACAAAAAATTTGCTATCTTTAATCAACTTGTTCACAGACATAAGACTAGCACAATATTTAGGCACAACCAATACATCAAACAAGACAATAGTATGAGACAACCTTAGGTTCCCAATGGTAGACACCTTAGCAAGGGTTCCATTAGGATGACCAACAATAATATTCAAACTAGATATATCAATCACATTAAACATATTTTAGTAGAAAGAGTCAAGTGCTGATTAGCACTAGAGTCAATAATCCAACCAATAATCAAATTATACATATCAGAACACTTATGAGCACAAAAGAACCTTTTAAAATTCAGGTTAAAATAAGCATTCCCATTAAAGAAGGAAGAATTAATACCTACCATATTAGCACTGATATTGCCAAAAAGAGGTTCATTTATCAAGGATATAATTTTTGCCATTTGTTCCCTAGTAAAAGAAGTATCCAAAATAGTAGAACCAGAGGAAGCTCCCCTCTAAGCCCCTCTAGCACCATTAATAACCCAACTCCCAGTACTAGGTCCTCATTTAGTCAAATTAGGATTCTTTTCAAAACCAGGAGGATACCCAATCAATTCAAAACATCTTTCAATAGTATGACCAATTAGACCACAATGTTTGCATAATAAGTTTGGATTAGGCCCCCTGTTATTACCATAATTTTGAAAATTGTTCCTCTTAGTGTCGTTAGACTTGAAGTTATTAGATTTAGCAACAAACACAGCAATAGCAGACTTATTCCCAGCACCAGTCCCTATGCTGGGAGGAAGACCTCTATGAGACTCTTCCCTAGAAATGATATTAAAAGCATCTATCACATAAAGTAAAGGTTCTTTAACAAGAATATTACTCCTAATGTTTTGACACACATCATTCAAACCCATAAGAAACTACATAAGTCTAATCAACATATTATGTCTGAGAACAACCTCATGTGCAGCACAAGTACAAGCATGAAGCAAAGTAAGAGTATCAAATTCTCTCCATCTCAGAATAAACATGACCAAGATACAATTCAAGAGACAAAGAAATAAGAATCTAACTAAGAACAGTAGCATTACATCTTTCCCATTGTTGGGCAAGAGTCACACTAGTAACAGGCTTAACACAAGTACGATCAACAAAACCTATTTGTTTTAACCAAGAAGAGCAATTTTCATAGCAGTAGACCATATTTTATAATTGTCAGTACTAGTCAACTTAGCACTAAGAATAGGCATATTAGAATGATCATTATTATACAAATGAAAAGGATTACGAAGTACCAACATCCAAACCACTAATAAGAACATCACCCATGATAAACACAAAAAAGCAGATAAACCCCAAAATACCAAGAACAAGAAACAACACCTAGCAGACAAATAAAACAAAGAAACAAAGAACCAAGACAAATAAACCAGACAAAAAGCTAAAAACAAGCACACAATCAAAAAACGAGACAAGAAAGTAGCTTGGTTATTTCCTAAGATTCCAAACCACTCACGGTGATAGGTCAAGGGCTAAGCTACTAAATGTCTAAACCAGAAAACACACAAGAGAAGAGAGAAAGATCAAATCCAACCAAAGAACAAGAATCAGAATTAGCAGAAACTAGACAACTCCCCCCGTTCTTGATCAACAAGAATCAAGAACAAGAGAAATACACCCTAGAAACAAACACCAACCACCAGAAACAAGATCCCTAAAATTAATCAAATTAGGGTTTCAAGAAAAAACCCTAATTGGACCAATTCAACGATCAGGAATCACAATTAACCAATCAAGAACCAGCTAGAAGTGCGCAAAACACTCTAAACACAAAACTCCTAAATCGATCGAAAACCTAATTTTCACAATCAATCAAGAACCAATAATCATGGTGATTATGGCTCTAATACTATGTAAAAACTAATGAACCAATATTCAGAAACCAGATTGAAGCACTCAACCAACCTTCCCACGCACTTCTTATTCAGTAATTCAATCTAGATAAGTCCACAAACATGTGCTTATCAAACATACAAAAAAACAATGATTGTCCATCTATAAGGTGCAATTTCTATACAAATCACTCTTACAATCAACCTTACTACAATCTCTCTAGATCGATATACAATACCATACTACTTGATCAAGACGATCAAGATAATACCAACTAACTAACCAACTAGAATAACAGATTGATCTTGTGTGTGTGTAAATGATGAAAACGGCTTAGCTCCAATATGAACCCTAACTCCCTTTATATAGCAACAACACTTTTCCATATTTAAATTCCAACCCATGCATAATATACACAATACAAAAACAAACGCAAAATATAATAAAAAAATATTTACACCACAAGTCTCTTGAGTATGAGTTTGTAACAATCCAGAACAAATACTTTCAAAAAAAACATTTCCTAATGTGGAAATTAATATTTCTAAGCATAATGTTTAAGTCCATTTATATACAAAGAGAATAATTATAACTAATTGTTTAATCAAGCTTGAATTTAAGAATTTTTCATGGTTGAGTTTCAACTAAATCTTCAATTTTATAAATTCAAAAACTGAAGAAGTTCAATGTTTGCGTGTACAAGTAGTTAACCCAAATAATCCGCATAAAGGTTTTCAACCCGTATAAGTGTATAACTCGACTCGAATAAATTTACTCGAGTTCAAGTTGGTTGATTGGGTCACACGAATACGAGTTTTTAAATCGCCATATTTGTAAGCAATTATAGAAATAAAAAATCTCTAAAATAATCTTTTTGTGCTTGTAAGACATTCACCTTTGCTTTTACAAAACGATGTTTTGGAGCCTTCAAATCGCAGAAAAGCACTTTTTTGATTTTGTTAGCCAAACACTAGTTTTAGCTTATTCGCGATTTGAAATTGAAATAATCAGATAATCCGGATGCAACCGCACTCCAAAACACCCCCTATAAGAGGATCATGAAAAAGTTTATAACTTGCAAAAGGTTTACTTTTGTTTTTATCATGGTCAGTTATCTAGGTGGTATGTAAGGGTGAACATTTGGACCGTCGGATCGAAAACCCGAACCAGATCGAGCAAATTTGATCCGGTTCTCGATCCGTAATTTTTTATCATTCTGGTTCTCGGTTCGGTTCGGTCTTATCAAAAATTCGTTTATTTTACTTAATTGGGACCGGACCAAACCATTTCGGCCGGAGGTTTTGGACCAATTCGGTCCTTGGTCCGGTCTGGTATTAACCGGTTCGGTCCGATCTGAGTCCGTCTCTCAACCCTGATGGTATGAAGACGGTATTGAAACACATAACTCGTGAAAAACAATATTGAATGTTACTTTACTTCACTTTTTTATAATATAATATATATGCATTAAAAATTTATGCATAATAATATGAGGTTTATAATTTTAAAAAGTTTATAAATTTATGATTTACTAGTAACATCTTAATCTTCACTATTGTGAAGGCTTTTAAAACTATTTTTCTAACCTTTTCATATAATGTGCTATTTTTAATACTTATTTCGTTCTAAAATTATTGGTTTTAAAAAAAACTTATAGTCTAATAAAATTGTATTTATTATAGTTTTTTTTTTTTACTTTTTGTCAAAAATAGGGATGGCAAAAAAATCTGAACCCGACCGGGAAACCCGCAACCCGAAATAATTGAGGCGGGCGAGTTAACTTTATTGGGTTATGGGACGGGTTTGGGACTTAAACGAGGATTTTTAATCGGGTTCGGGGCAAACGCGAGGAATAAGGTCCTCGACCTGCTCCGCCCGATTAATATACACATATACAAATGTAATATAGTATTTTCATATAGTATTTTCTTACTAACGTCATAATAAATATTTTTTTAGTATTTTATCTTTTCACTATTGCAAATTGTTATTACAGAAACTTGTTTAATGTATTGTAAGTTTTTTGTGGTGTAACATATCATTATTTATGTATAATAGTATTGTTTTAAACCTTATAAGTCTTGTTTGTAATTTATTATTATATAATTAGTAAGTTTTTAATACTTCAAACTTATTTCTATCAGTATAAAAATAATAATAAATGTAAAATGATGCGGTTTTGATAGAAAATTTCACCCAAATAGGGTACCCGATTAGTACGGGGCAGGTTTGAGGGAGCATTGCGCCCAACGGGGCACCCCGATTAAATCTCCGACGGGGATCAGGGCGGGTTTGGAAAAAACTTTACTAATCGAGTTTGAGGATGGGGACGGTCGCCCCACCCCAAACCCGCCCCGTTGCCATCTCTAGTCAAAAATTACAATTTTACTCTTATTTAATTAATTAAATTATTTTTATATATTATAATATTGATTTTAAACAAAATTAATATAATAAATTTGATCAAATTTTTCTATCTAATTTAAATAATAAATAATTAATTTAAAATAAAAAATAGACAACAAAATAAACGGAGAGAGTATACCAACAAAACTGTGCAAAGAAAATGAAGATTAAAAACCATACACATTTATTGTAGAGATCTAGGTGACACTGACAAACAGAATAGATAATATTTTTTACAAGTTTCAAAACAAAATTGACTAATTTAATATCTCCCCACCATAGGGGGGTCACAACTCACAAATATGACCCCATTAAAGTATTATTGCATCTTAAAAAACAAGACAATAGCAACTTTCTCAAACACAATCCAACAGTTTTTATTTAAAAAAAATAATGTCAGATCTCCAATCATGTATTTAAAAAACTTTTCATACAAGAAAAACACCATTTTTCATATTTCGATATCCAGAAAATTTGTAACAAAAAAAATATGCAATTTTTTTTACAATTTTCAAAAAGAAAAAAAAACCAAAATGGTAAAGTTGATCACTTATAAACCACTACATAATCATGTTAAAGATTTTAATAAATATAATCATCACCACTCAAATTGTGACACGTGTCCAACAACAAGTGATCAACCAACTGTGTTAAAAAATAACTGCTAAACTTTAAAGAACACTTTAACACTTTTGTATAAAAGTTGTTTACTTACGTTAAAAAGTTGATCACTTTTAAAAACAGTTTAACACTTTTGCAAAAAAAATTATCACTTAAAAAGTTAAGCAATTATAATTTATGTATGACCAAACTTTATTAAAACCTTGCGCTATGATCATGTTGTGGATGAATACGCTATATTTTAACAATTTTAGTTTTCTTTCTATTTAGAAAAGAAAAAAAAAGAAATATAAAAGTCATTTATGTGAGAAACTATTGGTCAGTATGTCGTTTTTGTCTTGAAATGAAATGATTATATCTCATCAAAAGCAAGTCATTTTATCAAAAGCTTTTTGGGTTAGCGGTGTGTGAATAACTTTTTAATTAGAATGTTGTAAATTTAAATTTCAGTCGAGACGTATGAGATATTGGTGTGAGTTATAAAAAAAATTATCTTTATCGTTTTAAAAGAAAAAAAAGTAAGTCATTTTACTTAAAACAAAAATTAATTTTTTGTTTTTGCACCAAAAGTTTCTCACATAAAAAAACTTTTATTTTAAAAATAAAATAAAGATCATGTGTGTAATTTAAACATGTCTTAACGTGGGATGATATGGCTATAAACTCACGAGGTGAGTGGTCAACTCACGCACGAGCTGTCATTTCGCCTTACAAAGTTACGTGCGACTTGGAGCTTCAAAAATGACTAAAATAGACTTGTCTGCATGTTTTAATTATTTGTACAAACAAAAGTATTTTATTCATTTTAATTCACAAAAAACTAAAATGAACTTTAAAATTTCCCAAACGAACTGTTTTTGTAATTTTAAAATTCGACAGACCAAACATATAATTTTGGCTAATGATTTACACACTTAAAAATTTGATTGAGACACTCCAACTGTATATTAAATAGTTGTACTATTACTTTAACATATTACTATATTAGAGTGTCCTAATTAAAAGTTTAAATGTGCCAATCAATTCCCTATAATTTTGCACCACTTAAAATCAATTGTTGCAAGTCAGTACTCTAGTATTGCATCTTAGAAAAGTACAAAACAAGACAATAACAACTTTCCCAAACACAATCCAACAATTATTAAACACCCAAAACATACATACAATAATGTCAAATCTCCGGTCCTGATGTGATGAGGCGCATCTAGGGTTTCTGAGAATGCACGAAAATCGGATAAAATATTATCGTGCAATGTATATATTTGATAAAAAATTCGATTTATTTAAAATAAACCTAATCTCAAATCATATATTATATAAATATTTGTATTAAAAAGTTTATATCACGATAATTTTATGCTTTGACTCCGCCTATAAAATACTTCCTCTGTCTCATAATAATAGTCCACTGACAAGAAACACGTAGTTTAATAAAAAAATCACTTTTTCAGGTTTTTCTCTCTTACTTTTTACACAATGACAGTTTTACCCTTAATCAATTAATTTACAACTTCTTTATTATTTGTAATAATACCTTCAAGTGAGAGTAATATTGTAAACTTAATTTATATTTCTTATCTACTTTTTAACTGAACTATTAATAAAAGACGTCCAAAAATGGTAAACTGGACTATTAATATGGGACGTCTAAAAATGGTAAACTGAACTATTAATGGACTATTAATATAGGACGTCCAAAAATGGTAAACTAGACTATTAATATGAGACGTCTAAAAATGATAAACTGTATAATTAATATGGAACGTAAAAAATGGTAAACTGGACTGTTAATATGAGACGGAGGGAGTAAGAGCATCCACAATGGCTAAAATGCACAAAAGCTTTTTACCATTTTGTAAAGTCTTTTGAGTGGTTTTTTGGCATTGCAAGAATAGCTTTTTATAAAGCTTTTTCATAAGACTTGGTGAACTCCAAGCTTTTCTTTAAAACTTTTGAACATTGATATGTAATTCATTAAATGCCTTAAATGCTCCAAGTCTTTCAAAGACTTGGACATTGTAGATGCTCTAATATATTTACAAAAACTTTCCATATAAATTAAACGCCATTATTCATTTCTGACATCTCCATTTCCAAAAACCTTGTAACAAAAACACAAATGTTGTCATCATCATCACAAGATCATCAAGAAACACAAACACAAACACAACTTTTAATAAAAACAAACCAGACCCATGTTTTACATGAAGAAGAAGAACATGTAGAAAATGATAACCTTGACAATGGTCTACAAAGACTGGATTTCAACCTCCTTATAATGGGCTTCAACCAAGACTCAGTAACAAGATTTGTGTTATCATGGTTCATGTTTCTTTTCATAGGTGTAGTGGTCCCTGTGGTGGTGCTAATGATGACAACTAACTGTTTAAAATGTGATTTGTATCAAGTCAAAGGTTTTGAGCTTGTGGTTGTGTCTTCTCATGCTTGTTTGGCTGCTGTTGCTTTGCTTTGTTTGTCTCATAATTTGAGGAAGTATGGTGTCAGGAAGTTTTTGTTTGTTGATCAGTATCATGGTCATGTTCAGAGCTTTTCTAAGGATTATGTTCGAAAGATTCATGTAAGTTTTGGCTTATGTAACGGGCTTATAGATTATTTGGTTTTGGGCTTATGTTTTGGAAGATTACTTTTTGTGGCTTGTTTTGAAATTTTTTGGCTTATATGAGTTTATTATGTCCTAATAAGGTTATATAAGCCGAAATGTTCAGAGCTTTTCTAAGGATTATGTTCGAAAGATTGACGGAAGTTGGTGTTCTTTGTGTTATGGTGCTTGTTTTGGCTTATATAGCGGGCTTATATATTATTTGGTGTTCCCATAGTCTAGGTAGAGACAAGGGTGAAAAGTCAGGTAACGCCCATGATAAGCTAACTTTTTGGTTTTGGGCTGTAGAAGCTAACTTCTTGTGGCTTATTTTGAAACTTTTCGGCTTATATAACTTATATAGGCCGAAAAGTTTCAAAATAAGCCATAAGCCGAAAGAAGCTTAGTTTTAGGCTTATGAGCTTATTTGGCTTGGCTTATATTTTAGAAATTTTTGTTTGATCATCATGATCATGTTCAGAGCTTTTCTAAGGATTATGTTCGAAAGATTAATGTAAGTTGTTGCTCATAGAATTATGTTATGGTGCTTGTTTTGGCTTATATAGTGGGCTTATAGCTTATTTGGTTTTAGGCTTATGTTTCAGAAGCTTGTGGCTTGTTTTGAAACTTTTTGGCTTATATGAGTTTATTATGTCCTAATAAGCTTGTATAAGCCGAAATGTTCAGAGCTTTTCTAAGGACTATGTTCGAAAGATCGATGTAAGCTGTTATTGTTAGAAATATTATGGTGCTTGGTTTGGCTTATATAGCGGGTTTATAGGTTATTTGGTTTTAGGCTTATGTTTCAGAAGATACTTTTTGTGGCTTGTTTTGAAACTTTTTGGCTTATGTAAGTTTATTATGTCCTAATAAGCTTATATAAGCCGAAATGTTTTAGAATAAGCAGAAAACATTGAGCATATGTTCGAAAGATTGATGTAAGTTGTTCATAGTATTATGTTTTGTGAATTATGGATTGTGTAGATATAAAGGTGGTATTTGAGGTGTTTGTTTCGGCTTATATGGGCGGCTTATAGCTTGTTTGATTTTGGGCTTATATTTAATAAGCTAACTGTTCATAATAAGCTAATATAAGCTGAAAAGTTTCAAAATAAGCCACAAAAAGTGACCTTAAGAAAGATAATTTGTATAACAAAAATCAAAGTTTTTTAACAGATTTAACACTACGCAACAAAAATCCATGGGTGTCTCGGGACCCCCGGGACCCACCTGGTTCCGTCCCTGATCATAAGCTTATGGCTTATTTGGTTTCGACTTATCTTTCATAAGGTCATTTTTGTAAACAGTTTTATACGGCTTATCTAAACAGTTTTAATCGGCAATCCCAAACACCCCCTTAGACACAATTAGTTATCTTTTGATTATAGGGATAGTACATCCATAAGCCACCCATTCGTGGATACAAACTTCTTTATAGACCCGGTTATATATTTTTATTTTACCTAGTGCCCCTTGTACTAAAATGTTTATAGACATTTAGTACGATAAAGTGCGTTCTGTTTTATAGTAACCTGTTTGACTGAATCTGTTTTCGAATGATTATGATAATGATTAGGCGAATATGAGAAAGTTTAGGAATAAAGTTTGATTCTTTGCTTATCGATTTTCACAAATAAAGTTAGTTAAGTACTACTTTAATGCTTGCTGATGTAATCAGACCAAAAAGAGGTTTAAGGGGGAGTTTGGATGTCCGTATAAATTTGCTATTGATAAAATTGTATATAATAATCTTAAAATGCTTGAGATATATGTCGAGTTTATTACAGAATTTCAGTTTAGAATGATCTCTTTTCGGGATTCTATAAATTCATAATCCGTTACTTACAGGTTACTAAAGACCTTCCCTTTTATAATTGCAGGAAGCTAAACGCGCACTAGTAATATGGTTTCTTCCTTGTTTCATCTTGAAAATTGCTCGTGAAATTGTTCGTATGATGTACATGCACCACGACTCATGGTGGCAATCTTTTGGCGTTTTAATTACTTTAACCGTTTCATGGACTTACGTGACCGTGATTTTTTTATCATCCTGTTTAGTTTTCCATTTGGTATGCAATTTACAAATCATCCACTTTGATGACTATGGAAACCTTTTGGAAAGAGAGACCGATGTTTTGGTATTTATAGAAGAGCATGCTCGTTTACGCCATCATTTGTCTAAGATAAGCCATAGGTTCCGGATTTACCTTCTGCTCGTGTTCATAGTCGTCACCTCGAGCCAGTTTGCAACTCTGTTTCAGATCACAGAATTTAGAGATAAAGTTACGTTCATAAATGGTGGCGATTTTGCGGTAAAGTTCAATGCTTTATCATTTCTTATACACGAAAAAGTTATATTTTTATTTGACTTTTTAAGTCATAGGAGTATGTTTGACTTTGTATCATAACATTTTGCTTAATTTCCGACAGGTTTCATCGATTGCACAAGTTGTGGGGGTGATTCTTTGTTTGAATGCTGCAGCGAAGATATCCCACAGGGCACAAGGCATTGCAGCATTAGCAAGTAGATGGCATGCTTTAGCATCATGTGGTCCCGATGATAGGTCTCATATGAGATTTTCACATTCAAACGGACACTTGGAAGCTGCAAGTAGTTTAATGAGATATGTTTCTTCAGAAGGTGATATGGAAGCTATGAACTATGTTCCACTCCCTACAAACGCACAACTCACCTCATATTTATCTTCATACCACAGGCGACAATCATTTCGTAAGTAAAACTAGAAACTCTAAATATTATAGCGTAAAAAAGTAAATATTTTGGTCTTGAAATGCATTTTTTAGAAGAAAACTTTGTTGGTCGGAATCTTGTATCTGTCATTGGTCTACTGATCTTCGACTACAGTTTGACTTTTGAAGTCAAACATACGAGTATCATGAAATCAGACTAATAACAGCTTTGGTGAAAATTTAGACAACCGAAATTCTTTCATTACTGGTATATTTTATAGAGTTTCATATAATTCAATTTATTACCGTAAAAGTTGACTAGAGTCCTGTCGACCTCAAAAAGTCAAACTTCTTTACAAAGAAAATCTCAAACCTTAATCTTAATTATGTCATATTTTAAGGTTCATTTCATGTTATGCATCATTTTTAACTTGTGGGTCCGCCGTGCACACGAGTTGACCCAAACTTTTTTTGCAGTCATGTATCTGCAGAATAATCCCGGAGGCATTACTTTGTATGGTTGGACATGTGACCGGAGTCTTATAAACACAATCTTCTTCATCGAGTTATCACTTGTTCTCTTTGTTCTCGGAAGGACAACCGTATTCACCACAGCCGCATGATTTTTCAATTTCAAGACTTTTTGAAATTTCCAGGTCATACTGTGAGCTTCTGTTCTTATTATCAACAAAGTTTTGACAATGAGGATGCAGTGGGCTTAAACACACGCCCACGTGTTTGTTTCTGTATAACTCTATACGAGGTAATCAATTTATTGATCTTTTTTGTATAGTTGGTTTCATGTTATGTTTGGACTATGATCATGACCTAATTCATAGTTCGAAAAACCATCAAAAGGTAACAAGTAATCTGATCACATTCATATCGGCGTTCTAAACGTGTGTAAATAAAACTATACGGATATTTTGTGCATATTTGTTTGCTGTATACATTGTACATTATGGATGGTCATTTTTCGACATAGTTGCAGATGTTTTTTCGTTCCTTTTATTGTGCTTATAGTAAAAAGTCAATGGTTCAAATCTCACTAAGTGTGTATATCTGGGAGTGACGAAGAGATGAAAATGGTTCTGATATAAGACCGCGTACATCTGAGTCAAAAGGTTCACCCTCTATGGTAAACCACATCCCGTTTAGTATTATAAGTATTCTAACTTGTGCCCTAAGGGCACCGAGGGTCCTACATAAAAAGTACAAGAAAGTACTCGATATCGTGGGTCCCTCGGTACATTCTTGTACTTTTTTGTAGACCCTTGACTTCTTATCTATCGGGGCACAAGTTAGAAAAATCCTAATATGAAAATAGCCACTGGTTCAAGTGAGTTGAGTGTAACTAACCATTGAAGTTGACATATTACTAAATGACCATTTTTGGCAACTATAAGCATAGCCCAAGTGACACCCTTTCATCCCAACCAAAAGTTTTTCTTTCTAATTTAAATTTTCTATTTGTCCATCATATAATAGATAAAATTTGAAGACTAAACAATAATTAGAGTTAGTCTTGGATTATATAAAAATTAAACAATGTATCTTCATTGTAAAACATCTAAATCAAAAGAGAAATGATTGAGAGGCCTAAAAACGCGTTTGTTGTGCCTAAACATTGTGCATTCATGTCTGAGCGAGGTATCAGGTATGCATTCATGTCTGAGCAAGGTATGAGGTAGGTGAAGTTTAGACAAATCATACCTTTATCTTAAGTTAAACCCGAAAGTAAAAAGACTGCTTCCGACGACTATATGACATGATCACACAAACTAACGATTCTATAGGCTTTCGATGCTTTTTTATAAAAATAAAATAAGTTTCTTGTTTGATTTTGAGTGAAGTAAGGGTAAATATACTTTTGAACAACCAACTGACTTAGCCTAATTGTTCACCAAAGTTCTATTAAATGGTTTCTTTGGTTGACGTTGTTTCTTTGGAGGTCTCGGTTCGAGTTATGCAAAAACTTTTTCGTGGATGAGGAGCTAACCTTAACTAGGCTAGGGTTCAAGAAAGTGTTAGCTTGAATATCACTGCACGACTCGATCCACTAACCACTAACCCGTCCGCCCTTCTAAAAAAACTATATATATATATATATATATATACTTTTGAACGTTAATGTGTGCACACATGTGCATCCATGTGTGTGTCATGTGAAGTTTATTTAAAAATGTGAAAATTAATTCATCAATTTATTATTTAGTTTTGGATCAAGTGTTAATAAAAAGGCCACAACAGTAAAAATGTGTACTTGCAGATCACATATACTGTGTTAGAAGGCATTTGTTCATTGAATAAAATCGAAATTCTAGAGCTAATACGTGCAACAAATCCTGCGTCGTCTATGTGAAATGCTAAAAGAATCGAGTGGCGTCCCAATGTTACGTAAAAAACACTCACTTGTATATATGAAGGGCTGATTAACACTGAGAATACAGACTATGAAGAAATGAAATGAAATATAGCATGATACATATAAGAACAATCATGAAATCGACAACTAATGGAGATGATAATGCTACCAGCAACACGAACACGAAGGTAACTTGATGGAGAAAGAAGATGGCAAGTGACCAGTTCTCCTTATATAATCGGCTCTTTCACAAGTTTTAACAGCTTTTTCATTCATAGTAGCCTCAGCTTTTGCTCGTTTTTCCTCTGCTATCCTTCTCGTTGAGGCAAGTTTGTTTGTATACTTTTCTTGTGCTCGTGATTTCAGCCTTTCTGCTTTAGCCTGGCCAAAATGTTGCGCAATAGTTCACAAAATCAGATTGTCTATTCAGAGAATCAGTTTGTTTGTATGCTATAACTTGGTAGTTCAAACTGCTTTTAAGCAGATAAGCACTTCAAAAATAAGCAATCCTAAACACCCAATAAACCAGGTTTAATCTGTTTTAGGTCATATTATCATTTTAGTATCGGGCTAGAATGAAAAACATGAAACTGTTACCTCCATTCTTTTCATTTCCATCTCGGCTTTTCTCTTTTCGTGATTCTCCCAGGCTTGAATCTTCACCTCTTCTTGCTTGAATCTAATGATCAACAGACAAAAGGCACGCTTTTAAGGGGTTGATTGGATATGCGTTTTAGTCGTGATTTGTGATATCAATAGTTAAAAACTGATTATAGCGACTCAAAATCCATATAAAACCGGATAACACAGTAAGAGCAGATATAAATAATACAGTAAACAGATTGGTAAAAAAGTTCACCTTGCCATATATTTTGCACGTTCCGCCTCATCCCAAGCCATTGCTCGTGTCTCAAGAGGATTCAACTTAGAATCTTGACTCGGGTTTCTATTTTCAACCACATTTTCACCATTACTTTCTTCACTTTCCCGCCCAAACCTCGTGGTAGTACTAGTGTCAACTCTTGACACGGGTGCAACCGTGGGTCCCACATTGCCAACATTGGGACCCGCCCTCACAGGAGTTGTTGAACCAGAGGCGATAGGGCTACGTCCAGCCGGTGTCGTGGCTCTAACCGGTGTAGCCGATCTTGAAGGCTCTTGGCTGCCCATAGGAGTCATTTCAGTCCCCATATCCCTCACACATATCGATCTAACAACCATCGAATCCCCAAAATCAACTTTTTTCGTTTCTATAGCCCCATGATCATCATCTTCACTACTCGGGTAATCCTTTTTAGGAACCGGGGCTATCAATCTCCTATCATCCGCGTTTGAATCACGTGGCTCATCCAAGTGGCTCTTATCCACCCCTCTAGACAAATTAACCAACCATTTTTGTGCATCATCCCATTTTGATGGCGTTGGTTTCCCTAAAGCCGTCCTGTGACGATTCGACCCATTTCCACCACCACCTTGAATCTCTTGAGTTGATCCAAGATTCAAGACACCCTTATCCTCTATAGACCTCATAATCAACACCCTTTATCCAAAATCAAATTTCTACTACTTTTGCATAATCTTTATCACAATCTATGCATTAGCATACACTTTTCGACACCTTTCGCATAATCTCACTTATATGCACTAAACAGCAAAACTAAACACAATTACAAAATCTATCCTTTCCTTAAACTATCCACAAAACTCTATGCATAAAGTGACCAAAAACTATAAAGATTCAAGTACTTAAATCAGGAGTCAAAGGTTTATGATTATGACTATCATATACTAAACTTAACAACTACAAACTTAATGATAAGAACTTATATACAATCAATAATCACACCATGCATAAACATATAAGATATTTGATCAAGTGACTTAGCTGAAATAAGCTTGAATGCAACTTTCTAAATATAGAAAGATAATGATGGTGTGTAGTTTTGAAGTGAGTGTAATGTGTGTGAAATGTAGGCAATTTGTGTAAGAGACCTTGAAGCAGAATATGAAACCTTGAAGTAAGGTTACTGGCTACTTGGCGTGTTCTTGAGATTTGTAAGACTATAGTTTAATATTACTATATTGAGAAAGAAAGATCTGGTTTAATAAAAAAAATATGTGAAGAAAGACTCAAATATTTCTTTCTTTTTTGTTCATTTTAGTTTTAGTTATATGTATTTTGATGTAATGTATTGTTTTTGTTATTGAGCTAAGGAAAATAATTGGTTCATGTCACACTTATGGTAGTACAATAATAAATGAGAAGTGATTAGGATATTTATAAACTTGAGTGGAACATTCAAATGTACAAAATAGTTAAAGTTTGTATTTTCGTTATAATTGTTTAATATGTATATTTTAAAATGTTCTAATTAAGTTGAGAATGTACAAATCATCTCTTATAATAAGAGGGTGTTTGAGATTGCTTATTTAAAATAGATTATGTAGTTTGAAAACGGATAATCAGATAATCGGCATTTGCAAAACGTGGTTTTAAAATATAGTGTTTGGATTTGAAAACTTTGATAATAAGTTTTTCTTTTTTTATGGTAAATCAGATTATATATAGTTTTAAAGTCAAATGACTAAAATAGACATGGCTTCTTTGGTTAATTGAAAGAAAAATAAAAAGTTAAGGGTACTTTTGTAATAATGCAAGCAAAGCAAATTGCGTTTGCCAAAAAGTAACAAGGTCCTTGCTTTTTGCAAACTCCGTTTCGAGGGTTTGAAATCGGAGAAAAGTGCTTTTTGAAGTTTTTTCCCCAAACACTCAAAACTGATTATTCACGTTTTTAAAACGAAATAATCAGATAATCTGATGTGAAACTCAATCCCAAACATCCTCTAAATATGTTTGATATGACGTTATGTAGGGTTGAGCATTTGGATCGTCGATCTGGATTTGGTCTAAGGTTTTGGACCGTTTCAGTTTCGGTTCGGTCGGTCTGGTCCAATCCGATTCGATTTTACTAAAAACCCATTGATTACGCCTAATAGGACTGAACCAGACCATTTCGTTCTGGTCTCAATTATGAGTTTTAAATCACTTCAATCCTCGGTCTGATATGATCATAGCCGGTCCGGTTTATTACATGTTGATTGTGTAACTTGTTGATGTGAGGCCATTATTATTAGTACATCGATTTCTCGACGATTGAAATATATGAAAATATGTTTAATTTTGTGTCTAAACATGATAACAACGTTTTGTTAGCTGTGTTTTGTTAGCTGTGGCTAAAAAAAACTAACTTTTTATAGTCTAATAAAACATTCTCACACAAGTTTATGAACTCTTAATCATTTAGTTACCTTTTTAACAAATCATTAGATGGACATATCTTT
This sequence comes from Glebionis coronaria, assembly GCA_025667525.1. Lineage (NCBI taxonomy): Eukaryota > Viridiplantae > Streptophyta > Magnoliopsida > Asterales > Asteraceae > Glebionis > Glebionis coronaria. The sequence continues at coordinate 266,790 of JANFOE010002145.1, forward strand.
AATCAAAACAACACAATAGAAATGTTCCAAAAACCAGTTTTTTAGTCGGTTCAATTAAGCTATCGAATTACGATTCAATCAATTTAACCGATAGTTCAACTAAACTTTTCGCTCAAAACTAGATTCACATTTTTAACCGGCCGAATCAACCCAAATTTTAAAACAGTGCATAAAAAAAAGATATAAGTACTTGTTTACCTTCCCATATATGAAAGTTATAAAGCAACTGAACCCAAAGAAGTACATGGATATAGTATAGATTTAGTTTGGTATATTAACGGTAACAATGAGTAGTACAATGACACGTGGACGGCCAGGATTAACAAAGTACCATAATAGTGGGCCATAGGATTTGGTTGTCTCTGAAAGATTACACATGGGGTTGCTGAGTTAAGGAATGTAGGTACAAAATTTATAGTTATGGGTCCTATAATTATAAACCAATGTCTTCTTGACCATTTAAGGTTGGTGGGGTATACATGGAGTGTTTTTGCATGGTGAATTGGTGGTGCAACACTACAAGAAGTAGGTTATAATAGTGCTGAGCATCGGTCCGGGATCGGATCAGACCGGTCAAGACTGAACCAGATTGAGGACCGAAATGGTTCGAAACCCCGGTCCGGGTTGATTCGGTTCGGTTCGTTCCTTGGTCCGGTCCAGTCTTATTAAGTATAATATACAAGATTTTGATAAGACTGGATCGGACTGACCGAACTGAGGACCGAATTCGTCTAAAACCCCCGGACCAAGGACCGGATCGAAATTGTCCGGTCCGGTCCGGTATTCCGGTCCAGGTCAGTTTTAAGTCTGTCAGCTCAGTCCTAGGTTATAAAGTAAAATATAATTATGTCATTTTCAGTGTGTTAGTAAAGTGAATATTAAGTCGACAGTTTGGTAATTGTGTTCCGGGAAGTATAGGGTGAAAATCAAACTGAATCGAAAAAAACCGTATCGAATCAACATCGAGTAAGGTCAAAATCACGGATTGAGAATCAGACTGAATCACGTTTTGTTTGCATGTTTTATTTTGATCAGTATTGTAAAAAAATTTGCAAGGCTGATTAATTGCCGCCCAAACGCTACAAAGCTTTGTCAATTTATGTAAATCTTTCGAACAAATCGGTTAATTGCGGTCAATAACGATTAACGACGGTCAATGGTGGTCAAATTTATCGAAAATCTCCAAAATTTTGCGATAACATGGGAAGTACTAAGTCGGCTTTAAGTAGCTTAAAAGTTTCAACGTAGATGCTTGCCAATATGTAATACTTGGATAAACCTCTTATTAATGACAAGAATGTGAATAAGCAAAGGCTTTGGTTCAGTTTTATTTATTTTTAAAATTTGTATAGGTTTATCAGAGGTTTATTAGAAAAATTTTATGGATAAAAGATAAATGGTTGAAGTTTTGATCGATATTTCAAGAGTTATCGAAATTATTTTTTGTAAAATAGGCAACATGAACAGAGTCAGGAGGTTTGCTTTTAAAAAGTATCTTTTTATTACAACTTAATGTAAGAAATGAAATCAACCAATCAGAATCAAATATTTGTTATGCATCGTGATTTTTAGTGATTGTGTCTATGTTTTTCGGAAATGACATCCAATCAGAATGTTTCATTGATACCATTGTAATACATTTCTTCTCTAAACGACAATTTTTAGCAAAACCCGAAATGAAATTATGGGAAATTATTTGGACCTCGCTAATTGCTGGTAAAGTTTGGGTTTCTTGTAAGTAGTACTCCGTAGTTATTAATCATTTACTATTGGTTTTATGTTTCACATGCATTTGTTGGATCAACGCATGTGACTATAGAGACAAACCGTTTTTCAACCAGTGGCTTCTTTGTCCCCTTTGTCTTATTTATTTAATACACACATAAATTGAATCTCACTAACAAAATTCTAATCATAAACCCAAAATTTCACAAAAAGTTTCATATTTGTATTTGGAGACTTATGAAGAGTATATTATGATATAATAAACTTATTTAAACGTATAAGTCTTAAAATAAGCCATAAAACCAGAGCTTATAAAAAACAAGCTAAAAATAAGCCAAATTTTGACTTATATTATATAAGCCTCAAATTTATGGCTTATTTCAAGAGTTAATAGGCTCATATAAGGCTTGGGCGAGTGGTATAAAAAAATTTATCGTCACCTCAACACCACATCAGATTTTTTACAACCCACAAAAACTCATCATACCATAAGAGTAATAACAAAAAAAACCCACCTCCATTTTATATAAAATATACCACACTAAATAGCTAACCCATTCACAAATTTATTAAAAGATATTAAAGTATTAAAAAAAAACTGACACAGTTGCCGAGTAGTGGAAAACTCACCAGTAGTGAGTTTTAAACCCAACCTACGCGTGGGTTTATAGAGTGGCTTTTGTCATATTGACATCACCCGTGAGATTTGAGTCCCACTCCCCCTAACCTAAATAGAAGTATATAAGCTCATAAGTCTCCAAATAAGCTACCAATTTACTCTCTTAACCTAAGTTTATCATATCATAATAGAGATATATAAGCCCATATTCAAATAAGCTACAAATTTGGGCTTATGAAATAGAAGCCGAAATGAGCTTATGTTTTATAAGCCTAAACAAACACCCCCTAAGATCTCATAGTCGCATTAATCAGGAGTAAGCCAGTGAGTTCTCATAGCAAATTACATAGTATAAACGACATACGATATAATTAGTAGGTTCAGATTCATGCAATAACTGAACCGTGTACTCGGCCATATATACAGAACATAGCCAAGAAATACTACTGTACTTGGTATAACATTCCGGAAAACAGTCATCCAAATAATGCTCAAGAATATGTATCATGAACCGGTCATCCCGAAAACAAACATGACCACGACAAACAAAATACGAGTTCATCAAACGTTTGTTTAATGATTTATATACATAAAGCTAAATGGCATCATACGTCAACCATCCTACACAACGTCTAACTAATTGCTTAACGTTCCAACACGATAGTTTTACTACATCATATACTATCAACCAACAAATTCAATGGTGATACAGAATAGCTCTACAAGCACACTAAAAGAATGACATTACATAACTAGTAATATGGTAACATTTGGATTTAAATTTTAATTTATTTTTTCGACGCTTATAGTAACATCACGCGCTACTACTAGGTATTGACATCAAGTAAATGATTAGTGCTGTCATCGTTCCCAGTAACCCACCCATGATAACCTGCAAATTATGTAAATAAAATGTGACCGTGAGTGGTTCTGCATTTGGTAAAATGCAGAATGGTGAATTCATTTCTTAACATCGTTAAACTATTAACTACCGTCTCCACGATGAACCTTTTCTATATAACAAATGACGAATAATTCGCTTTCCTTATTGACAAAGTAAGCAATGCTTATGATTTATGAACCCCAGTAACGATTACCAGTCTTTATGAGGATGACAGTGGGCGATATTGTTCAACTTTCAGAACATGGAATTGTTGTATCACAAAAAAAAATAAAAATCCTTTTGATATAAGCAGATGTGGCAAGGGGTCGGTTTCGGGTCATTTTGGGTTTGGGTTGAAACAGGTTGACATTTTATATGCTTTAAAACACAACCCAAATCGACTCGTAATATGGGTCGAAATTGACACCCCTAGGATCAATTATCTTATTAACAAGGTTCTAAAGTAAAGACTAGCCCAATAAAACACAAAAATAAGAAAAAAACAGACCTGTGGAGGGGTGTGGCCAAGAAGTTCACGTAACGGCCTGCTCTCAGCCAACGGATGTTCAGCAGGAAGCTCAAATACAATTTGGTTCAAAACCTATAACATCAGAACTTTTAAACATGAATAACTAATATAAATTACACAATCCCGACCAACTGAACCACAAAAAAATACTCCTATCTGATTAATGTTACACAGTTCAGACCAACCTCTGCTTGGCGCCCAGCATGTAATCTTACTCCAGTCGCATCATACATCACCTGCAACAAATTTCGTTTTTTTTTTATTCATGTAATACAAATGAAGCAAACATTAAACATTAAAGAGAAAGAGCATACGATGCAAGCCAAAATCAGTGCAGTTGCAAAAGTAGAACCGCCAAGGCCATCATGTAAGCCAACAGCAACCGCAAGAGCAGTGACTGTTGCAGAATGTGATGAAGGCATGCCACCCGACCCAATAAGTTGCTTAAGATCCCAACGGTGTTCCTTATACCTGCAAATCTACCAAATACATATAAGGCTCTTAACATGTATCTCTATCATGCGCCACTTTCGAAGTATATGAACAATACGGTGTTTAGGTTGTCTAATTATTAAAGCACAAAATAATCAGGTATTGTAAAGTTACTTAACTAACCTAATGTTCAAGCAAATTATACCTTATTCTCGTTCTAGTTCTAGTTAATTGTGTTTAAATTCAGTTTAACATATTGAGCAAAACTTCTTATGATTCGATTTTCATATTCTGTATCTTTAAAATAATCAAAAGAGTTCTTGTATGGAAACTGAAACAGGTACAAAACTAAGTAACTATGTTGCACACTCTTTTTTTAGTGTACTACGGAAAGGTGACCTGCCACTTATACCCCAAACTCCATAGATCACACCACAAGACCCTTGAAGTCTGGTAAATCACTAGCTCTATAATTGTGGACTATATAGCTAAGGCGGATTTTAACTTAAAAGTTGGGACCTCTTTTGGGACTTCCAAGCTCTTAGACTGCCCCCTTTGTGTTGCACACTTAATAATACAATTATAACTTCTAATCTTCAACTCCCAAGTCCGAATAATGACAAAGATATAGCAAAATGCCATATGCATGCCTTAGACGGCTACCCTAGCCAAGTTAGCACATAGTCATGATTGACTTAGAAGCTAACGCTCAACCTTCTCTAGCCTTCACTAAATTCGAGCTCGATAAACTATCTAAGCTTGTAGCTCAGCTACGCCCCACTTAAAAAAAAACTACTGTATAACAATATCAAGAAAACCACCACCATAAGGCCACTTGGTAAGAGCACTAGGTACCGAGTAAGTTAGAGGGTGGTGTGTTATAGCAAAAACTGCCACCTCAGCTTTCCCCCCTATAAGTCAGAACCATCCATCACTCAAGTTATAAGACACCCCGGGCTCGCATTTTTTTAAAATAAAACACACAAAGAAAAAGAAAAAACCGATAACTCGGCTGGTGAATTTGGCGTCGACCCCTATAACACTCCCTATGGCCCTTAAATTCCTCACCCTTTCCTAGTCACTCGAACAAGGAAAACCTCGTCTGTTACCAGTTATATAACATTATCAAGCATAGTTAATATTTTAAAACTCGATCCGATCCTATGATATTTATATACACCAGCGCGATTTTTGAATATCTTTCTACTAGGTAGTTCGACCTCTTCACTTTAGCTACCAATAATAATCATGATAAAAAAAGGTGACGTCACAATCAGGGTGACAAATGGGCGGGCCGGGCGGGGACAAAACAGGTGACGGGCAAAACGGGAAAAAAACATATAAAAACGTAAAAAAAAAAACAATAATACTTGTTTAAAAGTCTGGAAAAAAAAACATTAACTATAAAAGATCCGCTTAGGGACCAATTTGATGTTTTACATAAGCCCATTACACCCCATCTAATGTTTTACATGTGCCATTGCATCAATAATAATGCATGGGCAAAAAGTGGCCCTTACATTTAAAAAAAAAAAAAAAAAAAAAAAAAAAAAAAGGCTAAAAACTGCCCATAATAGTCCCTCTAGTTGCAACAATGTGCGGGTAATGGTCTAGTAATTAGTTAATTACGCATTGTTTAGTCATCCCCTATATCTTACACCACCTCAACCACCTCGAATATCATATATTTTTCGTGTGAATTAGTTTCACTCAAGGGTGCTACTATATATACCCTTCGCCCACATAAAAAGGAAAAAGTACACTATTTGTGTACTTTTTGTCCCTTATAATTTTCTGGACAGTTTTTTTATCAGTTTCGGTTCCGTATTTTTATCGGTTTAACAGTTTTGACCTGTTAAACGTAATGTTTTTGATTCCGTATTTTCCGTTTCACAGTTTTATAACAAAACCAAAATTATAAAAATAAAAAAAAGTCCCCATCCCCAAACCCGATTAGTAAAGTTCTCCCCAAACCCGCCCCGATCCCCGTCGGGGATTAAATCGGGTTGCCCCGTTGGGGCGCAATTCTCCCTCAAACCCGCCCCGTACTAATCGGGGATCTTATCGGGTACCCTCTTCGGGTGAAATTTTCTATCAAAACCGCATAATTTCACATTTATTATTATTTTTAAACTGTTAGATTTAAGCTTAAAATATTATAAACTTACTAATTATATAATAATGAATTACAAACAAGACTTATAAGATTTAAAACGATACTATTATACATATGTTACACCACAAAGAATTTACAATAAATTAAACAAGTTTCTGTAATAACAATTTGCAATAGTGAAAAGATAAAATACTAAAGAAATATTTATTATGACGTAAATAGTAAGAAAATACTATATAAAAAACTTATATTTGTATATGTGTATATTAATCGGGCGGGGCGGGGCGGGTCGGGGACCTTATACCCCGCATTTGCCCGAAACGCGATTAAAAATCCCCGTTTAAGCCCCAAACCCGCCCCATAACCCAATAAAGTTAACCCGCCTCGCCCCAATTATTCCGGGTTACGGTTTCCCCGTCGGGTTCGGCTTTTTTTGCCATCCCTAAATAAAACCACTAGCTCAATTTCACCTCAACAACCGTCATCAACATAACAAAGTACGCCTAAATGAACAAACTAACAAACCGCCTTTAAAAAAAAAAAAAAAAAAAAAAAAACCGCCTTAAAATAAAACAAAAGTCAAAGTGAACAAAAACACGTTACCAGGTGGTGAAGACTTTAATGGATTGAGCTAGCGCAAAAGCAGCAAGAGCTGAAATCAAGGCATAGTTCATGTATAACGGCTGCCTTGATGATGATGATGATGACGTGGCAGACGGAGGTGATGATGAGGTGTCCAACGCTTGTTGATTGATCACTAATTCACCTATTGATCTCATTATAATAATAATAATAAAAGTGAAATTGAGAAATATATAACGGAGGTGATGACGTGTCTCTGTGTGTGTGCTTTTGGTGCGTGTAAAATTGGAAACGTAAAGGGATTTATTTGCACACAGGCAGAGGGAAATATAACAAGAAGAAAGAATCTTGTTGAATATGCTCTTTTTATATAGCCGCTGCTTCGTTGGGTGTAACTTTTTCAGCTTTTTGTGTTTTTTTTTATCTTGCGTTTCACCGAGGTATCAAATCTTTCGACCCGAGTCATTAAAACGCAAGGTATTGCGATGAAAATTCTGGGAAAATCCCCCACATGTGGAATGACAAGAGTCGAACCTCTGACCTCTCTACATGAAGAATATAACCAAATGAATCCATTCAGCTGAGGTAGACTTTATTTGTTTAAGTTTTTTGATTATGTAAAGAAGATATTTAATGTTAAAGTTGTAAAAATTAAGAATTAAAAAATTGACATTGGATTATAATTTTTGGGACGAAAAGAATACAAATTTAGAGTTTATGAAATATATGTTGATATAGGTTTAACAAGAGGTGGTAAAATGGGTGGGTAGGCGGGTAGGGTGGCGGATCAAATGGGCGACGGGTTAAACAGGCGGTTGGACTAACTATCTGAGTTGGCTCAGTTGGCCACGAAGGGTAACCTTGGGGATGTATTTTTGGAGAGGTCTCGAGTTCGAGTCTTTTTAAGAATATTCAGGGGGCCCGAATTAAGAAGCAGGAGTGGGATTTATCTCTAAGGAGAAGATTTGAGGCTTACATACTGCCCAATTGGATGTCACTGTAAGCTCGAATCACTAATGACTAAATCGCCATTCAAAAGAAAAAAAAAGGCGGAAGGGCTAAATGGGCATGGATAAAATAGGTAGGCGAAATGGACAGGCTAAACGGGCGCAAGATAAAACGGAGAATAAACATGTAAAAACGTAGAAATAAAAAAAAATACTTGTTTGAAACTCGAGGATATAAAGTTAAATATAAAAGATTCGTCGAGTTCATAATTATTATTTTAGATATGCGTCCATTAAGCCCATTTATTTTCTTATATAAGCGCCCATTTAACCTATCAACAATAATAAATGAACAAAAAATGCTCAGATTTAACCAAATGAGGAAAATTTACCACCTCTTATTTACCTTATATAAAGTAAAAATAAATACTACTTCTTTCATACCAAAATTATTGTCTTTTAAAAGTGCACTTGTTAACAAAATTTATATATACAATATAAAGTACAGAGTAAAATGCAAATATTATTTATGTGGTTTGTCAGAAGATTAATTTATATTTCTCGTTGATATATCACATATGTTACATTTTTTTGTTAGTAAATTACGTATATTATACATTTCTGAGTATGAATGATGCACCAATGTATTAACGGTAGAATATAATTTGCTTGAAGTATGAACGAGATATGTTAATAGATCTTTCGACAAACAACATGAATGATTTTAGCATTTTGATTTTAAAAATATTACTATTTATGTCCTAATATTATTGTACATGTTTTTTTATATCTTAATTTGATTGTCCACTATTAATAATCAAAAAAAAAATCTTTGATCAAATTTAATATATTATCATTGCTTGAAATTACAATTACAAAATTTAAAGAAAATAATAAAATTATCAATTTTGTCAAAAAAAAAAGAATAATGTAATAGATGCTCAACAGACAGAATTTAAAGTATACCTAATAAACATAGAGTTTTATTATATACTTTAAAAAGTAAATTAAATATTTAGTTCAAGTTTATTATATTATTATTTAAAATTGACGTTTTAAAGAAGTTGTAAATTAGTTAAGGGAAAAGCTATTATTATAAAAAAAATCAAAAGAAAGTTATAATTAAATGTTGTTCAAAAGAAAAGTTATAATTAAAGATAACTTTGGGGAGGTATTCTTGGAGAGGACTCGAGTTCGAGTCTCACCAAAAACCTTCAGAGGCTCGAATTAAGAAGCAGGAGTGGGGTTTATCCCCTAAGGAGAAGGTTCGATGCTTGCATACCGCCCAATTGGATGTCACTGTAAGCTCGAATCACTAACTACTAACTTGCCGTTAAAAAAAATGATTATGATAATTATTCTTGTATAAACTAATTTTATATTTTAATTAGCTTATATCTTTTTGAAATTAAGCAAAAATTATAAAGATGGACAAATTATTAATATAAGTTTGGATTAAAAAGTTAAAATAGTCATAAATATTATTCTTGTATTAATTTTTTTCTTTTTTATAAGTATAATTAATAAACTAGACATTTTTTGTGAGATGGAAGTAGTTTAGAATTTACAGATTGCAATATTTGCAACATTAAAATTTTAGACATGTAAACTTTTAATCTTGAACTTACATGAGCAAATTTTAGACAGATAAACAGCTTAATCTTACATGAACAAATAATAACAATAGTTGCACAACAGAAAAAATGCGAAGAATTTTGAATATGCTCTTTTTCATTTCTTTCACTTTTATTTTTATAATACCACTAGTTATGGAAAATACTAAATTATTGTTTTGAGCCCTAATGGTATAGTTTGAAAATGAAATATTTGATGATATGTAGAATATGCTTTGAGATATATCTTTTTGATACCTTCACATCAATTATTCGTAAAACAAAAACTTGTACCATGTTGCCATGTTAAGAGGGCCCCCATGTTAAATATAGATATTTGCTTTCTTGTACAAAAGTGTTATTGCTTGTCTCATTGTATTTGGTTAATTTTTTTTTTTTTAAATTGACATTTCAATCTTGATTCAAATTCCATGTTTCAGTTATACCATTATAATGGGTAGGTTTTGAGATCTGAACTGTTCGAAGAAACCCGCAAAGAGAAACTCTAAAACTCACGATTTCACACTAAAGAGAAAGTTTTTAAAATTTTATCTCTTACAAGATTCAAATCCAAATAACAAACCCCAACTTCAAACTCTAAAAGAAGACCGGATGGCCAACTAAGCAGTTTGTTGTATATGACTAATTCTTAATCATTAGTTAAAGATGAGTATAAGTTGAGCAAAATTTTTGGAAAATATTATGTGTAAGTATGATTAATTATTTTGATAGAAAGTATAATAATAATAATACAATGATCAAAACCCGTCTAGACCAAGATCAGGATAAACTTATGTTTATTCATCTAGACTATGACTCGTTTAAAGCTAAACCTATATAAACTTGTTTCCAACCCGACCCACCTATTTTGATGCTAACGACCATGTTGATGCTGACTTGGATTTGAGGGTGGTGATGATGACCTGGCGTTGTTGATGAGATGTAGGATTTGTCGGAATCCGAATCATGAGAGCTAACCGAAAAATATTTTTTAGGGAAATTAAACGAGGGGGTGTTTTTTAAGGTTTTGGGAATATTTTTCTCCCGATTCTTTTTCATTGGAGGGAAACTTTTTGGTTAAGTTCGGGCAAAAACTGAAAAAATACGTCAAAATTGAATCAAACCAAACCGATCAACCAAATGGACCGACACAAAACTAAACCGACCGAGTCACTTCGGTTTGGTTCTCGATTCACATCGTTCGTAAAAGTTGTTTTCGTCTAGGTCGGGTCGGTTTTGATCGGGTTGATCGGTGTGCGTTGAGAACAGTTGTTTATAGCCATAACGTCATCCTGGTACAGTATAACGACACCGAGCACTCTTATCATGCTTAAGTTTTTCTGTTTCATGAGGTTGACGTGGTTACTTGATGTTTGTAACTAACAGGAATTGAAGTTGAGACATCTCACACATATTAATGATGACAGTCGCAAGTCTTTTACCAGACTGGTATTGATAAGTGATTTTGTTCTTGTATTTTGTGCAAGTGGGAAAGTACATCTTAATGATTTTAGTTTTTTTTTCAAAAGCTATGTATGCTTTAGCTTGCACTTTTATCATAAAGACTCAAACCAGTTAAGTATTTTTATTGAACTGACGTCACACATATTATTGATGATAGTCACAAATCTTTTATGAGACCGATACAAGTAGTTTTGTTCTTGTGTAAGTAGGAAAGTACACTTCGATGATTTTTGTATTTCTTCCAAACGTAGAAACACTACAATTTCGCTTCAGTATCATAGCAATTTTATCAAAAGGTTAACTTAATTTTTGTTAAATCTTATAAAAATGTTCATTTTTCATATTCTTACAATGATTAAACATTTATTACTTTTCTTATAAAAATGCTTTAATATATTTAATTTCATATTATGCTGATAGATTTTATAATTTATATCCTAAAACACAAAAGAAAATTAAAAATATTAATTTTATTGTTATTTTCATTTTTCTATATTATTCAATGATATTAAATATTTTTTACTTTTTTTATAAAAAAGTTTTAATATTATAAATTTTCTCTTACATCAATTCGAATTTATAATTTATAAATTTATAAATTCAAACCAATATAAAAAAGAATTAAAAATATTAAAACTAAAAATAGTGTTAAAAATCCTGAACCACACTCATCAAACCAAAATTGACGGTTCAAAGAATGTCACACCAAAATTGACGGTTCAAAGAATGTCACGCAGCCTCTTAGGGTCATGATGCAACTCAAGTCAAGAAGCAAGTTATTAATAAGAGTATGATGGACCTCCTATTTATTGAGTTTTCATCTCATTCATATTTCCCACTCAACCGATGTGGGACAACCATAATAAGGTGAGCGTAATAAGGCAGACGTGTTCTTGATCTTCCGGCTAGGCACCTAAGATGATGCGTTCATAAACAAGAAATACTGTTTCACTGCCTTTGTATACTATACATTTGGCTTAACGCGTACTCAGAGAGCCGACAAAAGCAAGTATCTAAAGTATTTTAGTTAAATTCTGGATATAGGTAGAAGACAACAACATTAATGTGTGCGGATAAAATCCAAATTCAGAAAGTTCAGTAACAACGAGAAAGGGCCAAACATATGGTGCATGATCAAAATGTGCCATGTTTTGAAAGCCTTTGTTACCTATCACCAACCACTACCACTGATGTCACCTGCAGTAGCAGCACCGCTACCAAACCTTTCGTAGCTGTGTGCCCAATTGCCCATAAAGCAATGTCCGGGTTAGCAGATTTTTACAGTCTGTTGAAGCAAGGATAAAAAATTAATATAGGTTGGTTATGTTTTCACTGACTATCATCCTCGGCAGCTTGTAAAATTTACTAATATTCCAAATCTTTACTTCCCTCTATATTTTCCGCATCTTTTACATTTTCAGTCGCGTTAGTACTTTTCATTATCGACATTTTTCTCATTGACAATAGAATTCTTCACATTGCCCTTCCTACCATTATCATGACTCTTCACCACTTACAGACTTTTGCACATATTTTGGAATCGGCAGTCGTATAGGTTTCTGAATAGATTTTTGAATAGAATGGAATCTTACCTCAGCGGTATATTTATTCCCACCATCACCATTTAACTTGCCATTATTCTTATTGACTGATATAAATCCTTCAGTATCAACATTATAACCATTTCCCATATTACCCATCTTCATTTTGCTTCAGTTATTGGCCTTTATTGACAGCTCGACAGTGTATGCCCAAAAACTTTGCAGTGATTACATGTAGTAGGTTTCCAAGTATACTCAACGTAGGCTGTTTTCTTCTTAATTTTCAACTTATTTTCACCATAATACTGAATAACAATACACCCCTGCATATCATTCACTTCCACAAATACTCCAGCAAAACCAAACTTTTCAGCACATTGACGACACATTTTTGTATGTCGGGCTTTGAACGTAATCAGAGTATGATTGACCTCCTTTTTTTTGAGTCTTCAGCTCATTCATATTTCCCACTCTACCGATGTGGGACAACCATACCACTGATGTCACCTGCAGTTGCAGCACTACCACGGCACCAAACCTTTTGTAGCTGTGTGCCCATTTGCCTATGAAGCAATGTTCGGGTTAGCAGATTTTACACCCCGTTAAAGCAAGGATCAAAATTTGATATAGGTTGGTTATATTTTGTTAGACTTCTTTGAAATATCAGATGTAAAAAAAACAATCATATTAATGCTTTTCCACTATTAAAGAGGTAGAAAGTCATTCAAAAATTTGCTCCTTCCATTCTTGGAAAATTTTGCAGCATTACCAGAAATGAGTTTTAGACCAAGTTGAAGACGAAAATGCTGGCCTGCTGGCTATACCATGCATAATCCTAGCAATTGCTCGAGGAGTAAACTTGGCATGGGAGTTTCCCTGAAGGAACACCTAAATCACCAAATATCAAACACCAATGTCAAAAATAGTCGTCAACAGTTTTGCTGTAACAGGAAAGATTGTAACCCATAAAAATATGTTACCTTGATATCTGCTCTCAAAAACCGGCTGCCAATAAACAGTATTTGATCTAAGTAATCAAGATTGCATAATGGTCCGCAGGGGGGCGGACCTATAGCTTAGGTACGGGGTGGCGGCGCCCCCATGGTTAAACCAAAACGACGAAATTACAATGTATTTTTTTTTTCGATTTTGAGTGTTTTTATAATGCCCCCCACTCGAGACTCAGATTGCCCCCCACTCACACACTAAAGTCTAACATTTTACACTCAAAAACCTAGAGATGCTTCATTTTTAAGTTAAATACTCGATTTTTTAGCCTTACTATCGTCCAAAAAAAAATTGCCCCCCACTACTTAATTTCCTGCGTCCGCCACTAATGGTCCGCAATTGACCGAGTTGGTTATAAAGAATTAAAAAAGTAAGCGATCTTCTAAACCTGGTTACACCCATCTTATTTGGGGTATTGTTGTCATTATCAGCATTGAAGTAATCCAATATCTTTTTATGCATGCATGGTGTCTGTTCTGAATCGATGCAACTGTTTGTTCTATCACATGCTTTCACAGCAAAGAGCGCAACATCATACATACCGTCTAGTTTCCTGCCTCTTTTTCATTGAAGGGAAACCTTTCAGTTTAGTTCGAGCCAAAACCGAAAAAAATCACGTCAAAATTGAATCAAACAGAACCGATCAACCGAAAGGGCCGACACAAAACTAAACACACCGAGTCACTTTGGTTTGGTTCTCGATTCACGTCTTTAGCAAAAGTCGTTTTCGTCTAGGTCAGGTCGGTTTTGATCGGGTCGGTCGGGCTAGCTTGAGAACGGTTGTTTATAGCCATCATGTCATCCTTGGTGCACTATTATCATAGAGACTCAGTTAAGTCTTTTTATTGAACTTGAAACATCACACATATTATTGATGATTTTCGTATTTCTTCAAAACGTAGAAACACTAGAAAGTTAATTGCTTGTTCATATTTTTAAAATGATTAAACAATTTTTACATTTCTTGTAAAAAAAGTTTTTATATTTTAATTCTGGATTGAGCGGATCGGATTTTATAATTATAAAATCAAACCCACACAAAAAAGAATTAAAAATATTAAAACTAAGAATAGTGTTAAAAAAATCTGAACCGCACTCGTCAAAACGAAACTGACGGTTAAACAAATGAGGTCACACAACTTCTTAACAAAGAGGCCAAGATGCGAAACCTAGGTCTGAACCCAAGATATTAATCAAAGTATGATGGACCTCCTTTTTATTGAGTATTCATCTCATTCATATTTCCCACTCTACCGATGTGGGACAACCATAATAAGGTGAGCGTAATAAGCTGGACGAGTTCTTGATCTTCCGGCTAGGCACCTAAGACGCGTTCTTAAGACTTATTATGGGTACTCTTATAGTGCTTAGATATACAAACAGTATCTTATATCTAGTCTAGCTCATAAACGAACGAAATTCAGAAGTATCTAAAGTATTTTAGTTGATTATGGATATAGGTAGAAGACAACAGCATTCATGTGTGCGGATAAAATCCAAATTCAGAAAGTTGAGTAACAACGAGAAAGGGTGCATGATCAAAATGTGCCAATGTGCCATGTTTTGAAATCCTTTGTTACCTATCGCCAACCACTACGACTGATGTCACCTGCAGTTGCAGCACTACCACCAAACCTTTTTTAGCTGCGTGCCCATTTGCCCATGAAGCAATTTTTCGGTTAACAGATTTTACAGCCTGTTGAAGCAAGGATCAAAAGTTAATATTTCGTTAGTCTTCTTTGAAATATCAGATGTAAAAAAACAAACATGTTATTGTCCAAAATTGAGAAGTCGCAGATTTTATCTTATTTTGCTTTTCCACTATTAATAAGGTAGCAAGTCATTCCAAAATGTGCTCGATCCATTCTTCAAAAGGTTTGCTACATTAATACTTGACCCATAAGTTGTAACATATAGTTGAAAATATTTTTTTAGCATAGGATTTTCCATGTACATGAAAGTTAATTTTATTTACGAAAGTTGAGAAAAAACCATTGCTTCAAATAAACCATTGCTACACTGAAATGTTCCAACTCCACAATACTCGTCACCTTGATAAAAAGAAATCAACTCTCCTTGTGCTGCTTCCATGATGACGTCAAAGTTTGTTTGTATATACCTCCCCCTGCAAGAATTCTTTATAAGTACAAAAATTAAAAGAAATAGTTCAAGTCTAGTAAAAGTAGCAACTTTAACCCATTTGCATATAAATGGGTCGATTTGAGTTGTCTTCGATATAAAACGAGAGAAATAGATACTCAAAATTTTAGATTACATATGTAAAGTGTTTATAGTTCAGCTCAGCCCTGCACATACCAAACAATGGCCCTTTTCAACTAGAAACTGATTTGACCCGCTACATATAATTAGTCACATAATCTCGAAGCTTACCAGAAATGAGTTTTTGACCAAGTTGAAGAAGGAAATGCTGGACTGGCTATACCATGCATAATCCTAGCAATTTCTCGAGGAGTAAACTTCGCATGGGAGGTGCCCTGGGCCTGAAGGAACACCTAAATCACCAAATATCAGACACCAAAGTCAAAAAAAGTCGTCAACAGTTTTGCTGTAACAGGAAAGACTGTAACCCGTAAAATAGGTTCGTATTAGGAACAATTAACTACTTAACCCAAACAGGAAGATCAGTAGGATAATCATTGACTTATTATGAATAATCATTGACTTATTCTGAATGCATTCCCTCAAAACTCTTAAATTTGAAGAAATTAACCCACTTCCATTCATGAAAACTCTATCAAGTCCATTCCGACCCCCACATTCTTTTGACGTTGTACTTAATTCAGAAATAGCCATTTTTGTCCCCGCAAACTACCCTTCTTTGACTAGTTCATCTTCAAACTTCACAATCTTAACACCATGTAAAACTACTACTAAACATCTAACTCAAAATTGTTAACAACTTTAGCAAAACTACTCTTATTCTGTGGATTGTTGATAATCTTCTCTTGCATAACAGCAAGAGGTATCAGCCACCATAGGATCGCTGCAAGATGGTGGTGAGCTACTCTTAGTAGCATCAATTTAGCAAAACTACTCTTATTCTCCGGATTGACAATCGATTCCTTCAAATTGCCATTAAAACTGACATTCTTATTAATCTCTTTTTTCTTATTCAAATTATGAACAAAGTCATTAAAACTGACATTCTTATTAATCTCTTTTTTCTGGTGTAAGCAATCGTCTAATGTTTCCAAGCATCGACACACTTGAAATTTTACCAAAGTTGCAGCTCGCACAGGGTGCAGAATGACCACCAACAAAACCATTCAAAAAAGTCCAATGGAAACTTCTGTTAATCTAGCTATGGCGAATTGCTGTGGTGGACCAAAGTTCTTCCGCCCAAGTATCAAGAGTGCTCCTATGACCGCTGATACCACCACTTTCGCCAAACATCTAACTATGTAGTAGCAAGCTTGTAAAAACAATCCAGGGTAGAAGGATAATGAACCTTATTTCTGCAAATTGGTTAAGAAGAACACTTCCAAGCACACCATAAACAGAGCCCGATAGTTGCTCCTTGTATTCTGTTATTTGCAACAGTAAAAATTGGCAGTCTTCCTTCAACAAAACTGATGGCGATTTTGAGGCCCGACCAATAACCGTTCTTTTTGTCAAAATACATACCTAGAAGCACAGCAAGACCTAATGAGAGAGAACACTTTAGTCCAAAAACTAGTCTTTCTTTAGCCCATCGAGTCAAATTTGTCCCAACACTTGATTCTTCGGCTATATCAACTTTATGATCATCAAGTGATCTTGGTTTGGGACTCAGGTTTAGATTGTCTACAAGTAATTCAAAACACGATAAGAAGAAAAATGCGGGAAGGTGTTTGTGGGTTAGTGAAATGCTTGTGAAAGTGTTTAGGATATTTATCAAAGAGTTCATCTTTGCTTTCTGGAACAGTCACGGCTTCGCCAAATGGTATAAAACATTTGGCATGCTCAAGCTTTAATATTTGTTGCATGCGTCCACTTTGTAGGATGGTTTTCAAATCTTCATTTATAACGTCGACAGGGAAAGAAGGAATGTTAGCTAGTGCCATTTCCATCCCTTTAATCGGCGTTTCTATGTTCTCTAATCTATCTCCCGTCTTCACAAAACTGCTTTTGAAGTCTTGTACACAATGTCTGTCCCACTTTACACATGTTGATCATAAGATAATAAAACCGTTAGCGTCAGATTATATGGAAGACTTAGCAAGATGACCGGGAATCGTGTAATAGGATCTCATAGTTACCAGAATGGGGTTGATGTGGCCAAGAAGTTTGGTTCCTGATTCAGCAATCGGTTCAGCTTGAGAAATGAGATCCTGCGCAGTTGGGTTTGTCTGCACTCAAGAATGCTTTCATATAAAGACTGCTTCTTTCTGATGCATTTTCTGTATATATATCGAATTTCTTCGTCACCTACAAGCATAGAAATTATTGATAATTTTCTTCGAGTCCAAAGACCATTTCAAATATGTGAATTTTCATAGTATATCCTAACATATTCTTTTATCTATAACAGATATATGAATTACTTTTATTCGGCATGACGCTCCATTACTAAACAAACTCATGCTAAGGATTATTAAAGCCGAATTAGAATAAGGTTAATTCCTATGATGACAACATTCATTTGAAGTAGTTTTTAATAATGACTTCCCGATTTTGATCTCGCAACGAGTTAAACACTAGATTCAAAATCTAGCTAGATATTAGTTGAAAATGAATGAATAAGTAGTATTATAAGTATAATGGAGGCCGGATGCCCTCTTACCTCAATCACAGCCAGCCTAGGGTACGGAAGAATCAAAGCCAGGACAGAAGCCGACGCCCCAAGGGTCGTGCATGCCATAATATGAACCGAGTGTGTCACTGGGCCAGCGTCACTCCCTCTAACCACTGCACCTACGTATATGATTCACTAGCTGTACAAATGGTATGCGTTTAGCTAGTAATGGAAGGCACTCGGCCAAGGCCACTAGAAAGGCACTTAAAGTCACTGAGACCACTGCACTAGTTTCAGTTAATCTATCTGGGGAACTACTAACACGGTATCTTTTGTTGCCTTTTAGAGGACCTTCGATTACGTTCCATTTTATAAGAATTCACTAATTGAGATTTTGGTTTCTTTTGTTTCCTTTGGACCTTCATACCCTAGAACTAATTCAGTCCACATCTCCTTAGCAGAGTTGCATTTAATGATGGACTTCATAATGTTCTTGGGTAGGCAAGAGACTATGATACTTTTGAGTCTCTTGTCCTGGTTAGCCAGACGTCTATCCGCTGGAGACCATTGCTTAACAGGTTTCTTAATGGGTCTCTCAGGGGTAGAGGAAACGGCCAGTGGTACATAAGGACCATTTTCTAATATTTCTATCAAGAAGGGTTCTAAGCCATCTAAATATATAAGAAATTCACTTTTCCAACTTGAGAAATCCTCTTCATCGAATGCTGGTACATTGGACACATGTGACCCCCCTCGAACATCAAGTAGTTGGGGAAGGTCATCATCATTATTACCAGTGCTTACAACTGGTGTAGGCATGGTAGTAGATGTGGTGGCCGTCATGGTGGTCGAGGTGGTACCTAAACTGGTTTGACCAAAAGGTGGAGAGGTATAGTATCAGCCATATTAAGATCTTGATTTTAAAAACAAGAACGGTTTATGAAAAGTTTTATAAATCAAACCGCTCTGATACCAATTGAAAGTACCTTAATATGACAATTGTTGATAAACTATAACTCTTGTAACCACGAAACACAATGAAATACTTTTTAAACGCGTAATGCTTTATTAAGTATTATAAACAAAGTATTACAAAGTGCTATGAATACACTCGTTGAATGACAACAAGATATGAACCCTAGAAACAAGTAAACTGGATTTGAGACTCAAGTTTACAAGGGAACCAATGAGACGCTGGTAGACAACTGGGGGCTCAGTGGTTCCAAGGTGAGAAAGAACTTAGATAAATTATCCAAGCACAAGGGTTAATTTAATTCTTCTTTCTCACTCCTATTTATAGTGTACGAGGTTGCTTCCTTAGTGGGAGTAGTTGATACGTGTCACCTTCTGAATGGAAGAGTACAACGTGTTAAATGCATGTCCAAATCGAGACATACCTTTAAACAACTTAAGGTGAACAGTTCTGCCAACTGTTCACCTTTTGTCCTACTAGGTCGTACTAGGCTTTATCTTGAATCTCTTGTTTTGTCCCGCTCAAAACACTTGGTAGATTCTCCCGCCTAAACTATAAAGGATTGGATAAGCTTTGCTTATTCCAGACTTCTAGGGTTCTTAAGTGATCTCTGAGTGTTGTCAACTCAGAGATCCTTGAACACCAGTACATTCCTTCAACATCCCAACTATCCATAATCGCTGGTGAGACTTCAGATTTTCTTCGACTTCTCTGACGTTGTCTTTGACTTGAATATTCCTGGTGTGCCAGCTGAGACTTTGCCTTCCACTGGTCTAGTCTCTGTCGCTGGTCCTCTCAGCGATCAGTAAACACTTAGTCAAATTAAACAAATCTAGACTTGGCCATAGTTAAAACTTTCATTGGCCCAACACTTTCCTCCAAGCTAAAACAATCTAGAAAACAAAATCTTTTTCTTTCCCCTTCTTGTTCCCTTAGGCCGACGGTCACATAAGCCCACAAGGGGCTTCCGGAACTTTTTCGACTCCTTCTTCTAGCTTCTAATTATTTAACGATCGTTAGTTTAAGCTTCGGTTTGATTTAATAAATATAATAAATATATTTAATAAATAAATTAACCCTTTACGTAATGTGTGCAATCCCGTGATCTCGAGTTCGATCCTATCACACGACTATCGATTTTAAGTCCATAAACTTTCAGCTCCCACTTGGACAAAATTCGAATATCGTGATCACATTGATTAGCGTCTAGTTACACTAACAATGTCACTAGTACAACTCGAGTAAGGTTTCCTGGATAAAACCTTTTAATGATATATAATCATTATTATTATCCTTTCATTTCAAATACAACGTTAATAAGGATATGGATCTCAGTCATTCCTTTCATTAACCATTCTGTTTCTCATTTACGGATATAGCAAGATCACCAAAACAAATTTGGGTGCGGCCGCACAAATATCTTACTACTCCCCCGAGGGGTCCAGCTGTATTATACTTCAAAATAATTTTGAAGGAAACAAATCCCATATTGACTACAAGCAAAACTTAAGAATTTTGCAACACTTCTAAAAAATAACCTTTATAGCTACCAGTTACGTTTAACGTTAGATTATTTCACAGAAATGCACCAGATCCACGACAGTTCCCTGGTATCTCGGGTCTAAGGATAACTATTTATGATTTACTTGATGACGAAGATCCATAAAGTAACATCATATAGTTGGGATAAGTCCAATATTTGATTCATCAAATATCATCCAAAATTGACCAATATACTTTCAAGTATACTCTGTCACTATTTTGAATTGTCTTAGTTCAATAATATTCCCATATTATCAATCGACAATGGACATTTAGAAATATCATAATATTCATGGATTAAAACATGTAAAATAGGATACAAAATCAAATAACAGAAAATAAACGAAACTCAATCTTTATTTCATCAATTCAATAATGTCTTAAACATCCTTTATCCAAATACCAAAATAGATCAATGCATAAAATAGGTACATGCATCATGCCTCTAGCAATGACATTCATACTTGTTTGGCAAGGCATAAAATAACCAATCTTGACCTATTGGAATTTTGAGAATACTTTCTTCAAGAATTCAATTCATTTAAACTCTTGTATATGTGCATTCAAACAATTTGATATTGTCACATAGTATCAAAATTGTGAAACATCCTTGATCACAATTTCCTAAACTTCCAAAACACATTTGAAGTACAATGTATTCTAATTCTTTAATGTATAATGCAACTTTAATCAACATGTCATCTCCAAAAGATCCCATGACTAATATTGAGTGTTACCTCAATTATATCTTTTCAAGTTTTACAACTTGTCATAAAAGATATGAATACGTTACTTTTAGTATGTATTATGTAATGTTTGATTCCAACCAAACCTCCAAATTTGTTGGCTATGATAATTTGCACAACTATTGACAAATTACTCATGCATAGAATATAGAAGTTGATCCAAAATTTAAGATGTTATTCTATTTACAAACATATTCCTTCAGAATATTCATTACACAAGTTATTTAATAACTTCTTAAATAGATTAATATATTCAAATCATCATGTATTTTAAGCATGATATAAATACAACACGACACACATGAGAATTTCTCAAACTAGATTTAGATTTCTTCATGTTCTAAATATCCATATAAATTTACTACATGGCATATTATGTTGTATTTCCACCGCATAAATAAATAAATTTATTTGTTCCAAGGTTATGTATATCTTATTTTCTAAATCTCCAAAGCAAAGTTTCATCTCAAATGTAAACCAAATCAATATTTAATTTGAATGAAAACTTACTTTCTTACGTGTCTATTTGACACATATAATTTAAGAAAATAACCATAATACTCCCACTAGCTTTTAAGAATACTCAAAAATCATCTTATTCAAATTTAAATCCAATCTTGGATTTCAAATTAAACATAAGAATAATCTCCTAGATGCATGCTTTTATCCATTCATGGATAATTGCATTTTGTACTTTTCCAAAGATTTATTTTGAAGTAATAAACTCATTTAGATAACTTAAGTCCTTGCTCAAGTAGTCATTCAAAAAGTAGTTCATACATATCCAAAATTTTCAATTTAAAATATGACCATCAAAATCTTTATACATTTAATGTGTTTAGGAAAGAATACTCAATCACAATTAATTACTTAAATGTGATTAATAATCTATTCATAATACATACATTAAATATGTGTACAATTTTGTCCATATAATTTCGACACAAAGATTAAACCACCATAATTGGTGTTTTTCTTCCTTTGACGAAACTCATCTCCAATTTCTAGTCAAACTTATTTAAGATAAAACAAATCTAAAATTGATTATCTTTTTGGACAACATCTATAACGTTCATAGTATGAGAATTTACCCAATTCAATATTTGGTAACAAATCATAACGATTATTTTTAACTCATATTTCTCAGCATATTAATCACATATCCAAGATATCCTTGTGGACCTATGACTTAAATTCCTTTATCTTGAGAGTTAGCATTTACAAGCCTACCTCATGATAATTACTAGTGTATTTTAGAAGATTATGTACCTTGTAATTTTATCTTTCAAGATCAAAACTCTCACTTGCTTTTAGTAACTTAAAATTACTCTTTAAATACATAGCAAATAGATCAACACTCCAACGTTATCTATATGGGACATTACAAAACACAATGACAGTTCCATACTCTTTATTTTCTAAACAATCCACTTCATAAGTAGTTTAGCAAAATCCGAACTCCATTTAAGATATAACGTGATTCATCACATTCCATATATAATGGTATCTTATTAATCTTCTTAGCTCAAGTCATACTCAACTTTCTAACCTTGATATCCTTTGGAAGAAAATAAGATATAGTTATCTTGAATCAAACATCACCCTCATATTGAGAATTTTGATTCTCCTAATGAACATACCATAATAATGATGTATTTCATTTAGGGAAATATTGTAAGTCAATCTTAACAATATTTAAGATAAATATATATCTTTAGGCTTACCTATATACCAACTAAATCATCTTAATGGTATAATAGATTTCCTAACCATTTTGCATGCTTTATAACTCAAGTACTTTTAATACAAAGTCACTTCATAAAAATTATAAGTCCATTACACGTTACATGTATATGTATTTAGTGAAATAGAGACAATACATTAACGTCTTACTTTATATTATACGTCTTCCAAGATTTTATGTTTGTGACTTTATACAATAAATCATAAACATGTGTAACTAAAGTAAATCATGAACACCACTAGGTTTCATTCATCTTTTCAAGTTAATTCACTCATATACTATTATATGAACACCACTAGGTTTCATTAGTAGTATAAGGTTACTCTTTGTCATTCCAAGAATTTGTCCATTTTAAGAAACTTCAAAACATTCCACGCCCGATCTTACGACATGTGGATATTTTACCCTTGAGTTTACAATTTAGTACAAGCTTTCACATGACTAAATCAAAACAACAAGTGTTTCTTAATATGAATGATATATATACTTTTAAGTAGTCTTCTAATCATATTGACACATGATCTAACTTTCATCTAATATTAATTAGATTGTTAGTATCTTATCTTGAAGACAAGAGAATCATATCTTTATGAGTTGTTTCTTGCACACAATGTTCATTTCTCGCACTTGTGCATGGAACAACCTCATATATAAGATAAACATCACGTCTAACGTTCGTCTATACAAAATATGATTGTCACATATATTAGCTTTTACAAGTAGATATAGAACCACTTAATCAACAAGAGTCAATACATAACTATCCTTGAAGATATTAGTGTCAACAAACCGAAAGTAATTATCTTAGGCCATACTAAAGATAACATGGGTTATTACCAAGACAACAAGGCTTGTAACTCCCACTGAATTAGAGAATATTTTAATAGACTCAAAATCAGTAATACAACACAATTCTCCCACTGAACTTGACAACATTGAAAATGTTTCATAATCAGTGAAAATAATTAGTGTTGTGTTTACTTTCTTACACTTTTGAAAAACACATTCGTAACAATTGCTTATAGTGTTTAAGAGTGTACTCTACTTCGTAAATGATGACTTATCCATCAAATGCTTTTAACTTGAAAGACTTGACATGCAATTTCTTCCTTAATAGGTCTAACAACCACACAATGGTATGTAGTGCCTATAATTGGTCAAAGCACAACTACTAGACAAATATGCTAGTTTGCCTTATAATCAATTAGCGCTAACTTTTAATCACTCAAAATATGCACTTTTCTTAACTATTAAAGTTTGCTATGAGTTATGGATTTGAATTTGACATTTCTAAAATCCTTATTACTCCTTCTTCACTCATGGAAAAAAGTTAAGGTTTATATTTTAAATTGACTATATCCTCAACCATACGGTTTTAGATCAATAAATGAATAAACCACGTTTACGGTGTAACGTTGCATTAGTACATTTGTAAAACAATTTAGAAAATTCAATTTTTAGTATTTTCGATAATACCATTCAAGAAAATAAAATTACCCTGGTAATAATAACCATAGTATTTTCCTTGAAAACTAGAATCCAAAATGACATAATTTCATCACATCAGTTGATCTGCTAGCAATGGAAGTATTCAAGATGCTAACTTGTCGAACAATGATTGACAAACAAATTTGCAATTTCTAGATATTTAAGGGATTTACATTGCCAAAAGTCACTTTGCATTGTAAACATGTTTCATCCATTCTTTATGCCTTAAGTTTCCAGATCTTACTAAGTAACTCAATTAAGTCGACTAATCTAAAGAACGTAAAACCATGTGCAATCTTATTCAGTCATGAAGTTTTCTCTCCATTACAACATCGTCCAAAATCTCATATGACGACAATTTTAACTTCAAGTGTTCGTCAATTAGATGGCATAAGACTTAAATTTTAGGGTATAAATTTTGATGTCAAAATCATGTGGAGAAGCATGCATACATCTCCATAGCATTAGTTTATTAAAAAAATTTAGTAAAATTTTTGATGAGACTAAAATTCCATCATATATTTGCAAGTTGAGGTATTGG
This sequence comes from Glebionis coronaria, assembly GCA_025667525.1. Lineage (NCBI taxonomy): Eukaryota > Viridiplantae > Streptophyta > Magnoliopsida > Asterales > Asteraceae > Glebionis > Glebionis coronaria. The sequence continues at coordinate 292,018 of JANFOE010002145.1, forward strand.
TTAAACCAATTAAAGATTTTACCCACAACTAAATTTACACCGTATTTTTTCTATAACTTAGCTAAAGCACAAAGCAATAACCTTATTCATTGTGTTTCGGATGTGAATTTTTGCGGTTAAATCAACCTTAAGGAATTATATAAATAATAACCGTAGGTAATTCCAACTTTGACGCACAGGCAAGCCGGGAATTTGGTCAGCGCTGAAGCATAACACCTCCTTCCTTAACCGGGTACATGACCAGCAGTGCGTTATACCCACTTTATAGTTTGTCAAAGTTGAGTAGACCGTTAAGTTATTATTGCAATTCCAATCAACGCAAATCATATGTCAATTAGATCTCAAAACAATTCATTTATTTTTATATGATTTAGTCCATATTAATTTTTCTTGGAAAAATTACCCTTGTTTACAACATACAATCAATATAAAACGTATGAAAACAAGTATGTACAAAAAAAACTAAATCATAAAGACATAATAAAAATTCGGATGTTTCTTAACACTTTTCCCCAAATTTTCACCACCTACATTTTCCCGATCACCCAAATTCACACGACTAGCAACTCCACCTAGTATTTCATTTCCACATTCAAACCCACCCGAACTCCTTCCTATCACATTCCCGCCACCTAAACTAGTACTCTCAACTTTTCCTACATCATTCCTTTCGAAATTCAAGCTAGGCTTACACAACTTGGCAAACGACACGAATCTCGCAACACGCGTTTCACCACCAACAGCTGGTACAACAACACTATCACTAGTTCCAACAACAACATTATCACAACCACCACCTATGCGACGTATACTAAACCCTAACTTATCACCAACCGGGTCTGATCCTATATGAACCGGTTCGGACCGGGTCTTTTCCGGTTCAAAATCTTTACTATCCAGGTCGGATGCTTTACCATCGAACCTGCTTCTACCAACTGAGCGGCCACCTGGATTGACATGAACCGGGTCGAACCCTCTACCAACCGGTTTAGACCGGTTCTTTATCGGTTCGGCCTGGTTCTTTCCCGGAACGGAGCTTATACCATCAACACTGCTTCCACCAACCGAGTGACCACCTGAATTGACATGAACCGGGTCGGGCCAATTGAGAACCGGGTGAACCGGTTCGGACCGGATTTTTTTTGTTTTCTTGTTGAGTTTAAATATTAAAACAGGGCGTGAAGAAGATGGAAGAAGGTTTATTTGAAACTGGGTTTTTAGGAACGCGTTGTTTATGGGATAAAAGGAGAGTTTGAAGTGCTGATGCTGACGTGGATTTGTGATGATAATAACATGCCGCTGTTTAGAAGATGTGAGATTTGTCGTTTAAGGAAATGAATTTGGTGTGTGTTTTTTTAGGTTTTGAAGGATATGGTTTTCCCGCTTCTTTTTTAATGGAGGGAAACCTTTTTGTTCTTTTCAAGATATGTTAGTAATTAATCGTAACTGATTCGATCGGGTTAACCTGGTGATGATGATCGAACATGAAACCTGATGGGCAATTTGCTTTATAGACAGATGGGAAACACCAATAACATACGGCTTTTCACGATAAGGAAAAACTAACACATCAGTTGGTTTTTTTATAGTGATTTGTATGTTGGGTTTAACATAAGACCCGCGCATACAAAATGGAAATGGCCTTTTCAATAAGGTTTTTAGTTTTGGTACGAACAATTCGGTTCACCTTAAAACCGAGAATAACACGTTGAAGTTGTTTTTGGTTTAGGTCACGTCAATTTTGCTCGGATCGGTTGGTTCTGCTTCGAGAAAAATAGTTGTTTATAGTCATGATGACATCTTACATATAACACGACTATAACGTTCCCTAGTGCAGTATAACGTTATTGTGCACTTTTAACATTTAACTAGCTATGTCTTCTTATTAAACTAGTTAATTCTTCTTAATAAACCTGATACATCTCACATAAACTTGAAAACCTCACATATTAGTGATGATAATCGCATATCCTTTACGAGACCGGTACCACTGTTTTTGTTCTTGTATTTTGTGCAAATAGGAAAGTACATCATGCCTTGTGAATGTGAACACCCGGTGATGACTTCAGAGAGAAACTTATTTACCGTGTATTGATCCAGTCCATCACTTTAAAAGGTATATAGTGAAGGTTAGATCTCTTTAATACACAAAACGAAAAGATGGTTGAAAAATGATTAGCAGCTAGCTACCCGTACATCAGACTTCGAAGCTTAAAGTATGTCGTGTCGTCAATAAATAGATGGCAATAAGATAATCGTCCATCACGCCCAACGCGTCCAATTTCCTATATTTTCAAAATACTTCTAGCGGAATGATTTACAATGATTTGTAATGCGGGGTTTAACAAAATCTCCGCATACAAAAGGAAAATGACCTTTTCAATAAGGTTTCCAGTTTTAGTAAAGAGTTCGGTTCATGCTAAAACCGAGAAAACACACGACGTTGTTTTCGGTTTAAGTCGCATCGGTTTTGCTCGGATCGGTTGGTTCTTTTCCGATAAAAACGGTTTTTTACAGCCATGAAACCATACATATAACACGACTATAACGTTCCTATTAAACTAGTTAAGTCTTCTTATTAAACTTGATACATCTCAAATTCGGGATGGCAACGGGTTGGGTTTGGGTCGGGTTTTAGTGAACCCGTACCCGCACCCGTTTATAATATCTAAACCCGCATCTGCCCTAATACCCGACGAGTATCTGATTAGTATCACCCATCGGGTTTTCAGGTTCTACCCGCGGGTATCGGGTAACCATAATTAAATTTCGTTGGATATAATTATGCGTATAAAGTTAGAAAAACCAATGAAAAATGATCAAAAGTACCCTAATATATTTTTTAAGTGTTTAGAAGATAAAAAAATATTAATTCAATATCATATCATGTGATTTAATATATCGAATAAATCGTTGTTTTTATTTTTAAAATTACAAAGATCGCAAACATCTTAATGCATACAAAATGTAACTAATATGAGCATTCTGTTTCTTTCACAATCTTCGTCTACAATTTCGCACAAATTTAAAACTTATATAAAATAGAAATAAAAGTGGCTACGAATTTTTGTAACCGAGTACGTATACGGGTAAACGGGGCGGGTTACTACCACCCGAACCCGTACCCGTGAAAAATAGTAAATCCCAACCCGAATCCGCATCCAAACCCGCCAACCCAACTCCGAACCCAACTCAATCGGTTCGGGTTTCGGTTTTCCTCATCGGTTTCGGGTGCTTTTGCCATCCCTATCTCAAATGTTCTTGTTAAACTTAAAAACCTCACATTAAGGGTGAATATTTGGATCGTCGGACCAGACAGGAAAACCGAACCGTACAGAGCGAATTCCATCCGGTCCTCGGTCTTTGATTTTGGACAATTTTGGCCGGCCCGGTCCGGTTTTACAAAGATTCGTTTATTTTGCCTAACTGAGACCGACCCGGATCGTACTGGACCATTTCGATCCGGAGTTTTGGACCAATTCAGTTCTCGGTTCGAACAAGTTTTGACCGGTCCGGATTCGTCGCTCAACCCTACCTCACATATTAATGATGATAATCGCCTATCCTTTACCAGACCGTACCAGTATTTTTGTTCTTATATTTTGTGCAAATAGGAAAGTACATCGTGATGATTTCGGCGTTTCTTTCAACGTAGAAACACCCCGATATACGCGTTAGTAAACATAGCAATTTTATTAAAAGATTAATTTAATTTTTGAACATTATTTAATTTTTGTTAACCCTGATGAAGATATAACTTGTTCATCTTTTTATATTCTTGAAATGATTAAATATTTTACTTTTGTTGTAAAAAAACTCTAATATTTTTAATTCCGTATTAATTTAGATCAATTTTATAATTTATAAAATCAAGCCGATCCAAAACGGAATTAAAAATATTAAAACTAATAATAGTGTTGAAACTAGCAGTTCAGCAAATCAGGTACACAGCCTCTAACAAGCAGGCTAAGACTTTGGACCTCCTATTTATTCAGTTTTCATCTCATTCATATTTCTCACTCAACCGATGTGGGACTGTGTATTTTTTTCTACTTTTTTCAATTCATAAAGCAGAATAATTTGTAAAACTTTTCAAAACAAGTTAGTAAATTTCTTAAAAAATATGGATGTTTAGATGTTTACCAAATGTACAAACTCCAACTGAAATATAAAGAACCAAGTATAAATTTAGTGGTTTGATCAAGAGTTGAGTAATTGAATGTTTACTTCGAGTCAGTAACTCGGTATTATTCATACCTTTGGCATCGTAATCGTCAAATGTAGCCAATCATGACATGCCACGAAGAAATGATCGGCACCATTGCTATGGTTCGGATAAGGGTACCTTTGTGTAATGACGCCAACATAGTCTTCGAATTTGTTGTGGCTAGCCCGTCCTCTGGCACCTCTGGAAAGCAGGGATGTACATGTATCCGCTCTAGGAAAGTTATGATATCAGACGAGATAGGCAATGAAGAATCTCGACTACACTTAAGGGGACAAAAAAAGGTCCAACTAAGGTTATAAAAAGTTCCACTGATAACTTGATAATGCAATAAGCTAAACAGGACACGTCGAAGTTGAGTACTGTCAAACTCAAAACTCGTATTCGAGTACTTAAACCAAGGCTTGAGCTGTGACTGTTTTTTAAGGTTTTGGGATATTGTTTTCCAGCTTCATTTTTATTGGAGGGAACTTTTTTAGAATGATTTGTATATAGGGCTTAGCAAAAACAAAAGAGTCCTGCATACAAAATGTAAGTGACCTTTTCAATAAGGTTTTCAGTTTCGGTAGAGTTCGGTTTAAGTCAAAATCAAGAAAAACACGTCGAAGTTAAACTTAAACCGAACCGATCAACCAAAAGGATTGACACAAAATTAAAACCAACCGAGTCACTTTCGTTTGGTTGTCTTTCGCAAAAGTTGTTTTCGCTCTAGGTCACGTCGGTTTTGCTCGGGCCGATTGGTTTCACTTCGAGAACGGTTATTTATACTCAAAATGTCGTACCTATAACACGACTATAACATTCCTGGCTGCAATATAACAAGTTAGTATACATAGATATCGAAAGATTAATTTAATTTTTGTTAAAACTTATAAAATTCTAATTGTTTGTTCATTTTTTATTTTCATATTAGAACAACTTAATTTTATAATATATAAAATTAAACTGCTCTAAAAATGAAATTAAAAATATTGAAACTAATAATAGTGTTAAACCAAAACGGATGGTTCAACAAATCATGTCAAAGCCTCTAACAAAAAGTCGAAGACGACCTCCTTTTTATTGAGTCTTCTTCTCATTCATATTTCCCACTGTGGCGATGTGGGACAACCATACTTGTGTATTTTTTCTACTCTACCATTGGGAAGGTAATCGTAAATTTGAATATCATTATCTTCTTTGTTTCCACAAAGATTCGAATAAATTTTTTCACACATAAACCTGCAAAGAATGCAAGGAGATTTGAGTTTTAGACCAAGTTGAAGAAGGAAATGCGGGACTGGCTATACCTTGCATAATCTTAGCAATTGCTCGAGGAGTAAACTTGGCATGGGAATTGCCCTGAAGGAACACCTAAATAACCAAATATCAGTCACCAAAGTCAAATAAAAGTCGTCTAACAGTTTTGCTGTAACATGAAAGACTGTCGTAAAATAGGTTCGAACATTCAATAACTTAACCTGAACAGGAAGATAAGTATTTTCAATGTTAACATCAGGGTCCCGCAATCATTGAATTATTCTGAATGATCCATGGTAAATTTTCACACACAGACTGCATTCCCTCAAAATTCTTAAGTTTTGAAGAAAAAGAACCCACTTCCATTCATATGAACTCTATCAAGTCCATTCCTATCCGACGTTCTTCTCACGTTGTACTTAATCTCAAAATAGCCATTTTTTCTCCAGAAACTGTATTAGTCAGCTTTTTACACCCTTCTTTGACTAGATTATCTTCCAACTTCACTATCTTAACACCATCTTCATCTATATCAGGTAATACTAAACATCTAACTCAAAACTGTTCACAACTTTAGCAAAATTACACTTATTCTCAGGATTGTTAATCATCTAGCCTAGATATGAGAACCAGGTCAGAACTGAGCAACTATGGTACCCAACTTATTAATCAGAGTATGATGGACCTCCTTTTTATTGAGTCTTCATCTCATTCATATTTCCCACTCTACCGATGTGGGACAACCACAACAAGTTCAGCGTAATAAGGTGGACGTGTTCTTGATCTTCCGGCTAGACACCTAAGACACGTTCTGAAGAGTATCTTCTTCCATTTCTATAATATTTTCCAATATAAATTACTGAAAATGTCCAATACAGAAAAAACAAGAAATTTGTATACTATACATTTGGCTTAGCGCGTTCTCAGAGAGCCGACGAGGAGCAACTATCTGGATGCAGGTAGAAGACAACAGCATTAATGTGTGCAGATAAAATCCAAATTCAAAAAGTTCAGTAACAACGAGAAAGAGCCAAACATTTGGTGCATGATCAAAATGTGCCAATGTGCCATGTCTTGAAAGCCTTTGTTACCTATCGCCTACCACTACCACTGATGTTACCTGCAGTTGCAGCACCACCACCAAACGTTTTATAGCTGTGTGCCTAATTGCCTGTGAAGCAATGTTCGGGTTATCAGATTTCACACACTGTTGAAGCAAGGATCAAAGATTAATATAGGTTGGTTATGTTTGACTGACTTAAATATTTCGTTAGACTTCTTACAAATATCAGATGTAAAAAAACAAACATAATTGCAAAGTCACTTATTTTATTTTATTTTGCTTTTCCGCTATTAATACTCGACCCATAAGTTAAGCTCAAATATCTAAAGTACCCTTCTATAAGTTGTAACATATAGTCGTAATCATTAATCAATGACGTTGAATACATCTTTTTAGCATAGGATGTTTCCATGTACATGAAAGTTAGTTTTATTTACGAAACTTCATAAAAAAAAACATTGCTGCAAATAAACTGTCGTCTTTGTGAAAAGGAAAAAACGAATCTTTGCAAACAAACCATTGTTACCTGTTTACTGAAAAGTTCCAACTCCACAATACTCTCGAGGAGTAAGTAAACTTGGCATGGGAATTGCCCTGAAGGAACACCTAAATCACCAAATATCAGACACCAAAGTCAAATAAAAGTCGTCACAGTTTTGCTGTAACAGGAAAGACTGTAACCCGTAAAATAGGTTTGTATCAGGAACATTCAACCCAAGCAGGAAGATGACTGTAGGAATATCATTGACTTATTCTGAATAATCCATGGTCTATTTTCACACACAGAGTGCATTCCCTCAAAATTCTTAAATATTAAAGAAAAAGAACCTACTTCCATTCATGAAATCTATCAAGTCCATTCCGACCTCACATTCTGACGTTGTATTTGATCTCAGAAATAGCCATTTTTGTCCCCGCAAATTACCCACAAACTGTATTGGTCAGCTTTTTACACCCTTCTTTGACTAGTTCATCTAGATCAGGTAAAACAAATTCCATCCTACGACTAAATATCTAACTCAAAATTGTTACCAACTAAAATTACTCTTATTCTCCGGATTGTTAATCATCTAGCCTAGATATGAGAACCAGGTCAGAACTGAGCAACTATGGTACCCAACTTATTAATCAAAGTATGATGGACCTCCTTTTTATTGAGTCTTCATCTCATTCATATTTCCCACTCTATCGATTTGGGACAAGTGGACAACCATAATAAGTTCAGCGTAATAAGGTGGACGTGTTCTTGATCTTCCGGCTAGGCACCTAAGACGCGTTCTTGAGTCTTATTAGAGGAAGTCTTATAGTGCTTAGATATATAAACAGTATATTCTATCTAGTCTAGCTCATAAACACTGTCCTTAAAAATCTGCAACTGTTGCGATACGATAGAAGTTTGTAATCCAATGCTGTATTTAACGGCTGGTATGTCAAACACATACTGTCCGTCCTTTAGTTCAGACCTGGGAATCACATTCGCGTAAGAGTACATACAACAGCTTTCCATGGCTGAAAGTAAGTCGCATTAGTAATGGGTCACAATGAGCCATTTTCGACCCATTCAGTTTAACTAAATTATTTTTTATCCTTTTGCCCCTTTGGCCTTTAGAAATACAACATAACCAAAATCGAGACTCTTATTTAAATGGGTCAAAATTGATCACTTACTTCTTTATAGTACTTTGTTTCAAAGCATCACTATGCTCCTTACTAATATTCCAAATCGTTGCACTTCTATTCGGACTCTTATTCAACCGACTACTACTTCCCTCTATATTATCCCCATCTTTTACATTTTCAGTCGCATTAGTACTTTTCATTATCATCATTTTTCTCATTGACAATAGTATTCTTCACATTGCCCTTCCTACCATTAAAGTAGGCATTTGTATAGGTTTCTGAAATAAATCCTTCAGTATCAACATTATAACCATTTCCCCTATTTCTCATCTTCATCTCTGCTTGCTTCAGTTCTTGGCCTTTTTTTACAGCTCGACAGTGTATGCCCAAAAACATTGCAGTGATTACATGTAGTAGGTTTCCAAGTATACTCAACGTAGGCTGTTTTCTTCTTTATTTTCACCATAATACTGAATAACAATACACCCCTGCATATCATTCACCTCCACAAATACTGTAGCAAAACCAAAATTTTTAGCACCTTGACGACACATTTTTGTAGTCATAGCATCCATAATCATTGACTTACCAAGACTACTAGCAAATAGCAATAATACTTATCCCTTTTTATGTCCAAGCTTCTAAAGGAACATTGATCAACAACTTAACCCGAACAGGAAGATAAGTAGGATCTCTCTTTTCAATGTTAACATCAGGGTCACACATCTGAACAGATTGCATAATCCATGGTCCATTTTCACACACAGACTTCATTCCCTCAAAACTCTTAAGTTTGAAGAAAAAGAACCCACTTCCATTCATGAAAATGATGAGGTATCTTTTGTTGCCTTTTAGAGGACCTTCGATTAGGTTCCGTTTTATAAGAATTCACTAATTGAGACAAAGAAAAGGTTCCAAATGACCAAACACTACAAAAACAGAACAATTCCAAACACCAAATTACACTAATGTGGATGAGATTTGAAAATCGAATTTTGGCGCCAAATAGAAAGATGATAGGTTGTCGAAGAACGGTTGTTTATAGCCATGACTACTTTAACTATTTCAACAAATCTATGTGTCCAAATACACTAATGACTCTTAAAAAATGACTCATTCTACCCATATTTATTCAAAAGGATACAAATTGCCGATACTACGTCATACATATAACAAGACTATAACGCTCCTTGGTGCAGTATAACAACACCTTGAACTCTTATCACAGAGACTCAAACCGGTTAATTATTTTTATTAAACTTGAGACATCTCTCATATTAGTGATGATAGTCAAATGTCTTTTATCATACCGGTAATAATGGTTTTGTTCTTGTATTTTGTGCAAGTGAAAAAGTACATCTTGATGATTTTGCTATTTCTTTAAAACGTAAAAACAATGCAATGTCACTTTAGTTAGTTTAGTATACATAATAATTTTACTAAAAGATAAATTTAATTTCTATTAGACCTTATTAAATTTTAACCGATTGGTCATTTTTTTATATTTTCAAATGATTAAACACTTTTTACTTTTCTTGTAAAAAAAAATTAATATTTTTAATTCTCTCATATGTCAATTCGATTTTATAATTTATAAAATCGAACCAATACAAAAAGAATTAAAAATATTAAAACTAATAGAGAAGTGATAGAGGGGCCTGACTTTGTGCCTAAAAACAGGCCTAATGCCATGTGTCGCCGGCTGGCAGGCGTAGGCACAAATATCATTTTTGAAACTTATAATAGTAATAAAAAACTTGAACCACTCACCGAACCAAAACTGAACCAAAACTGGCGGTTCAACAAATAAGGTCACACGGCCAATTGACAAAGAGGCTAAGATGTGAAAGCTAGGTCAGAACCCATGGTATTAATCTAACTATGATGGACCTCCATTTTATTGAGTTTTCATCTCATTCATATTTCCCATTCAACCGATGTGGGACAACCATAAAAAAGTGAGCGTAATAAGGCGAACGTGTTCTTGATCTTTCCGGCTAGGCACCTAAGACGCGTTCTTGAGCCTTATTACAGGTAGGCTTATAGTGCTTAGATATACAAACAGTATCTTATATCTAGTCTAGCTCATAAACAAAAGTGATTCCGAAAGACAGTTTAACTGCCTTTAATAACTCATAAATGTAAATCTCAATTTTGGTAAACTATACATTTGGCTTAGCGCGTACTCAAAGAGCCGACACGAAGCAACTATCTAAGTATTTTAGTTGAATTCTAGATATAGGTAGAAGTTAGCAGCGTTAATGTGTGTGGATAAAATCCAAATTCAGAAAGTTCGGTAACAAGGAGAAAGGGCCGAACATATGGTGCATGATCAAAATGTGCCGATGTGCCATGTTTTGAAAGCCTTTGTTACCTATCACCAACTACTACCACTGATGTCACCTGCAGTTCTGCAGCACCGCCACCAAACTTTTTGTATCTGTGTGCGCATTTGCCCATGAAGCAATGTTCGGGTTAGCAGATTTTACAGCCTGTTGAAGCAAGGATCAAAGATTAATATAGGTTGGTTATATATTGTTGGACTTCTTTGAAATACCAGATGTAAAAAAACAAACATGTTATTGTCCATAATTGATAAGTCGCAGATTGTATTTTATTTTGCTTTTCCGCTATTAAAAAGGTAGCAAGTCCTTCCAGAATTTGCTCGCTCCATTCTTGAAAAAGTTTGCTACATTAATACTTGACCCATAAGTTGTAACATATAGTCGCAATCATTATTCAATGACGTTGAAAATATCTTTTAGCATAGGATGTTTCCATGTACACGAAAGTTGGTTTTTTTTATGAAAGTACAGAAAAAAAAACATTGCTGCAAATAAACCATCATCTATGCGAAATACAAGAGGAAAAACTAATCTTTGCAAACAAACCATTTCTACTTGATAAGAGATTACATGAAGAAAGCATTTAAACTGCAGATTTCCCCGCAGAAGCAATCATCTCTGCTTGTGCTCCTTCTATGATGACGTCAAAGTCTGTTTGTATATACCTCCCCCTGCAAAAATAGTTCATGATTCTTAAAAGTAGGAACTTTGACCCATTTTCATGTAATGGGTCGATTTCAGTTGTTAGAAACAAGTTGTCCATTTAAATACAGTAATGAAGGTCTTGAAAATGAGCAAACAAAGCGCATCTAGTGTAGTGGTATCATAGTACCCTCCCACGGTACTGACCGGGGTCCGATTCCCCGGATGCGCATTTCAATTAGTTCTTTTTTTATACAACGTTTCAACTTTTATATTTACCTTGAATCGCCATGTGCTAGCTTGTTTCTGAACAAGGAGTACTTATCTCTCAGTCTATCACATGTGGGGTTCGATTCCAATCTTCCATGGATGCGCATTTCACCATTTGCTTGCTTGTTTCTGTTTATAAGTCGTTCTATACTTGTAGTTTAGACATAAACATGTGGAGGTTCATGACTTCATGTTAACGAGAGAAAAACATATATGATTCGACAAGACAAATCCGTCTAAATTGAGTATTTATGCCGGTATAACAAAAAAAACTATATTAAAGTTCTTGCAGTTTTAATATATGGTGTCACAATTGTGGTTGTGCTCATTTTTTCACCCGTTACACAATTCGTACATGGTGATTGTTCTCGAATTTGTCCTCTTCAACCCTTTGCTCATCAGGCAATGACGATATGATTTCGTACTATTTGTGAATAATATAAAGGAAATTTTTAAACTTTCTAGCTAGCTTCAGTTTGGTTGATGTCCACAATCTAAAAGTCTATACAAAACTGAACCACTCACAAACAGGCCAAGACGTGAAAGCCATGTCCGAACTAAGAAACTATGCTACCCAGGTTATCATTAAGAGTATGATGGACCACCTTTTTTATTGAGTCTTCATCTCATTCATATTTGCCACTCTACCGATGTGAGACAACCATAACAAGGCGAGCTTAATAAGGCAGACGTGTTCTTTATCTTCCGGCTAGGCATCTAAACGCGTTCTTGAGCCTTATTACGGGTAGTCTTATAGTGCTTAGATATACAAACAGCATTTTATATAGTCTAGCTCATAAACAAAAGTGATACATAATTACTGAAAACGCCTGATACAGCACAACCAAATTTGTATACTATACATTTGGCTTAGTGCGGACTAGAGAGCCGACAAGTAGCAACAATTTAAAGTATTTTAGTTGAATTCTGGATATAGGTAGAAGACAACAACATTAATATGTGCGGATAAAATCCAAATTCAGAAAGTTGAGTAACAACGAGAAAGGGCCAAACACATGGTGCATGATCAAAAAGTGCCAATGTTTTGAAAGCCTTTGTTACCTATCGCCAACCACTACCACTGATGTCACATGCAGTTGAAGCACTACCACCAAACCTTTTTTATCTGTGTGCCCATTTGCCCATGAAGTGATGTTCGGGTTAGCAAATTTTACAGCCTCTTGAAGCAAGGATAAAAAATTAATATAGGCGTAATCATTAATCAATGACGTTGAAAATATCTTTTTAGCATAGAATGTTTTCATGTACAAGAAAGTTAGTTGTATTTACGAAAGTTCAGAATAAAACATTGCTGCAAATAAACCATCCTCTTTGCGAAATAAGTACTCACCTTGGGTTTTGAGATTTTCAATATATCCACAAGCTCCCTTCTTGGCGGAGAAAACCTTACGATGTCGCTTACATTATTTTTCGACACTAAGCTAAATGTCGAGACCTAATCTTAGATAGGACCAATCTACAAAACGTCGCCCACTTCACCATTTTATGACACAAGGCTAGATGTCGAGTTCTAATCTAAGATAGAACCAATCTTCACAATGTTGCCTACTTCACCATTTTCCGACACAAGGCTAGATGTCGAATTTTGATCGAAAGATAGAACCAACCTTCACAACACTTCACTTTGAAGCTAAGTGAGAACTTCACACGACACAACTACGCATTACTTTATAGTTTAGTGAGAACTCACAAGACACAACTACATCACTTTATAGTTTAGTGAGAACTCACAAGACACAACCACATCACTTTATAATTTAGTGAGAACTCACAAGACATAATCACATCACTTTATAGTTTAGTGAGAACTCACACGACACATTACAACTCAACTAAACATATCCAAGTACACACATGTAACTTGGATCTACACAACACAAATCTAAGCACACACATATGCAATGGACTTACACAACTCTAATCCAAGTATTCACAAATAGCTTGGATGAACAAAACTAGTCCAAGTATTCACAAATACATTGGATCTACACAAGACACAAATAAACAAATGATGAACATGACTAGATCTTTAGGAGAGGATGATCTTCATCAAGGCTTCATATTTAATCACATAACAAGGGTGAGAGTGATCTTCTCTTTGGACAAGGTAAAGAAGGAGATCAAGAGGATAATCATAATTAAACATACTTAACACCTTAAGTGATCATTTACAAATGATTAGGATTAGAAAGGAGAAAGAAGGATGAAAGAAATGTCCAAAAAGGTTATGGAGAATGAAGATTTGATCCACTATTTATAGAAGACAAAACCCAACGGCTAGCTGAGCGCGGTTCTTTATTGCACTAGGCAGTTCCTTATCAATAAAGAACCGCGTAGGTACTTAAGGAACCGCGGAGGTAGACTCCACTACTTTTTGTCTTTTAGTGGATTTGAAATATATTAGGCTGTTTAAAACCATCAAAGGATATTCTTATGGCATTTGGAATATGCCATATTCAAATTTTCATTTTCTATTTTAATAAAACATTTTCATAAAAAGAAAGTTTATTAAAAATCTTTTGTCACATTTGACAAAAGTAAATTCTAAGGCTAATCACTTTTATGATCACTAAACATAGGGGTGGCAATTTCAGACCCGATACGAAACCCGACCTGAAATCAACACGAAAATTAACAGGTTCGGGTTGAATATATTAGATCTTAGGTCAGGTTTTGGTCGGCCTATCTGACCCATTTATTAAACAGGTTAGGTTTGGGTTGGAAAAAAATTAAGCAGGTCGACCGACAACCCGTTTAAGAATTTTTCCTTATATTAAAAATGATTAATATTTTACCATACATGTTTACTAGGTTAAACATACCGAACATAAACACATTTAACATGTTTAACACGTTTAATGTGCCTACTTTTATATATAAAACTTGTTAAATGGATCAATATATAAACCCGTTTAACCTATTCAACCTATGTAACATTTTTAACGTCAACCCAAATATATATATGGGTTAAATGGGTTAGGTTCGGGTTATGTGTAAATGGGTTAGGGTTGACATAACTGACCCGATTATTTAAATGAGTTAGGTTTGGGTTGTGATTTTCTGACCCGCCAACCTGACAAGCCGAACCCGCTAACCCGAACTCGACACGAATTGCCCCCCTAACTAAACATGATAAGATATGATAGTGTAATGATTATTACCTTGATGATAGTGATTATTACCTTGATGATAGTATAACACACTTCGATATGTCCTACCATTCATTGTTTGTCCCAACCCAGAGATCAGAACCACTCTAAGCCAATCAGAAGTATGCTCCTCCATCTGAGACTTCCATAAAGCCATTTGTCGAATAGAAAGGGAAAAAGTAGATTCAGCCTTTTGAGTAACACGTGTAAAATATATATTTGCCAATTTCTTCATAAGTTTGGGGGCCTCGACCTCACACGGATTACCCAAAAGATCAATCTCCATTTTCGTATTAAAATCATTCAAGGCATTATTATTATTGTTATTATTATTATTATTATTATTATTATTATTATTATTATTATTATTATTATTATTTTTATTATTTTTTTTTAATTAAAATTCTAATTTTATTAATCACACAAAATTGGAAGGGAGCCGCGAAACAAGCTGCGCGCCCACTCCTTTTTGAATACAAAAACTAAGTCTAGACATCAAAAAACTGCCACTCCTCGCGTCATTAGAATGACAACCAGCTAACCGCTTAAGACGCGAGAGAGTACCCATCGCCTCCTCCTCAAACTCCCCAAAAGTTGAGAAGGCGAATGGAATAAACGAGTAACCATGCTCAGCACAAATAGAAGAATACTTCCTCTTCTTCTTCTGAACAGCCGACTGCAAAGCACTCCCAGGAACCCACGAATCCAACCCCGTCCCTGCAAACGGAGAAACCCCAGTAACATCTAAACACGCATCTTTGCCCTGTGACCAATTGTGAAGCAATAAATCTGCTGGCCGAAGATCACGCCCGCCATCAGAAACAAAACCCATATCAGCTTCTTTCCTCACCGACACACCAACCTTAGAACAAATATCAAACAACACATCACGAACAAGATTGTGCCGAAACTTAACCCCCAAATCACTAGCGCAATGAACAGCATGATCACCCCACAGATCCATCCGATGTACATGGCAACCCGAGCACAAAGAACCGTCAGGAAATAAAGGAATCGACAAACGATAACACAATACCGCACGAAACTGTCTCGGGTTTTACAAAAATATTATTATTATTATTATTATTATTATTATTATTATTATTAAAATAATAGGATTTTACAAAAATAGTGGAAATGGTTTTCACAAAAAAAATAGTGGAAATAGTTTCCACATAAATTACAAATGATATAATTCCTTAAAAATTCAACTCTTCACCTCTTTCATTTCTCTACTAACCAAATAATGGAAATGAAATCATTTCCTTTTCTCTTCCTCCAATTATCTCTACCAAACAAAATCTTACACTGCGTTCCGTGTTTTATTTTTTAAAGAAGAGAAAAGAAGTGAAACGAAAACAAAACAAATTTGTGTTCCAGAGTTATTTTTACAAGAGAAGAGAAAAGAAGAGGAGAGTAATTTTGCTTAAATTTCATTTCAAAACTTTCTTCCCAAACGTAGGATGATTTGGAGAGAAGTTAAATTATAAAGCTTTCAAAAAATATAATTACTTAAATAACCTTATTAATAACATAACTTTCATATATAATTAAGGGTATAAATATAAAATCATCATTCATCACTTCTTTTCTCTCTTAACTCGGGAACACACTATAAAACAATAAAGTTCGTTCACCTTCTCTTCTTTTATGTCCATCTTTATCTCTTCTCTTCTTTTATTTCAAAAACTAGGGAAGGGTTTTGCTAACCACCCACCCTATGGATGCTTTTTTTACCTTTCCGTAATTGAAGACATTTTTAAATATGAACTTAATGCATACCTTATTAAAACTAACTTACCATTTATGTATTTAGATAAATGATGAGTTCATATTTGGAAATAACTTTAATTACGGAAAGGTGGTGGTTAGCAATATCGTAAACGTGCAAACTACCCACAACTATATTTAGAAGAGGACTATAATTTTGAGACGTCTCGAAATAAAAATAAGGATTATAAATTAAGGACCGAAGAAGAAGTATTTATAAAAAAAATTGATTGGACGTTACAAAATTATATTATTGTTCGTTCAATTTTTATACTCTAAAAATAATTAAAGATTTTACATTTTTAGTAAAAAAGTTTTAATATTTTTAATTTAGTCATGAATAAATAATGTTTTTTAAATTTATAAAAACAAATTTATCCAAAACAGAATTGAAAACATTAAAACTAAGAATTGGCGTTAAAAAGAAACCTGAACCAATCATCGAATCAAAACTAACGATTCAACATATCAAGTCACATGACCTGTAACAAAGAGGCCAAGATATGAAAGCCAGGTCAGAACTGAGTAACTATGGTACCCAAGTTATTAATGAGTATGATGGACCTCCATTTTATTTAGTTTTCATCACATTCATATTTCTCACACTGGCGATGTGGGATAACTACATTTGTGTATTTTTCTAATTTTTCATTTCATAATGTAGAATAATTTGTACAACTTTTTAAAACAAGTTATTAAAATTATAGAAAAGTACAAAGTTATAGATGTTTAGAAATGATCGGCACCATTCCTATGGTTCGGATAAGGGTACCTTTGTGCAATGACGCCAACATATAGTCTTCGAATATGCTGCGTCCGGCCCGTCCTCTAGGCACCTTTGGAAGGCGGGGAAGTATCCGCTCTAGGAAAGTAATAATATCGGCCAAGATAGCTAATGAAGAATGTCAGCTACACTTAGGGGAAAAAAAGGTCTAACTAAGGTTATAAAAGGTTACAATTGTTTGAACAAGCTTAGTGGTAACTTGATAATGCAATAAGCTAAACAGAACACCCTTTGGAGACGAGTCACTAATTGGAGTCAAGTTGAGTACTGTCAAACTGAAACTCGAACTCGAGTACTAAAACCAAGGCTTAAGCTACGAGTCTTTTTTAAGGTTTTGGGGATATTGTTTTCCCGCTTCTTTTTTATTGAAGGGAAACTTTTTTAGAATGATTTGTATGCGGGGCTTAGCAAAGACAAAAACAAAAGTCCCGCATACAAAATGTAACTGACCTTTTCAATAAGGTTTTTCGGTAGAGTCAGATTTGAGTCAAAATCAAGAAAAAACACGTCGAAGTTGAACCAAACCAATCAACTAAAAGGATTGACACAAAATCAAAACCAATCGAGTCACTTCGGTTTGGTTGTCTTTCGCAAAAGTTGTTTTCGCTCTAGGTCACGTCGGTTTTGCTCGGGCCGGTGGGTTTGGCTTCGAGAACGGTTATTTATACTCAAAACGTCGTACCTATAACACGACTATAACGCTCCTCGGTGCAATATAACAACATTGTGCACTCTTATCATAGTTGAGTCTTCGTGTTTCATGAGGTTGATATGGCTACTTAATAACCGAAGGGACTGACAAAACTTAAACAAACTGAGTCACTTCGGGTTGGTTCTCGATTCATGTATTTCAAAAAAGTTGTTTTCAATCTAGGTCACGTCGGTTTTGCTCGGGTCAGTTGGTTTTGCTTCGGGAACGGTTTATGGCCATGACGTCGTACATATAAACAACCATAACGCGCTTTGATGCAGTATAACGGCACCGTGTACTCTTATCATAGAAACTCAAACCAGTTAAAGCTTTTTTTCGAACCGAAGACATTTGACATATTAGTCATGACTCATGATAGTAGCAAGTCGTTGATCAAAAGAGTTTGGTATTTATTCAAAACGTAAAACCATGCAATGTACACATTTTTTTTAATGGGTTTCCTGGTAAATAGATTAATGTTACAGAATACGAAGTGGATACACTAAATATGTAAACTCTTGTAATTCGTGTACACGTTAGTATACATTGATATCAAAATGTTTGTTCATTTTTTATCTTCTGAAAATGATTAGATATTTTACATTTCTTGTAAAATAGTTTTTAATATTTTTAATTATACTATTTATTAGCTTAATTTTATAATTTATAAAATTAAACTATTAAACTAATAATTAAAAATATTAAAACTAATAATTGTGTTAAAAAATCTAATCTACTCGTCGAGCCAAAACTGGCGATTCAACAAATCAGGTCACATAACGTCAGCCTCTATCAAACAGACCAAGTTGTGAAAGCCTTGTAAGAACCGAGTAACTAGGGCACATCCTTTTTATTCAGTTTTCATCTCATTCATATTTTCCCACTCGGGCGGTGTGGGACAACCATAAACTTGAATATCATTATCTTCTATGATTCCACAAGATTTGCATAACTTTTTTTTAGCATAACCATGGTTTCCACCTGTAAAGAATGCAAGTATTGAACGACTGTAAGGCGAGTGTCTATCACCTACGATTGGGATAGCGTTGTATGGCGTGTTAATCTCCTTAATTGGCACATCCCTATTTGGAACATACCGTTATGAGATGTAGGCATTGCAAGCACTATTATGAAAAGAGTAGTATTTCGCTGCATAAAAATCGCAGTACCGTTTAGTAAAATGTTTAACATTAGCTGTAGAAATCGTCAAACGTACCCAATAATGACAAGACACGAAGAAATGATCGACACCATTGCTATGATTATGGTTCGATAAGGGTACTTTTGTGCAATGACGCCAACATAGTCCTCGAATATGCCTTGTATACGCTCTCGGAAAGTAATTATAACTTGATCTCACAATAAAGTGATAATTCATTGTTGTATAAAAGAGAAACAAGAAAGCAAAACTTATTCATCATATTTCCATCTCAATAAAATCACATATTGCCCTGAAGCGAAACAAGCTAACCACATTTCGGCTGTACAAACACAACTAACCAATAACAAATCACGCCAATCAATGATCACACGAGAAAAAGAATGACGGGTTACTTGTTTATACCTATATAAGGACAACACTAACCACCTGTATAAGAATACTACTATCCGTCAACATACCAATAGAAACCGCACCTTTACAATGCCTCCTTGTGCGACAAATAAAGTAGAACCCAAACGATGTACAATGAACAATGTATGCTGATGACGTCCATATAACTGCAGAGGTATTTCACGTCAAGATCGTCCTGCTATTCTTCCAGTAATGAACTGTTGTTGTCACATATTGAAGCAGCGGAAGCTTGACCCATTTGATCACATTCGCCTTCTGATATTGCATCCAATGGAACCTCGGCTACATCAGTGCTATCTTTCTCGAAAGTAAGAGTCTCTAACGCATTAGTACCATTTGGTTTCACGTCTTCGGCTTTCTAAATTTCAGCAGCTTCTTCGACATGGGTTTCATTTTGGGTCGGCTTTTAACCGATGCTCATCCCTAGCTTTATTATATATGTATGGTTTTCGGTTCGGTTCAGTTTGGGTCGGGCCAAAACTGAGAAAACACGTAGAAATAGAGTTGAACTGATCAACCGAACGGACCGACACAAAACTGAAACTGACTGAGTCACTTCGGTTTCGTTCTCAATTTATTTCTTTAAGAAAAAATTTATTCTGTCTAGGCCAGGTAGGTTTTGCTCTGGTCGATCAGTTTCACTCCGGTCGATCCGTTTTTCTTCGAGAAAGATTGTTTATAGCCATGATGTCATACATATAACACGACTATAAGTAACGATCCTTTGTGCAGTATAATGGCACCGGGCACCCTTATCACAAAGAGTGAAACCAGTTAAGTTTTTTTTATTGAACTTGAAACATCTCACATATTATGCAATTTTAGCAAAAGATTAATTTAATTTTTGTTAAATCTTATATTATTAATATGATTACACATTTTACTTTTCTTGTAAAAAAGCTTTAATATTTTGCTATTGGTAAGATTTTATAATTTATAAAATCAAAACAATAAAAAACAGAAATAAAAATATTAAAACTAATACTGTAATAGTGTTAAAAAAATCTGAACCACTTGTCAAACCACGGTTCAACAAATGAGGTCACACAACCTCTTAACAAACAGGCCAAGGTGTGAAAGCCAGGTCAGAAATTAATCAGAGTATGATGGACCTTTTTATGGAGTCTTCATCTCATTCATATTTTCCACTCTACCGATGTGGGACAACAACCGTAATAAGGTGAGCAAGCGTAATAAGGCGGACGTGTTCTTGATCTTCCGGCTAGGCACCTAAGACGCACTTGAGTCTTATTACACAAACAAACTCAGATTTATTTGTACCCTGAAACATTGCGAGTTATTGTTTTCGGTGATACCACTCTAATACTTAAGAATGTATTTTAGTTGAAATCAGACAATCTACCCGAAGCTGCGCAGCTACATACATATGTTCTGGTGCATACATACAACTCATCTTTGTATAATTGTATCTTCTCCATGGATTTTGCAAGACACTATTCCCAAATCTACGATTCCTTCCCTATGTATATGGTCTGTCATTTCATTCATTTACTTGTTTAGTCGTTTTATGTCCTGTAGGTATCCTTGTAGGGAATCCGCCTTTATCATTTTTTAGTGTAAGTTCCCCTCCGACAGCTGATTTAAATAAAGGAGCACCCTTCAAAGAGGCTAGTGAATCGCCAAAACCCTGTTGTGGATGTTTAGGTTGGGACACGATTGCCAATGCAGCTGCTAAAATGGGCCCGGTTGTTGTCAATCTTTCAGTTCCAAAAGGTTTGACTTGAGATTATAAATTACAACTTGAAGATTTTGGTACCTTTTTAAACAAATGATAGTTGTTTGAAGGTTTCCACGAGATGATTGTGGGAAAGGGCATTGGTTCGGGAACCATTATAGATGGTGATGGTACGATATTAACGAGCACTCACGTGGTTATTGATTTTCTAGGCTTCAGTTCTTCATCCAAAGGAAAGGTAAGCCCATATTTCCATGATTAGCTAACATCTGCTTAAACGAAAAGAAAAAAAATCTTATAATGTTTTATTGTGTAAGTAACCAGCCATTGTCTTAGAATTGTTACTGATATAGTTTTTACACCTGTGATGAAATGGAATGAGTTGTTAATGTTAGTCAGATGAGGAGTTTGGTTACGTCACACAGAAAATTGAGTATCTGATTATTGTGTTTGAAGTTAATATAATCAGTTTTGAATGTTTGAATGAAAGGATTTTGATCTCGATTATATGCTTGTTTAGGGGTAACGTAGCCAGGTTTGGATATAATCAGTTTCACTCATGCGGTAAATTAAGCACTCGGAGAACGCATTATTTGATTATCACAAGTTCAAGCAATAGAAACGCATTAAAACAGTATCAGGTTATAAATAAAATTGATCATTCAGTATCATATAATTAGTTTAAATGCACGTCCAAACATCCTCATAGTCTGCAATCAGTATTGGTTGCTTGTGTGCGTGTGCAAGGCTACAAAGAGTAGAGTAGCAGACACCATAACCTTTTCATTAAGTAACAAATTTTTCATACTCACGGTGATTTAAATTCCTCAAACCATGGGTAACGGTATTAGAGTACATACAACAGCTTTTCATGGCTGAAAGTAGTCCCATGGGTAACGGGTCAAAATGAGCCATTTTCGACCCATTCATTATAACTAAATTATTTTTTATTCTTTTGACCCTTTAGAGATATAAACATAACCAAAATCAACGACTCTTATGTACATGGGTCGATACTGATCACGTACTTCTTCAAAATTGCCGCAATCACAACATCATTAGCAAGCAATGCCGGGGAGATCTGCATTCATCAGATTATTCTGCGGCTTCCTCACTACTTTCCCTACACTCCTAGCACTAACATCACCGCTTAACTTCTCATTTCCACATCCAAAATCACGACGCAAATTCGTTCCTATCAAATTCGGATGATTCTTAACACTTCTCCCCAAATTTTCACCACCTACATTTTCCCGATCACCCAAATCTACACGACTAACATCTCCACCTAATATCTCATTTCCACATTCAAAACCGCCCGAACTCGGTCCAATCACATTTCCGCCACCTAAACTAGCACTCTCAACATTTCCTACATCATTCCTTTCGAAATTCAAGCTAGGCTTACGCAACTTTGCAAACGACCCAAATCTCGCAGCACTCGTTCCACCACTAACAGCTGGTACAACAACACTGTCACTAGCTCCAACACCAACATTATCACAACCACCGCTTATTCGCCTTATACTAAACTAAACCCTAACTTAGCATCACCCAAGTCCGGTCGGCTAATTAGCGGGTCAGATCCTATACGAACCGGTTCGGGCCGGGTCTTTTCCGGGTCAGATTCTTTACCATTAAAACTGCTTCTACCAACTGAACCACCATCTTTTGGGTATACCTAGGTTTCCGACTCGACATTGCGAGCCGACTAATCCCAGGGCGACTACCCTTTTGGATAGCCCGAAGTCGTCGCAGGTGAACCTTCGTGGCCACCACCAAGTGTACACACCTAGTGAGGTTTGAACCCTTGACCTCTCCTTTGAGAATCAAGGACCTTACCAACTGAACCACCATCCGCCTTGACATGAACCGGTTCGGTTCCTTCTCCAACCGATTCATCCCGGTTCTTTACCGGTTCAGTCCGGTTCTTTCCCGTGACGGATCCTAATCCATCGAAACCGCTACCACCAACTGAAACACCACTCAGCTCGACAAGAACCAGGTCGGGTTGGACGAAACCCGGTTCAGACCGATCCAATAAAAAAGCTTATAAACAATTTTTTTAAAAAGCTTATTTAAATACTTTTGTAAAAAAGAAAATATCCAGGTGTTGGATGGGTCTAACCAGATATAGCTGGGTCTTTGTTGCGTGTCGGCCGGATATAGCCGGGTTTTGTTCGTCTAGTTGAGGTCTACGTATATGGACAGATGACTAACCTTCAAAATTCAAATTATATTAGAAAAGTTTCTACAACTTCAGAATGTCACATTATGACAAAGTTTTGAAGTAACGTATACGGTTCAGAAGTGCAAATCATGAATTACGAGGCAAAGATGCAGACCACTATAACTTCACATAAGCTTCACGCGCTCTTACTAGCTGTTAGTCAGTTGTATATCAGTTATGTATTGCTTTAATATACCACAACTTCAGCAAAATTATCAGTCGACCCTCGTAGGGGATCACTACAGCTAGGAAACAAGATGGTCAAATCTTTTATCTGCCCGAATAGTTTGGGGGGTCAAATATTCTATCACCATATCAAGTCATGTTACTACTTATTTCCTTTACGGGCTAAAAAATGCTCACGAGCAGCTTGGATTCTACTTTTGGCATCATTAGCGGGTGCGGCAGCAAGTCTTTACATATTTCTCGGGTACATATGAGTTGTCTGTTGTGTTCTCCTCCGGCTGGTTGGATCCACCACTGCGTCAAAAATGGTAACAAAATTATCACATTTTGATGGTTTGATACACATAGATAAAAAGAGGTGTAATATGGATGGGTCGAGCAGGTAATAGTTAGTATTGGTCCGGAAGGACCAGCTCGGGTTTTGTTGACACGCAAACACTTTTTCAACTTTCGAAGTTCTTTATATATAACTTGAGTTGATTATGTATACAAAAACAGTATCTATAATGATAG
The DNA here is from genome assembly GCA_025667525.1 of Glebionis coronaria. Lineage (NCBI taxonomy): Eukaryota > Viridiplantae > Streptophyta > Magnoliopsida > Asterales > Asteraceae > Glebionis > Glebionis coronaria. The sequence goes on from JANFOE010002145.1 coordinate 316,035, forward strand.
AAATCTAACTTCAAATCAAACAATATAGGAGATTGTATGCATTAAAAATTGATTTTGAACAATTTTCACCATTTCGGCCGTTTGACACATTTGAGGTATTCCCCTTCTGATACAAATTTTTTACTCAACCCGTTTCACAAACCAAATCAACCCATCTATAAGTAATAAGTAAATAGGTCAAACCGGCACCTCTAATATGAATGTGTTTCTAAACGCACATGCATGAACAAAGATGGTTAAACGTTCGGTCTATATTTGTCCAACACCAAGCACATATATAGTAATTTTTTGGCCGATTCTGCTCAACTCGCCCTGGTCACTGACCTTGTAGCTAGCAATCGCGGATCACGATCACTTTGTGATCCGAGCTTTAGAACACTTTGTAGGCTTATTTAAAGAGGTGAATAAGTTATGGGATATCAAAAAATGGCAAAAAGCTTACAGAAGGTGTTTAGGTAAGCTTCTCTCAGAATGTGTCTTCTTGTTGGTTGACTGAATCGTATCAACTACTCACTGACCCCTGAACCAAACTGACCCGTGATACACTGTACCGAACCATGACGTGACCCATGAAGATTACCCAAAAATTTAAAACAAAGTCACTATGGCATTTTCCACTGATAAATTAGGTAATACAGTAGAGATAATATTCAGTGAGGAGTAAAACTTGAGTCATTTATATTTTTCAGTTTATATTTGTCTATGATTTGTTGACGCTTATCAATAGCTGAGCATTGACCAACCAAGGCTGGTCTGCTGTAGAGGTGGTAATTTTAATCGAGTACTCAAGAATGGGTTGATACATGTTATGTTCTATCACTAACTGGTATGTTAAAGAGACACATCATGATCAGTCGGGTCGAAAGCCCCCGAAAAAGAAAGGCCTCATTAATCATTCAACTAAAATAATTATTACTGAACCACAATTTTTGTTGTAATATTTGACAAACAAATTTTTATTTTTTTGCGAAACTTGTAAACATATTTGGTACAAACCATGTCCATTTTAGCCGCATTAGCAGCAGCAATGCCTGGTTTAACATGTTACAAATCATTGTTAAAATTATAGCAAAAATGTGCTTAAACAAACATAACGAAACACACCTTTAATCAGTTACTCTTGGTTGTGTGTACAAATAATCTACTCATACAATGTCTACAAAACTATGAGTAATTGGGCCGACATGCTGACACCCGAGTAATTAGCCTGGTTAAGTGTACAACACCCATAATCTCCAAGTACATGTCGGACATATGACTTAAAAATAAAGTGTACCTCAAACATTGCCCAAATTTTACAGAAACGGGTTTGATACGTATGATTAAGTCATCAAGAATGTAAATGCACTCTTACGTCTCTTACAGTACTTAAGCAACAACAATAATATTAAAACACACTTACAAACATTTTTTACAAATTAACGTTTATAAAACTACGATATGCAATGCTCCTTCTTTGTTGCAGTTACTTTCAAATTTCACCTAGATATAGCTTTGTATCAGACCTGAAAGCCTTTAAAAATAACTCCAAGTTAGTGGTGATTTATTAACAACCTCATGTAAAATCATATTCTGAAGAAGGAGAGAACAAAGTACCATGTATATTTTGAAGCACCTCGAGAATACGCTGCAACTCATTGACAACGATTTCTATTTGCATTCGTTGTGGTGGGGAATCCACAGAGCATGATAATCCGATCTTAATAGTTGCAGCTAAGCATTCTTCAACTTTCATTGCATTCGCTTCCGTACTTTGCAACACAATTGCATCATTGTCAATAATATCGACTACGTGATCTGGTAATGCCATGTAAGCAAATTTATGAAGGCTAAGACCATTGTTAAACATTTCATCTGTCGGTTTTTTCCCAGTCATCACCTCTAGTAATAATATTCCAAAACTGTAGACGTCCCCAATACTTGTCATCTGGCTCCCGGTACCATACTCTTAAAAATAAAAAAACAGTAAATTAATTGATTTACAAACCGTAACATGTAACTAAATATAAACAGTATGGAATAAAAGTGGAATTACCTGGAGGTGCATAACCAATTGTTCCTTTAACCCCGGTTGAGCTGTTTTGGTTTAAGTCTGCACCAAGAAGCCGAGCTAAACCGAAGTCTCCAACATGAGCCACCATATCATCATCAAGCAGAATGTTACAAGGCTTCAAGTCACCGTGAACAATCGTTGATTCGCAACGATTGTGAAGATAATCAACTGCGGTGGCAACATCTCTTAGAATATTTATTCTTTGAAAAAGGTTGAGTTTAGGTGTATTTGGACTTGAATGAAGCCAATTATGCACACTTCCATTCGACATAAACTCGTATACTAATGCTTTAAAATCATTTCCCTGGAAATCGGTACTTGAACATGAAGTTATTATCTTCAACAGATTACGGTGACGAATATTCCGCCATGCTTCACATTCTGCCAAAAAACTTTTGTGGGCTCCTCGAATTTGGAGATGTAAAACTTTGACCGCAACAAATTTATCATCATCAGAGTCAAAGATTCCTTTATAAACAGAGCTTAACCCACCCTCGCTAATCAAATTTGTTGTAGAGAAGCCATCAGTAGCCTTGAAAAGTTGATTGTATGAAACTTTTATGAATCGTTCACTCCCTGATGGCCGAGATGGTGGATTATTGCGTTTCTTCTTACAAAAAAGATACACACAACATAATACGATGAGCAAAGTTGGTGCAATTACAATGACCAATATGAAGAAAGGAAGCTTTTTTGTCTTAGTGCCGTTTTCCTTGCATTTGGGTAAATCAAGTGTAACCAAACCACCACATAGTCTATTGTTCCCCAAAACTGAAAAAGCACTTGCATTGGAAAACACTCCTCCAACCGGTACTTCACCCTCAAATTCATTATAAGATAGGTTCAAAAATTCCAAGGATTTCCATTTGTCAAAAAATTGCGGAATTTTGCCTGTTAAGTTATTCTGAGAAATGTCGAGTACCCCCAATGCTCCTAACGAACTGAATGAAGAAGGTATCATGCCTTGAAGTCGGTTGCCTCGTAGGTTTAACCTTGTAAGACTAATGCATTCACCAAGGCTACTAGTAATGTTACCTGATAAATTATTGTAACGTAAATCGAGAATGCTCAACATCTTGAGGTCTTTAACCTCTAATGGGATTGAACCAGAGAGGTTGTTGTATGAAAGATATAAAAAATTAGTTAATGATGGAAGTTGAAGAAGCTGCTCGGGTATATTTCCACTGAGTCTATTGTCTCCAAGATTTAATCCATTAAGTAGTTTACAATTTCCAAGGCTTGATGGAACATGACCTTCTAACTCGTTGGAATATAAGTAAAGTTCAATCAACAATGATAAGTTCCCAATGGAATTAGGGATAGGGCCTGAAAATAGATTGTCATATAGTTCAAGAATTTGTAGCTTTTGAAGTTTACCAATGGTATTGGGGATTTTTCCTTTGAATTGATTTGGTCCTAATGTTAACGTGCTTAAGCCGACTAGACTACCTATACTTGAAGGGAGGCTTCCAAATAACTGATTGTGTCCTAACAATAGAAAGTTGAGTTTATCAGAAAGATTACCTATTGATACCGGAAGCACTCCCGTTAAGCTGCAATTTTCCATAACTAATTTTACTAATTTGGTGCAGTTTGTCAGAGAATCAATAAACTTCATGTCATCAGCTTCTCCGAGTCCATGTAAGTTGTTAGAAGATAAGTAAATATAATAAATATTTATTAGTTTTGAAAAATCAATTCTCAACTTCCCACTAAATTTGTTGTAACCCATTTCGAGAAATCCTAATCTAGAACAATTAGAGATAGAAGGTGGAAGAGCTCCGGTCAGTTCGTTACTCCATAACTGAAGGAACTCAAGATTTGGGAGCTGATTACCAAAATCTGAAGGAAGACTGCCAGTGAGGTTATTAACAGCTAAGGAAATATTAGCTAAGAGTGATAGGTTGAAAATGGAACGAGGGATGCTTCCATATAAGTCGCAGTCATAACAATAAAATCCGGTCAAGCTCTTCCAAAGACCAAAGGTGTTTGGAATGCTCCCACCCAACGGGTTCCCACTAGCAGAGAACAATTTCATTGATGTGATATTCCTCAAAAAAGGTGGAATTCCACCTGTTAAGTTATTTTTGGAAATTGCAAGTTTAGTAAGTTTTGAGAGTAAACTCATCTCCTTTGGTATGCTTCCAACTAGCTTGTTTTGAGAGAGCCAAAGTTTTTGGAGGTTAGAACAACGAGACAAGTTTGTTGGAATGACTCTAGTGAATTTGTTTTCATTGAGATAAAGAATACGTAGCCTAGATAGACGACCAAGTTCATGAGGAATAGTTCCTTGAAAGCTGTTGTTCGAGAGAGAAATCTCACGGAGGAAGGTGAGGTTTCCTACATGAGAAGACAACGAGCCTTCTAAGCCTTGTGACTCTAGTATTAAAGCAGTCACTCGTTTGTGCCGCTTTCCACATGAAATACCACTCCATTCACAAAAATGATAGGAATCGTTCCATGAGGTTAGAACTTTGTATGGATCACGGGTGATCTTTGACTTAAATGACAACAAGGCGTGATAATCACTCTCATTACCGCCAAAGGAAGCAGAGACGGTGGTGGAAGTAAGACATGTTATCACGAGACTGTAAAAGAGAAAATAAATACGAGAGGAAGATGATAAGACAGACATTTTTGAAATTTATCTCAAATTATAAGAACAAATATTGGCTTTTTATCCTTAGTTTTATTTTGATGACAACATGATTCTTTTCGAATTATTTATTTTTAACATAGTCCAGCTATGCTTTGATTCATTCAAACACACTTTTTTTAATAAGATTATTAAACCTTTTTTTAATAAGATTATGCTAAAATAATGCTTGATACTGATAGTTAACAAAGTGTTAAATCAGAGAATGACTGAGATCCACTCAGGTATCAACAACTTGCATTCAACTGAAAATCAGCAGCCACTGACGATTTCAAAAACGGGTTTTTAATACGAGAAAGCTCATAAAATTTGAATGAATCAAATGGAAGTGTAGCTATAGTTACGTAGAGAGATGAAGTCGAACCTGTTAGTCGGTTTTAAATTTGAAAGTATCGTTGTACACGAAACAATCTTGATTTGAAAATTCTGAGCTACGCGCACGTCACACGTCATTCTCAGGCTTAGTTAAGTAAAATTGAGGAAAATGTAACATTGAAATAAGTAAAAAAAGCTTGCTTCAATAAGCAGACAAGAGTTTACAACTCTGGACCTCTATAAGCCTAAAGCACATGACTGATTCGACCCATTAGAAACAAAATCTGAAAATAGCATAAAACAGCCGTTCTTAGACAAATATTTCAGATTGTCACCCTTTCACGGTACATTTTCAGGAAATATATATTTTTGAATATCATTCCCAAAATCACATTTGACTTGCTCATGGAACCTTGATAAAAAAGATTATGTAAGAAAACTACAGTAACCGCTCGCTAATAATTTATAAATATGCGTTGTGGATGTAACATACAGCAAAACGAATCCATGACACTATGGCCAGTAACATACAGATTTATGCAGCCTGAGCGGGGCAATCTGAACTATCAGGCGAAGAAGTGTAAGAGGGTAGCCATATTTCTACACAAGTTGTACAAAAATTTATGTATTCCCTGATTCCTATAGGTTTTGCATCATTATGGAAGTAATCTGAGCAAATCGCTTTCTGATGACGTCCTAATTAGACCCACATGAACACGTGAGCCGGAACTCGAGCTTTTCTATATATGCAGAGAAACTTAGATCTCACTTCCCGAGCCCTCCGTAGAGTTTTCACTTGTAAGTCATGAGTGTTACACCAGTATCCAAAGTATTTGTTAGCTTTCCTTTGTTTGAAGATGTCAACTGATCGGGTCCGGCACAAAAGACTTTGTGAACTTTAGAAGCAAAAGTATGTTCCCGAGATTAGCCCTGGATTTCAGGACGGGTTGTTGAAGCATTATTTCTTTGTACACATATACTGTAAAAAGGTAACAGATACCAACTCGACCTGAGTTACTGACATTGTTCTGATAGTGATTTTGACTTTGCATCTCCTTTGAAATCAACTTCGCCATCTACTATAAAGGCATATCAGACGATTCGTCCTTTAAAAGCATTATGCGTTATGTTTGTTTTGTTGAACATTTCTGACATTTTTCAAAACCTTTGTTTTGATACCACAATAAATGGGTCAAGTTTGTAATCAGAAGAACTAACCAGCACTAGTACAGATGGTTATTTCGACCCATTTTACTTGTGACCTCTTCCTTTGATACCAATATCTGCTTTGAAGATTCCAGCATAATAATTACTATCAAAGCGTTCGTAATAACGGTATCCAAACTACGCGCATATAGTAATAACAGACTACCAACTCCTGAGATTGTTATGATAACTACGTACAAGTGTTATAGCCTTAATATCAGTCTATCTTGTTGTGCGGAAAATCTCAGGAAATGTACAACAGAAAATACCTGTATAATGTTATGATCCAATACCTTGAATTAGAAGAACTAACCAGCACTAGTACAGATGGCTATTTCGACCCATTTTACTTGTGAGTGGTTAATATTAATAAAGTAGTAACTTCGAGAAAAGAAAAGGTGACCAGTACATAGAATCATATAATTTTATCGGAGGGTACCAAAAGAAATTTATATATAAAAAAATTATTTCACAGAACTGCAACAAACCCCTTAGAGCTGTTTTCCTGGCTACAGTGACCCGTATAAAATGGTTTAGTTCAGATTATGTTAATATGATATAACTCCTACAAAAGGAAAACTCGGGTTTATGGGCATCTCGCATAGATAATACTGGGAGATACTGACCTTATTCTGATACTGATTTTGGCATTGCAAAATCGCCTAGTGCATTGGTTAGTCAATTACATGAATTTAGTTATTTGAGAGCATAAATGAAAAGTTCAAATAGCCCATCACTTTTGCCGAGTTTTCATAAAGTTCAGATAATCTCAAACAAAAAATCCTTGCACGACTCAAAAAGTATAACTTTTTATAAATTTGAATCATACAATACTCGAAACCCTTATTGCTACGAATCAAAAGAGGAGAAAGAACAGAAAAAATACCAGAGCAGTCACGTTAACACCCAAGTTTGACACATATGATACGTCACCAGGAAAGTAAACGTACTCTTATGTCTCTTACACTAAAGAAATAATAAAATTAAACCACGTTTCAATATGTTCGCTCCTACTCGCAGTTACTCTCAACTTCACCATACGAGCTTGATGATAGACCTGAAAGAGTTCAAAAATAAAACGATGTTAGCAATGATTTATAGACAAACTTATGTAAAGACAAATTTTACAGAAAGAAAGAACCAAGTACCGTATATATTTTGTAGCACATCGTGAATACGCTGCAACTCATTGACAACTACTTCTATTTTCATTCGTTGGGGTGGGGAATCCACAGAGCACGATACTCCAATCTTTATAATTGCAGCCAAACACTCTTCCACTTTCTTTGCATTGGCTTCCTTACTTTGCAACACACTCGCATCACCATCAATAACATCGATGACATGATCAGGTAATGCCATGAAAGCGTATTTATGAATGCTAAGACCTTCAATAAACATGTCGTCTGTAGGCTTTTTCCCGGTCATCAGCTCTAGTACTAATATTCCAAAACTGTAGACGTCCCCACTTATTGTCATCTCGCTCCCGATACCATACTCTACAAATTAAAAGCAACTAATTAATTTCAAACGGTAACCTGTAAGTAAATATAAGTATCGTGGAATAAAACTAGAGTTACCTGGAGGTGCATAACCAATTGTTCCTTTAACCCCGGTCGAGCTGTTTTGGTTCAAGTCTGTACCAAGTAGTCGAGCTAAACCAAAGTCTCCAACATGAGCCACCATATCATCATCAAGCAGAATGTTACTAGGCTTCAAGTCACCGTGAACAATCGTTGTTTGGCAATGAATGTGAAGATACTCAAGTGCGGTTGCAACATCTTTGAGAATATTTATTCTTTGAAGAAGGTTGAGTTTTGATGTACCTGCACTTGAATGAAGCCAATTGTGTACACTTCCATTGGGCATAAACTCGTACACCAAAGCTTTAAAATCATTGCGTTGAAAATCAAGACTTGAACATGAAGTTATAATCTTCAACAGATTACGGTGTCGAATATTCCGCCATGCTTCGCATTCTGCAAGAAAACTTTTGTGGGCTCCTCGATTTTGAAGATGCAGAACTTTGACCGCAACGAATTTATTATCATTAGAATCGAGGATTCCTTTATAAACAGAGCTGAACCCACCCTCGCCAATTAAATTTGTTTTTGAGAACCCATCAGTAGCCTTGAGAAGCTGAGCGTATGAAACTTTCAAGAGCCTTTCATTCCTTGAATCATTCCCTGAAGATTGAGATGGATGACTCTTGCGTTTCTTCTTACACAAAAGATATACACAACATAATACGATGAACAACGTTGGTGCAATCACAATGACCAATATGTAAAAAGGAAACCTTTTTTTCTTACTACCCTTTTCCTTGCACTTGGGTAACTCGAGTGTAACCACGCCACCACAAAGCCTATTGTTCCCCAAAACCGAAAACAAACTTGCATTGGCAAACACGCCTACAACCGGTACTTCACCCTCAAAATCATTAAAGGATAGGTTCAAAAATACTAAGGAATTCCATTTGTCTAAGAATTCGGGTATTTTGCCTGATAAATTATTTTGAGAAACATCAAGTGCCTCCAATCCTCTCAATGAACTTAATGAAGATGGTATTATGCCTTGAAAAACGTTGCTACTAAGGTATAACTCTGTAAGGCTAATGCATTCACCAAGGCTACTAGCAATGTTTCCTGATAAATTATTATTAGATAAATCGAGATAGCTCAACATCTTGAGGTCTTTAATATCTAACGGAATTGAACCAGACAAGCGGTTATGAGAAAGATCTAAAAATGCAGTTAGCGATGGAATTTGAAGAAGTTGTATGGGTATGTTTCCACTGAGTCTATTGTATCTAAGGTGTAACCCGTTAAGGTTTATACAATTTCCGATGCTTGATGGAATATGGCCTTCTAATCTGTTGGAATATAAGTAAACTAGATTTAACAATGATAAGTTCCCGATGGAATCAGGGATAGGCCCTGAAAACTGATTGCTATGTAGACTAAGATGTTGTAGCTTTTGTAGTTTACCTATGGTAGTGGGGATTTTTCCGTTGAATCGATTAAGTCCTAAATCTAAAATGGTCAAGCCAACTAGACTACCAATACTTGAAGGCAGGCTTCCAAATACCTGATTGTCTCCTATACCCAAAGAGCGTAATTGATCAGAAAGATTACCTATTGATACAGGAAGCACTCCTGTAAGGTTACAATTTTGAAGTTCCAACTCTACTAATCTTGTGCAGTTTTTCAAGGAATCAATAAACCTCAAGTCATCAGCTTCCCCGCGTCCATGGAAGATGTTATACTGTAATCTAATTGTATCAATATCTATTAGTTTTGAAAAATCGATTATCAACTTCCCACTAAATTTGTTGATAGCCAGTTCAAGATACTTCAATTTAGAACAATTAGAAATAGAAGGTGGAAGAACTCCGGTCAGTTCGTTATTCCTTAACTGAAGGGTCACAAGATTTGGGAGCTGATTACCAATTTCTGAAGGAAGACTACCACTGATTTGATTTTCAGCTACGGAAAAATTGACTAGGAGTGAAAGATTGAAAATGGAAAGAGGGATGCTTTCGTATAAGTTGCAGCCACCAACGTAAAATGTAGTCAAGTTTTTCCAAAGACCCAAGGTATCAGGAATGCTCCCACCCAACGGGTTCTCGACACAAGAGAACACTTCCATTGATGTGAGATTCCCCAAGAAAGATGGGATTCCACCTGTTAAGTTATTTTTGCTAATTTCAAGACTAGTAAGTTTCGAGAGTAAACTCATCTCCTTGGGTATGCTTCCAACTAGCTTATTTCGAGCCAGCGTAAGCACTTTGAGGTTAGAACAACCAGACAAGTTTGTTGGAATGACTCCCCTGAAGTTGTTTCTGTTAAGATAAAGAACGCGTAGCCTAGATAGACGACCAAGTTCATGAGGAATGGTTCCTTGAAAGCTGTTGTTCCTGATAGAAAACGTGCGGAGGAAGCTGAGGTTTCCTACATGAGGAGACAATGAACCTTCTAAGCCTTGTGATATTAGTATTAAAGCAGTCACTCGTTTGTGGCGTTTTCCACATGAAACACCAGTCCAGTCACAGAAATGAAAGGAATGGTTCCACGTGGTTAGAACTTGGTATGGGTCTTCGGTGATCATCGACTTAAATGACAACAACGCGTGATAATCAGTCTCATTTCCAGCGTAGGAAGCAGAAACGGTGGCGGAAGTAAGACATGTTATCACCAGACAATAAAAGAGAAAAGAAATAAGAGAGGGGGATGATAAGCAAAATATGGCTCGCATTGACTTCATTTGTTTGGAAATATACTTAAAATTATAAGAAGTATTGGCTTTTTATCTTTAGTTTTTGCATGTTAACAGCTTGTGATCGACATGCAACTTGTGCAATGAATGTGAATGGCTTTCAGAAATTCCTTTGACATAGACATTTCATTTAGAATATAGTAGCTTGTCAAAGTTTTTGTACAATAATTGGCGAAAAAGATGTCGACAATAAGTGTGAAGAGAATGTCATCCACTAATTCCTTATCAGCTTGGCGAAAAAGATGTCGACAATAAGTGTGAAGAGAATGTCATCCACTAGTCTATGTGGATGATATCATTATAACTGGAAATAATGATAAAATGATTAATGACTTTAAAAAGTATTTGAGTTCTAAATTCAAAATAAAAGATCTTGGAAAACTCAAATATTTTTTAGGCATTGAAGTTCTTGATACTGACTCTGGTTTATGCCTTAATCAAAGGAAATATTGTCTTGAATTACTTTCTGAATATGGTATGTTAGCTTGTAAGCCAGCTAAATCTCATATTCCTGATCCTTCTAAGAAAAAGAAAGTTGTTGTTGATAGTGAACAGGATGTAATGCTTGATAATAAAACTTGTTATCAGAAAATTGTTGGCAAGTTGATTTATCTTACTTTGACTAGACCTGATATTGCTTATGCAGTACATTGTCTAAGTTAGTTTATGCATGCTCCTTATAAATCACATCTCAAACTTGCTTTTCATGTGCTTAGGTATCTTAAAAATTCACCTGGAACAGGTATATCTTTTAAGAAGCATAACTGTCTGAATCTTAATGCTTTTGTTGATTCAGATTGGGCTAAGTGTAAGATTACAAGAAAATCTGTTACTGGATATACTGTTTACCTAGGTGAAAATCTTGTTTTATGGAAAAGCAAGAAACAATCTGTGATAGCTAAATCTTCAGCTGAGGCTGAATATAGAGCTATGAACAGTGTTACTTGTGAAATTATGTGGATCCTTAAGATTATGAAAGATCTTAAGGTTGATACTCTACCTGTGCCTATCAGCTGTGATAGTAGTTCTGCAATTCAAATTGCAGCTAATCCTGTGTTCCATGAGAGAACAAAACACTTTGAAATAGATTTATACTTCCTTAGAGAAAAAGTTTCAGCAGGATTGGTTAAAACTTGTAAAATCAAGTCTGAAGACAATATTGCTGACTTATTCACTAAGGGATTATCAATCAAAGATCATAAGTGGTTTTGTGAGAAACTGAAGCTTATTGACTTATACCAAAACTCAACTTAAGAGGGGGTATTAAAAGTATAAGTTGTGTTTGCCAATGTTTTATATCTTCAAGGGTAAGAAAGGTAAGTTTTACTTTATATTTTTCACTTTGTGCCACATTTTGCTATTTATGATAATGCAGGGACTGCTTGTGCCATTACTTGGAAAGTGAGAAGCTGACGACTCTTGGGGATATATATTCATCTCATTCTTAGCTATTAGGGTTATTCAGTTTTATATTTTCTCTCTCACATTGTTGCTATCGCCATTGTTGGTTTTCATTGATCTGTTCAGACTGATTTTGGGGTTCATTGATCTTAGTTGTAAGATCTTTGTAACACATCTGGTTGTATTCTTTCTTTATTCTTGTATTGTATGTTTTGATCAAAAAGCTAGGAATCACATTTGAAGTGATTGCCTAATGTAGAATATTGATAACCTATGAATCTATGAAGGGGTTTGTTGATTTCTAGAGAGAGAAAGTTAGAGAGAGAAAGTGAGAGAAACTATGTGTATTTTATTAAATGGAAACTAGCAAAATGACAACAACCAACCCCTTTCCATGGTAGAAAGGGGTATTTATAGTTCCAAGCAAACATGGGCTTGGGCCGGTCCATGACAAGCCCATGGACCGGTTCTTACTTAAGTTAATAAGCAACTAACAACTATTTTCTAACTACGAGCTATTACAACATAAATATTATTGTGGAGTGACCGATACTTCTAATATACGTAAAAACGTATTTCTAACAATCTCCCCCTAAGGGAGGTCACTCCACGTTTACAAAGTTCTAAACCTAGCATACTATACTAAGTCTTCGTTCTTTAGCTCGTAGTCTTTTCTTCTTTTCTTTCTTTTGTTGTGAATATGTTGGTTTGATCTTTTTGGCTTTGGCTTGAGAGCATTGTTCTTTGGCCTTTCACGTGCGATCTTTGCCTCTCTTGTGAATTTGCCTTCTCGTGACTCCATGTTCCACACACTTATGTCTTTTTGTTGAATTCTCGAAAGTTTCAGAGTTTGGTACAGCGGAAGACTTTATCTTGTACTTTCTTGAATTTTTGCTAAACTTTGATGCAGAAAAACATAAGCATGTGGGAACGACTTCTACAGGTACACCGCAACACCACCGTCTTCAACAGGTACACAGCAACGCCACCGTCTTTAACAGGTACACAGCAACGACACGAATAAAATGGCTTTGAACATTTTATTCTAATTCGGTAGCATTTTACCTCCGGTCGGTGAAGACCGTTGGACGATATTAGATATCGTACCCGTGACGGATAGTTTCAATTAAGTAACTTCCTGACAGGATTTTGCGGGTAAACCCGTTCTCTTTATTCGACCGTCCAAAGCTGACTGCGAACATAAAGAGTGAATCACTTGGATAAATTATCCTTGTGATTTGAAGTCGTCAATTCATGAAACCTGGAACAAGTGAATTTCAATTAAGATTTTCACCATCGTTGCTTTCCAGTTGTCACGAGCTCAATTCATAAAGAATCTTGCACGTTACCTACCAAGTGCTGTTTGATGTTGACACTAGAAGGATTTCCACTCGTCACTGTGGTCAATAAAGAGTCACTCTGAGTGTTCTGGCAAGATCATATGATAATGCGAAGAGGCCTGGAACGAGTTTAAGTTCAATTAAGAATTAAACCACTGTTACCTTCCAGTTTTTCACAAGATTGGTTCTAAAAGAACCGCACGTGTAACCTACCATGAGCTTGTTTGATGTTGGCTCAAGCAGGATTTCCATCTTCATTGTAATACTTACGTATTACTCGGATGTTCTTGCAATATTACAGGAATATTGCGTAGGACTCATGAAAATCTCTTACTTGTCACAGTGTGTGAGAAAGCAAGGAATAAATGGAAAGTGTCCTAATGAGACTTTTGATGATCTCTTGGCTCTAGACTCGATAGTGCGTTTTGATTTAGTGAACGATGGCTGGAGAGGAGTGCCACCTTTTCAATACCAGTCTATTCGGAGTGAATAAACCAATAGATAACGTGTTGATCTCCGTGTGATTAAAACAAATACCTTTTGAGAGATATTTGAGTTAGCTGGGAAGGGTTGTGCATTGCATCACTGGGTCCATGATGTCTTTCTTCAATACCGAGAATCATTAGCAAAAATGACCTCAATAGCATATGTATTGACCCGGTTTCTGCCTAAAGTTGTAAGGAGGGCTTCTTTCTTTACACCCTTTATCTTTACAATTCTTTTTCATTCTTCAACCCCTTCAATGCTTACCAATACGTCATCACTAGCACCTTGTTGTGATTGTTCCAGTGCTAACTTAAGTACTTGGTCGGCATTCAGCTACGTTCACATTCTTTCTCCATCTTTCCTAGGACTTCTAATTCTATCTAGGGAATTGTCCTTGGGAAGATTCCATCGGCTCTGATGAATCATTGGACTAGACCTATTCCTACCACCCTTTTGTCACCACATCCGTCGTGAATTAAGCGTGTTTTGGGAAGGAATTGCCACCATGAAAAATCATTGAAAATCACCTAAAGTACTTGTGATATTGAAATCAAAAGTTTTGTACCTTAGGTGTTTTGTTCATCAAAAACGCTCCCCCTTAATACGTGCTTTACACATATTAAGTTGGAAAATCTTTAAGTCTTTTTCATCTTTTAGCCAAGTATCACTTACGTCTCTTTAATCCCATTTTCTCCCCTTATCCAAAATGTTAACCATTAATATTTGGGATATTGAATGGATTAACCGGTCTTTGGGTAAAAAATGAAATCGATGTTTGGCCATAGAACAAGTTATTGCTCCCCCTTAAGTTAATAAGGGATAGTTGTAGTGCTTTGGTATGACATATTTTGAAAGATTTAGAATCTCATGAGAAATTCTTGAAAAATTACCATACCTTAACACTACATCAAGCCATTAAAGCACATTATTCACAAATATACATATTCACAATTGAAAAACCAATATAAAGTGACCTGAAATGTACGACCCATTAGATGGATCGTTGCAGTAGCTTGTGGTGCACTAAATATGGTCTTCCACCAACGAATCTTTCCAAGCTCCTCATCAATCTACGTTCACGGAGCTTTTGATCAATCTTCTTGATCACATACTTTGCCATCTGCCGGTAACCCGGATGCCAATCCTCCGTCATCTCTGGCAAAGTCCCACCCGAGTTCAGATGCTCCAACTTTCCTCTGACTTGTAGAAGGGTTCCATCACTGTACTTGTGGAGCTCACCCACCCTCATAAACTTCATCAAACCTCGACTGTTCAAGTAGAAAATGCCGTAATTCGGGACAGAAATGCCGGTATAGGGACATCTTTCTACATGTTGAGGTAGCACTTGATTCACTGGACGGGTTAAGTTGAGCTTCCTTTGATAGCTTTCGACTCCCAACTGCAGATCTTCAACTCGTGACTTGATGACAACGCTTCGTGTAAACATACGAAGTGCTGTATTCAAAGCAATCAGGTCTTCACGAGGAATATGTGTGAGTTGATCTCGGGTCATCAGAAGCAGCATATCTTCGATATCCTCAAGGCGAATGATGGAAAAATCTCCTTGCTGGATTTTGTATTCCCTGTCATCCTCCCTTTTCAAGCGAATCTCCGTCACATGATAATAGCCGTTCTTGGCTTCAGTTTTCATTCCTAAGATGCTGGAGATGCGGATGTCGGATCTAACATTGCTTCCAGAATTGACCAAGCAGCAACCCCTGTACGCCCTTCGGACTCGTTCGTCCCAATGAGATGCACCTATGACAGCATACATATCATAATTACGATTCATTTTTGGGACCCAGAGTCGATTTACCTTTTCCTCGATAAAGGGTATTGTCCCCCAGTTGGCAGCTTTCAGCAAGGTCAGGGAGGTTGCGTACTTTGATGACCCCTTCAGTAGATACACAAGATCATTGGTGACGAAGAAGTCAAGAGCAATCTGATTATCTTGAGCAGGATCCATTGGAGGTGGAGCTCTTTCTGATTCATGAAGACCTGGCCGTTGAACGGTATTCAGAGCCTTCAGGATCTCATCAGCATAATATTCAAACTCCATTCGGGTCAACCGGGTTTTGGCGCGAAGCCTCTTATCATTCAGCGCTTTCTTCACCAATGATGGAGTAACCGAAGTCTTATACTCATGAGCAAGAAATGCACATAAGTCAATAGGACTGCGGATACGGAGATACAACACATCTTTGTCAGCATCTGTGATCGGATCATATTGTGCTGCTGCCGTGATCCAAGCCTGTGGTGGTGCAGTCTCGTCTATCTCCAACGTGTCTGCCCAATCTCGTGTGCTTGGTTCAGGAACCGTAGATTGTTGTGCTTGTTGAAGAGGAGTTGAAGTGCGAACATCTGTTGGTTCAGTTTCAGGCATTTCGGCAGTGTCGTGAACTGGAGAGTGTTGTACAGCTTCGGGTTCCGTCACTGATTCTGCAATCACAGGAGCAACAACAACAGAACTAATGGGGTTAGTGGTAATAGGTAAAGATACAGCGATAGAGGTACCGGGAACCGATGACGCTGTAGTGGCATTCACATCGTGGCGCCACTTAGTTCGTCTTGATTCCGACGATGTGGATTTGTCCTTCTGCGCTGCATCTTTCTTGGACTTGGTTCCAGTCTTAGCAGTTTTCTTGGAGCTGGTAACCTTGTCTCCCTCTTTCGGCTATTCACCCCCATCATCATCCTGATTGTCATCCCCGTTACTACCCCTAGCACTCTCCTGATTCCCATCACCACCATCATCGCCATCATCATCATCCTCATCCTCGTCATCATCATCCTCATCCTCACCATCATCGTCATTCTTTTCCTCTTCTTCTCCTTCTTCTTCCTCTTCCTCTTCACCAGTACCCTCTTCCTCCTCACTTTCTTCCCTTTCCTCTTCAGGTAGAATGTGATAAGGTACCAGACTTCCAAACGTTTTGAATAACCTATCATCCTCCTTGATAGCATCATTCAGGGATTTGTATAGAGCCCGTTGAATCCTAGACTTATCAAACGACCCAAGTTCCACCATACGAGCTTTAAGGATCTTCTTCAATTCAAAATCCGTCAGGTCATAAGCAATCTTGTAGGCGGCTTCTGAAGGATTGGATGATTTGATCATCAAGTTGTCAGCAGCAAGTGTCTTCAACTCATCACGCAGTTTAGGCATTAGGGATTCAACGGATTCTTGCACTCTTTCTTTCACAGAGGCTTCAAGTGCTTCTTTTTGCTCTTTGTATTTATCCCTCATCGCTTGAAGTCTGGTGATACGTGCAGCATGCTTATCAGCCTCAGCCTGCTTAACCCGAGCTAGTTCTTCTGCATGTGCTTTTCGAGTCAACTCCATATCTGAAGCGAACCTAGCTATCATCTCCTCTTGGGCTTTCCTAGATGCTTCTTCACTTTGAGCTCGTCTTTGCAACTCTTGGCGAAGTTCATCCATTTCTCGTTTGTGAGTATCCACATGTTTGTCAAACATTTCGGCCATCACTAATGCAGCCATTGCAGATGTTGCAGAGCTGCTCTGGGTTGATTGAAGAGGCTCGGTTGTTACTGCGGTACTAAGGATGGGAATTATAGGTGGTGGAAGAAATGGTGTTGAAGCCGGTCTGGTTGGTAAGGGTTGTATGGGTGGAGGTTGAGTTGCTAAGGGTTGAGTTGACACCATGATCGTAGGAGCAACAGACTCCTTTTCCACACTTGCTGAAATAGGGATTGATGGCTCCTTCGAAGTGGAATAAAGTTTAGGTGACCCAAACTCATCAACATCATCTGGTTCCACGTACTCATCCTCAATATCTACCCTTGCACCTGAACCACTACCGCCGGTATCTTTCCTACTCCTTTGAATAGCTATCTTCATCATTTGTTTCTCAGTTTTATCAAGAGTAGGATCAACAATGTCTTCTTCGTCACGTAGACGCATCTCATCAGCCTTACCCTTTCCCTTCTTACCCTCTGTCTTCTTCTTCTTGGGTTCGGGTTCAGGTAACGCAGCTGGTTGTTTGCGTTTACCTTTACTCTTAACCGTTGTGGACGAGTCTTCTCCAGTCTGAAGGTTTGCTTTCAGCCTCTTGATTTCTATCTGCAGTAGCTTGTAATCAGCAGAACCTTTGATTTTCTCAGACAGAAGGTAATCAGGAATAGGACCCAGAATCACACCAATAGACGGTCCTTCATGCCTCAGATCCACAGTGTCATCAGCTTCTTCAGTGTGATAGCGACCTGCTGCACGCCTATCAATAGTAGCATCATTCTTCATAAAATAATTAATGATAAGCTTGATAAACCGAGGATAAGGAAAGAAGTTTGTCTTCAGCTTCTTGTTATAAAAGAGTTGAAAGGTGAATTCTTCCCATATCAACAAAGCATAATCTGAATTTGCAGCTTTGTACATGCCATAGAAGAGGTTTATTATCGGACTGCGCAAAGCATCATGGCCACTCGTTTTTGGTGTAAGACATTTACTGAGAATACCCATCAATGCTCTCCAAGGTTGTCCTACCTTAGCAGTGGTAAACTCAGACGCAACTCGTATTTCCGGACATCCAAGTGCGTCAAATAACTCCACGAGTTCATCTTTAGTAGGATCCCTCGAGAATGACATGCCTTTGGGTGTATCCCGTATACCAAGAATCTTACAGAAGTCTGAAACTGTGAGTGTCTGCTGCTTGTTGTCGATGGTGAAGGTGATCTTGTTTGAAGTGATTTCCTTGGTAGCCCAAAATTCATACATATACTCATAAGGCACCGAGGCTGTACTCCTAAGGGCGTTCTTGAAATGAGAGTTATCGAGGATGGCTATGGCGACCTTAAAACCATGGTGAGTGGATTTTGAGACTTGCTTCAGCCGGTAATTGTTGGGTATAAACTTAAGTGTTCGTGCTTTAGCAATATCGGCTTCTCTAGATTCTTGGATTGCTTGTACTGTTGGATTAGTCATTGTATCTGCTTAAGATAAGACATGAAAGGTTGATGCACAAAAACATATAGATATATATCATTCTTACTTCTAAGCATAACACATTTCATAGGATAAAACAACAAGTACATATAGCATGCAAACAATAATAATCAAACAACTCTTCATCCGGAACTTTTCCTCATTCGGAACTTCTTCATCCGGAAGTTCTTCATTCGGAACTTCCTTCATCCGGAAGTTCTTCATCCGGAACTTCCTTCATCCGGAAGTTCTTCATTCGGAACTTCCTTCATCCGGAAGTTCTTCATTCGGAACTTCCTTCATCCGGAAGTTCTTCATTCGGAACTTCCTTCATCCGGAAGTTCTTCATTCGGAACTTCCTTCATCCGGAAGTTCTTCATCCGGAACTTCCTTCATCCGGAAGTTCTTCATTCGGAACTTCCTTCATCCGGAAGTTCTTCATCCGGAACTTCCTTCATCCGGAAGTTCTTCATTCGGAACTTCCTTCATCCGGAAGTTCTTTATTCGGAACTTCCTTCATCCGGAAGTTCTTCATTCGGAACTTCCTTCATTCAGAAGTCCTTCATTCGGAAGTTCTTATCCATGTTCATCCGGAACTTTTTCAAACGAAACTAAGATGATTAATCTATGCGCATTTGTGATTTCTAAGGTAAACTAGGGCATTTAAACATCATATCATACTAATCCGCACAAAAACCACCACAAATCCCTAGTTAATTAACCCTAATTTAATCATAAACCCTAAGTGGATTGAACTGATTAATTGAGCAGAATTACATGATAAGTAAGGAGGATTAGAAGTTAAAATATTAATGTATATACCTTATTTAGTCGAAAGAACAGGATTGGTTGATTAAAAATCGATATTCTTAAAGCTTGTGAGAGTATGTTAATGGCGGCAAGATAATAGAAAGAAACAGTAAAGAGAAATAATGGGGGCGGGGGGTGAGTTGTTTGACTTAGGTCAATTTCTAACATCTTTCACAAAATGTCACTTTAGTCCCTACAATTTTCACTCCTTTTCCCTTTTTATTTCTAACTTTTTCAATTCATTTTACCTTTCCATTGGTAAGTTTAATTTTGCTTAGTTAAACTAAGCTCGACAAACTCACACAACTTAAGTATCGCATCCAATTAACATAACTCCAAGATCTAAAAGCAATGCATATCACATAGAACGAACACAAGTCATGTTCTAAAGCAAGACCACTCAATTTCCATGTAGCCCTTAATTTTGACAATCACTTTTGAAAATCAATTTTAATGACAAAGATGATTTTAATATTTTCTCCCCCTTAAACGATGACCCGATTTCTATTTAAAGAGCTGTAGTCATTGTTTAAAGAGTCAAATATTGATGAAAGCATTTCCAATTTATATCTTGAAAAAATTTGATTCGTGGTGTCAATAAGATTTCTCTT
This sequence comes from Glebionis coronaria, assembly GCA_025667525.1. Taxonomy (NCBI): domain Eukaryota; kingdom Viridiplantae; phylum Streptophyta; class Magnoliopsida; order Asterales; family Asteraceae; genus Glebionis; species Glebionis coronaria. The sequence continues at coordinate 336,127 of JANFOE010002145.1, forward strand.
ATTTTAACAAATTAATGCACTGAGACGTACACAAATTCGTGTTAGACCAAGTTGTAAAGTAAACTTGATCCCTTTGCATGATTTGGCTTGTAAATCACGCCCGAGAAAATTAATTCCCGTTCTGAGCCAACGTTTTCCAAGGAAATACGTGACTTTAATATGAAAACCGGGTTGCAGTCAGAAATAACTACAAGCCATAATGGGCATGTTTTAAAAATGTACAACTTTTATACGGACTCTATTTATGGCACCGTGTCAATATTGATCGACATTTCTAAGGCCGTAAATATTAGCGTACTAAAAGACATGCCCGTTTTAAAACGAAAAATATTTTTGGTTTTTCTTGATTTTATAATTTTTATGGTTTTTCTAGGTTTTATATTTTTTTATGGTTTTTGATGGTTTTATATTTTTGTATTTTCTTTTTGTGGTTTATATATTTACGATAATATACATGATCACGAACAAAGGATACTCTGAATAGTTTACCACGACTATTCAGCTGATTCTTCTGCCAACTCTTTGAGAGTCGCTGGAGTGAATGATTTCATACCAAGCTTGTCGATCAAAAACTCGATTCATCCTCGATCTAAGGCTTTGGTGAACATATCCGCCAGCTGGTACTCAGTAGTGACAAAATACAGCTCGATCACTCTGTTCTCCACCTGCTCCTTAATGAAATGGTAGCGAATGTCTATGTGCTTGGCCCGGGAGTGTTGAACATAGTTGCAGCAAAGGGCAATGGCGCTCTTGTTGTCACAATACATCGGAATTTTGTTAAATCCCAAACCGTAGTCAGTTAATTGTGATCTCATCCAAAGGACTTGAGCACAACAACCGGACATGGCGATGTATTCAGCCTCCGTGCTTGATATTGCAGCGCTTTTCTGCCTTTTTGAAGACCAACTGATCAATCTATCTCCAAGGAGTTGCACAGATCCAGAAGTGCTACGCCTCGTGTCTTGACATCCAGCATGATCGGCATCTGCGTATGATATTAACGCAATCGAGGAATCTTTCGGATACCATAGACCACGATGAAGTGTTCCTTTTAGATACCGAAAGATCCTTTTAACAACATGTAGGTGCTTTTCGGTAGGCCGAGCCTGATACCGGGCACACATGCATACAGCAAATTGCAAATCAGGCCTGCTAGCAGTCAGATATAGAAGGGTGCCGATCATCCCACGGTAAAGTTTTGGATCGACAATAGTCCCATTCCTATCTTCATCTAACTTGGATTTCTCCACCATTGGAGTGTCCACGGGGTCACAATTTTCAAAATTATATTTCTTAAGAGATTCTAGAGCATATTTTGATTGATTAATAAAGATGCCTCTGAGATTTTGAGAAATCTGTAATCCTAAGAAAAATGAAATTTTTCCCATCATCGACATCTGAAAGCGTGTGGACATTATCTTCTCAAATCGGTTTGACAATTCTATGTTAGTGGCAGCAAAAATTATATCATCAACGTAAATTTGTACCAGAATCATGTCGTTGCCTTCTTTGAGAGTGAATAATGTGGGGTCCACCTTGCCTTTGGAGAAGCCTTCCGAAATGAGATATGTTGACAGGAGATCATACCACGCGCGTGGAGCTTGTTTCAACCCGTAGAGAGCCTTCTTAAGCTTGTACACATGGTTAGGAAACTCCGTACTGACGAACCCATCCGGCTGACTAACATAGACTTCTTCCCTTAGTTCACCGTTCAAAAATGCCGTCTTCACATCCATTTGATAGACGATCATGTTCATATGAGCAGCATACGCAAGGAATAGTCTAATAGCCTCCAATCTAGCCACAGGAGCAAAAGATTCTTCAAAGTCTATACCCAAGGCTTGTTTATATCCTCTAGCGACCAATCTAGCCTTATTCTTCAATACCGCACCCATCTCATCAAGTTTAACCTTATAAACCCATAACAAAGTAAGGATGTTGACCTTGTCAGGGAGAGGAACCAATTCCCATACTTCAAGTCGTTGGAATTCATTTAGTTCCTCCTGCATAGCTTCAATCCAAGAAGATTGGGTCATAGCCTGCTGCCAATTTTTAGGTTCAACTTCAGAGAGAAATGCATCAAAGTAGCAATAAAGTGCACTCTCTTGTAATTGATGGCGTGTCGAGACGGGTCGATCTAGATCTCCAATAACATTCCTAATTGGGTGATCTTTTGTCCATTTAGTGCTATGGTTTTCAATCCTAGGTGGTCGGGAGTGAACAATAGAAGGAGCTTCTTCTGAGGTAGACGCGGCTGAAGGGTTTTCAGGGATCGCTACACCAAAGAAAGGAAGCTCTTGCAGGTGAGCATATTCCAAGTCGTGATCAATGGAATCCTCTTCCACATCATTAGGCACAAGTAGGGGTGATGATTCAGGTGTAGTTTGAGAATCACTTGGTGAAGGTGCATCCGGTTCAATGTGAATTGTAGATGCATTAGATAAAGGTTCATTAGCTTGAGCAACCACTTCAGGGATTGGAGCGATTACTACAGGTGCTGGAACTTCATCAGTCGGGGGATCGAAGAATTCATCAAACAACGGTTGAAACAGTTTATCCCACTCGGGCCTTGTTGGTGGTAAAAATGATGTAGAAGTAGGATTATTGGGAATTAATCCGGAACTAATAGCACCGGTTCCCATCTCATGAAGCGCGGGTTCAGAGCTGTGTTGCTCAGAAGCCATCGCTGTCAGCTCATCGAAATCTGCGTCCATAGTTTCTACAATCTTGCCAAGACGACGGTTATAGATTCGGTATGCTCTTTTGGACGGTGAGTAACCAATGAAAATACCTATATCGGCTTTTGGTTGAAGCTTACCCAAGTTCTCACTATTGATGTTTGGATAACACAGAGCACCAAACACATGAAAAAATGAAACATCGGGTTTGCGGTCATGTAGAAGCTCATAAGGTGTTTTTCCATGGCGTTTCCGAAGGATAGAACGGTTTTGGGTGAAACATGCAGTAGAAATAGCCTCTGCCCACAAGAACAATGGAGCGTTCGCATAAATAAGCATGGTCCTAGCAGCTTCCATAAGTGTACGATTCCGTCTTTCAACGACACCGTTTTGTTGTGGAGTGCGTGCAGCGGATGTTTCATGTGATATACCAACTCCTTCATAATAATCACGAAGAGTCTGGTTGACGAACTCTGTACCATTGTCTGTACGAATACGGCGGACAGTGGTATTCAAACGTACCTGAATGAATTTCAGAAAAGTGATGATAGCCTTCGGTGCTTCATCCTTTGTACGTAGAAATCTAACCCATGTAAACTGATACAAGGATTTCTGCAATGGGTTCTAATTTCTCTCGATATCCTCTCGAATTAATCTAGGTCTTAAGTGGAATGATTGTTCTTGGCTACTAAGAAAAGGAGGTTTGGTTTTCTAATCTAATAAAAATGGAAATGAAAATTTAAATCAAAGACAATTAATTTAATGATGATTACTAAAAACTTGAATTTAAACTTGAATTTGAATTAGAATTAAGATTAAAATAAAATTAAAATTAAATCAAGGAAACAGTAAAGAAATGGTAAGGAAACAGTAAAACTTAAAAATACCCAAAAGATAACTGATTCGGAAGTTACTGTTCATTCTTCATTCGGAACTTGAGCTTGGTTCGGAAGTTACTATTCATTCATCCGGAACATTCTCATCCGGAACTTTCTCATTCGGAACTTGAGCTTGGTTCAGAAGTGGCTTGATCCGGAACTTCTGGTTGATTCGGAACCTTCCGAATGAAGGTTGTTGATTCGGAACTTGCTGGCTCGGAAATAACTGGTTCGGAACTTTCAGCCTGATTCGGAAGATTTTTCTTGATTCGGAACTTAGTGGTTCGGAAGTCACTGATTCGGAACTTAATGTTCGGTTCGGAAGTTTCCGAATGAATGCTTCATTCGGAACTTTTAGCTGATTCGGAAGTCTGGAAACCCAGAACAGTAGCAGACATACGAAGAACACGGAACACGGATTTTAATCAAAATCAAACCAAATACTTAAAAAGGTTTTACCAAATTAAACACAAATCATTTAGACACCATAAGCAACGAATCCCACTAATAAAAACACAAATCCAAACAACTTTTGAAGATCAAATCAAGAAAATAAAAACTTAAAAACTTGAAGAAAAAGATGATGATGAACAAGATGAAATGAAAGATTAAACAAGAACTTGTATTGATTGATTAATGTTTTGACAAGATAAAACAAAGATTAAAATTACAAGATTAAAGAATCAAAGATGAAAATCACCAATCACCCTAGTGGTGATGGTGAAGCTACGAACCAGGAAGAAAGAAAATGAGGAAGAAGAAAAATAAAAGCTAGTCTAAAAAGTGTGAGGGGAAGGCTATTTATAGCCTTGTCTTTTGGTTAGTGAGTGGGCTTTCTCCCGTTCTTCTTGTCTTTTCGTCTTTTCAGAAAAGTTTCCGTTTTCGATTCTGATTCGGGATTTGTCGTCGATTAAATTCAACTCGTCTTTTAATTTCTTCGTTTAATAGACTTGAGTTTCTTCGACTTATATAAATCTTCCATCTTTGGTCCTTTTCTTCGATAAATCTTCGAATAGGCCCAGTGACTTCAAATCTTTTGCATCTCTTGGACAATAGACTTTATCTTGAGTCTTTCTCTTCAGTAAAACCCGTGCAATCCCATGTTTTCTTCAATATTCATCCGGTTGGCTCTGAAAACACAATAAACACAAAAACCACGCATAATTCCAAACAAATGATATTAAATACGTGTTTTGGTCTCGTTTTAGCCCGAATTAAGTGGTAAAAGGATGGGTGTTTACACACCTATCAAATCCCCTACACTTAACCATTGCCATGCCCTCATGCAATGCTTAGTGACAAAGCAATTTTTACATTTTTCTCATAATTAATCAACCTTGGCCTTATTTAAAATACTACTAAACAAAAATTAAAGTACTAAAGGGAATTAAGACTTTGAAGGAAACAAAAGGATAGAAAACCATTTTCACTTGAAAATAGCTATATGGAAATAACTTGTAGAGAAATCGATGACTTACATTAGGGCTTTGGTGCTGCGAAGATTTATCACCCTCAAGTTTCACGTTCCCCAAACTAAGCTTAAAAACGAGATCATTGTTATTATAAGTTAGCAATTCAAACACTTACACACATGGCTTAATTAAATGCTTAAACTCCTATTCCTAGGTGTATCTCTTATATTTTATTTTTGTCTTAGAATGATCATGAAGATGCATTTTTAGACTTATTTAGATAGTTTATTAGGGTTGAAAGCAAAGTAGGACGATTTGATCAATAGTTAGCTAAAGGACAAAATCTCTTAAAACTGCTTCTCGGGATATCAAAAAGTTCATATCTTGGCATAACTTGGTTCACGATTTGAGACCTTTCTCGGGCCGATATTTGGCATGTACTTCATACTTCATATCTTCGAGAGACGTTCTTGAGATAATGGTCTTCTCATCATAATAGAGTTCCTTCGCTTGGAGACTTTTGAGGGGTTCTCCAACTTTGTTGACCACGACTTCATGATTATTTCTTCAATCTCTAATTGGGATTTTGAGATACAACGATCCGCCTCCTTTTCAGACTTGGATCTATTTATCCTCATACCTTGTTAGGGTCTTTTCGGATAGACTTCTCCATGATCTTTATGGGAGTTGATTGCTTTTCGTCGTGAGTCTTGATCCTTCATATTGACTTTAGGAATAATGCTTTTCACATCACTTTGGATCTTCAGCAATAAAATTGAATCCTCATGCCTTGTTAGGGCCTTTTCGGACTCGCCAATCTTCGCGCCCCGCTTCATAAGTTATGCCTTGGCTATGAACTCTTATCATTACCGAGCAACTTTTAAACGATCTTGGGCTAGAAGCTAAGTAACTTTTCAAATCGTAAGACCTTACTTATTGCAGATAATAAGAATAGGCAAATAATTACACCAAGTGAGCTTGTGCAAGAATACCGACTTATAATTGACTCTATCATTTCCCGTCCTCCACAATTTAAAATCTCAAGTAATGAGACTCGTGGACACTTAGCCTAATAAACCAATTAAGGTCTACATGGTTAAGGATACTAGCTAGAATAAACTTGGATAAGTCTATTCGGGTTGAGTCAAAATAAACGTAACGGGCCTAATATGTCAAAGACTTCTAAACTAGCTACACCACTTTATTAATATTTTGACTTTATTGCGGGATATATACATATGAAAGCAAAGATAAAAATTTTAAAAATTACGACTAAATGGCCAAAGTTAATAAAAAATTTGAAAAATGTTGAAAAATAGGATTTTCCGGTTAATTGAAGGCATTTTCATGGAAAAGTCCACTTAAAACTTCGATAGAAGTCCCCCCTACACTTAAGATAAACATTGTCCTCAATGTTTAAGCATGTGGGAAAAGGTTCCCCTACACTTATGACATTGTGCACGTTGGTTAACTCAAGTTAAGGAAGAGACGACTAACGTGATCAATTTCAAATGTGAGTATGAAGAAAATTGAATCACGATAGTTGAGAGATAGAACCGGATTTCGGATAAACACGGGAGCACGGTTCTTCAAAGATTCCAAGAGTGCACTTATCCCTGTAATCACACCACACAAAGACAAACACATATAGAAGTCCCCCCTACACTTAGGGGATTAAAATATAAAAGGATAGATACTCGGGCTGCCTCCCGAGGAGCGCTTGTTTTTGATAACCGAGTCACGAGCCTGACTCGACCCAAAATTAGTTCATGGGGAACGTGGTGAGGGATGAAATCACCTCCTTAGAGGTGTCCTCACCAAAGTACAACTTCACTCGTTGGCCATTCACCTTAAAATTTGGTCCATCAGGTTGAGCGAGCTCGAGAGTACCATATGGAAAAATTTTAGCAATGGTGAATGGGCCGGACCAATGAGATTTGAGCTTTCCCGAGAAGATTTTCAACCGAGAGTTAAAAAGTAAGACTTTGTCTCCAACATGGAACTCTTGGTTTTTGATCTTGGAGTCGTGAATGAGCTTAGTTCTTTCCTTATAGATCAAAGAATTTTCATAAGCCTCATTCCGAAGTTCATTCAGCTCATTGAGTTGGATCTTGCGTAGGTCACCGGCTTTGTTTATATCAAAATTAGCCCACTTCAAGGCCCAATAAGCCTTGTGCTCCAACTCAATGGGGAGGTGGCACGCTTTCCCGTACACAAAACGATAAGGCGTACAGCCGATTGGGGTCTTGTAAGCAGTACAGAAAGCCCACAAAGCATCATCAAGTTTATCAGCCCATGAGGCACGATGCTCTCCCACGGTTCTTTCAAGAATTCGCTTCAGCCCTCGGTTGGATATTTCAGCCTGGCCATTAGTTTCTGGGTGGTAGGCTGTGGAAAGACGATGATTTACACCGTACTTAGCCATGACTCGAGCAAATTGGTCATTGCAGAAATGAGTCCCACGATCACTAATAATGGCGCGAGGCACACCGAATCTAGCGAAAAGAGCCTTCAAAAAGTTACAAACCACCCTTGCGTCATTAGTAGGCAAAGCTTTGGCTTCAACCCACTTTGAAACATAGTCAACGGCTACAAGGATGTATTTGTTTCCTTTAGACGAAGGGAATGGCCCCATAAAGTCGATACCCTATACATCAAATATTTCACACTCTTGAATGAAATTCTGAGGCATCTCATCTTTATGTGTGATTTTGCCTTGCTTTTGGCAAACATCACATCATTTGACCATATCGTGAGCGTCACGGTATATGGAGGGCCAATAAAATCCCGAATCAAACACTTTTTTAGCGGTGTAGTTGGGACCAAAGTGACCACCGGTGGGTCCTTTGTGGCAAGCATCAAGGATGTCCGACGCTGCCGGTCCATCAACACATCGGCGAATTATCAGATCAGCACATTGTTTGAATAGGTAAGGGTCGTCCCAAAAGTAAGTCTTGATGTCGGTAAAGAACTTCTTCTTTTGCTGGGACGTCAACCCTTCCTTGAGAATTCCACCCGCCAAGTAGTTTGCAAAGTCCGCAAACCACGGGGTTTCATTCGGCTTCGAGTTTATAGACATTAAGGTCTCCAAGGGAAAAGAATCATTGATTTCTTTGGTCGGATGATCCCCTTGGTAAGGATCCTCAAGTCTACTAAGATGGTCCGCGGCTAAGTTTTCTGCTCCTTTTTTATCGCGGATGTCGATTTTAAATTCCTGGAGCAGCAAAACCCAGCGAAGAAGTCTTGGTTTGGAATCTTGCTTTGTCAACAAGTACTTCAACGCGGAATGATCGGTGTACACAATGGTGGTGGAAAGGACAAGATAGGGGCGGAATTTTTCAAAAGCATAGACAACAGCTAAAAGCTCTTTTTCGGTTGTCGTATAATGCAATTGTGCCCAGTCATTGTCTTGCTAGCGTAATGGATCGGTTGGAAGTGTTTGTTCACTCTTTGTCCAAGAACCGCTCCAATAGCAAAATCACTAGCATCGCACATCAACTCAAAAGGAAGCTCCCAATTAGGGGTAACCAAGACGGGTGCCTTAGTTAGCTTATCCTTAAGCGAGTTGAAGGCTTCAAGGCACTCTTTGGAGAAGATAAAAGGAGTATCTTTTTCCAAGAGGTGGGTCATCGGGCGAGCGATTTGAGAAAAATCTTTGATGAATCGACGATAGAAGCCCGCATGACCCAAGAAACTTCTCACACCCTTCACGGTTGAAGGTGGAGGCAACTTTGCGATAACATCGACTTTAGCACGGTCAACTTCAAGACCGGATTTCGAGATCTTATGTCCAAGCACGACGCCTTATTTTACCATAAAATGGCATTTTTCCCAATTTAGAACAAGGCGAGTGTCTTCGCACCGCATTAGCATACGTTCTAAATTGGCAAGGCAAGCAGAGAAGGAATCCCCAAAGACCGAGAAATCATCCATGAAGACTTCCATGGTTTGTTCAACCATGTCATGGAAGATAGCTAACATGCACCTTTGGAAAGTCTCGGGCGCATTACATAAGCCAAAAGGCATTCTTTTGTAAGCGAAGGTGCCATAGGGACAAGTGAATGTAGTCTTCTCTTGATCTTGGGGATCGATGGGTATTTGAAAATAACCCGAGAAACCATCGAGAAAGCAGTAATATTCATTACCGGCTAATCGTTCAAGCATTTGGTCCATGAAAGGTAGAGGGAAATGATCCTTTCTCGTGGCATCATTGAGTTTGCGGTAGTCTATACAAACTCTCCACCCAGTAACGAGACGAGTGGGAATCAACTCGTTGTGTTCATTGGGAACAACGGTTATTCCGCCCTTCTTGGGCACACAATGGATTGGACTAACCCATGGTGAATCCAAAATAGGGTAAATCATACCCGCATCAAGAAGTTTGATAACCTCTGTTTTGATGACTTCATGGATTTTTGGATTCACCCTTCGTTGGCTTTGAATATTGGGCTTATAGTCGTCCTCCATGAGAATTTTGTGCGTGCAGAAGTGAGGATCAATTCCATGAATATCCGAGATTTTCCAAGCAATAGCCTTCTTATGAGCTTTCAGCACGGCAACGAGGCGAGTCTTCTCTTCATCTTTCAAATCCGTTGCAATAATGACGGGCGACTTCTTGTTGTCGTCAAGGAACACGTACTCGAGATGTGGCGTCAACTCCTTAAGTTCCAAATCCGGAGGATTTTCGACGGGAGGCGTTTTCAAAGTCGGAGTATCGATAGCAATGACCGTGGGAGATGGAGGCGAAGGATTGTCTTCGGTGAGCAGATTGTCAAAGAAACTCATATCTTCATCCCCCTCGGTGGGAGAATCATTAGTAGCTAAATTCACATCTCCCATGGTATCTTCAAGATTGTTCCAGAATAAATCACTATCTCCAAATAGATACAACGATGAATCAATGGAGGACACGGTCTCAACAGTGGGAAGAGAGGTAGGAATACTTTTGCAAGCATCATTAAAGTGTTCTTCACAAGCCTCATCAAGAACGTCAATACAATTAACGCTCTCATATGAATAAGGCTGTTTAGACAACTTTCCCATGTTGAAGACTACTTTGTCGTCACCCACTCTCATGATAAGCTCACCGGCTTCAACATCAATGAGAGTGCGACCGGTCCTCAAGAATGGACGACCAACAATCAGTGGTACACGAGGGTCCATCTCGTAGTCGACGACAACAAAATCAGCAGGGAAGGTGAATTTGTCGACTCCTACAATGACATCTTCGGCTATCCCCACTGGATAAGCAACCGTACGGTTGGCCAATTCCAAAGTCATTTTAGTGGGGACTAGCTCTGGGAGAGATAATTGCTTCCAAACACTTAGAGGCATGAGATTAATACTGGCACCTAGATCGGCTAGGGCCATGCAATTCTCTACTCCCGGGAAATTGCAAGGGATAAGAAAACGACCCGGATCACCAAGCTTGGTTGGTAATTTCCTTAAGAGCACTACAGAGCAGTTCTCATTAAGTTGGGTGTTGGCAATGTCGAGGAGCTTTTCCTTGTCGCTCAGAAGGTCTTTAAACATTTTGGCGTATTTGGGCATGTGAGCGAGAGCCTCAGCGAAGGAGATATTGAAATTCAGTTGTTTAAACATTTTAAGAAAGTTAGAAACCTGAATATCATCCTTGCTCTTTTGCTTCTCTTTCCTCAACCTAGAAGGATAAGGTATATTGGAAGAAGAGGAAGGCTTTGGGAGTATAGGATCACTCACAACCACGGGTGGAGGAGGGGTAGAAAGAAGAGGTGGAGAAATTGGGGAAGGAGAAGGATGAGGAATAGGAGCAGGCGACTCGTTCTCCTTAGTCACAACCACCGGTGGAGGTATAGGAAGCTCGGGTTCCTTGGTACCTTTACCACTTCGAGTAGTGATTGCTTTCATCTCCCCTCTTGGGTTCGCAACGGTGTTACTCGGAAGAGTACCCGAAGAAGAGGGTTGACTACTTTGGAAGAAACTAGCCATCATGTTCCTCAGATCATTAGTCTGGCTATCCAACGTGTTTCTCATGTCAGCTCGCAAATCATTTCCTTGCTTGACCAAGTCTGCCTTCAAATTGCGCACTTCCTCTTGGAGATTTCCCACTATCACATCATTGGTCCTCATATAGGTTGCAACCTCTTGGTGTAATGCAGTGTTGGTTTGGGTAGGAGGAGCATTGTATGCAGGTGGTTGGTAAGCAGGTTGTTGGTAGACTTGATTGTTACGTTGAGGTGGTTGTTGTTGCTTGTGAGGTGGGATGTATGGTTGTCGAGGTTGTTGTTGTTGTTGAGTAGGGCGGTTAAGGTTTTGTTGTTGGTTTGGGTTGGTAGGAGGGAAACCAGGTGGTGAAAGATAGTTGTTTGATCGATAGCTAAGCAAGTTACGGTCACCTTGAGGTCTAGCTTGATAAGCAGGTTGTTGGTAGGTGCCATATGCCGCATTCACATTCTCAGCAGGGTAATCTCGGGTGGCGGTACAAGTTGTGTAAGAGTGGGGACCACCGCATATCTCACAAGGTTGGCTGACAGCGTTCACTTGTGCGTTTTTGGCGTTGTTGCTATTGTTGTTGCTGACGGTGTGGGTGACAAGCGATTCAAGAAGCGTGGTAATTTTTTCAAGTCGCTTGTCGCTATCATTAGGTGCTAGCACTAGCAACATTGGTCCTAACACTCTTGGTTTGCACACGAGATTTGTTCTCAATGATGTCCCAAGCAGCATTGGAAGTCTTAGCCAATAGATTACCCCCCGAGGCACTATTCAGTGAATCTTGGTCACTCATGCTTAAACCATTGTAAAAAGTATTGATTTGGTGTACTTTGGTAAAACCATGTTGTGGGCATTTTCTTAAAAGATCTTTAAAACGATCCCAAGATTCATTGAATGACTCATCGTACTTTTGTTCAAAGTTTATAATCTCATTCCGCAAAGCGGTAGTACGAGAGGGTGGAAAAAAGTAGTTGATAAACTTTGTTTCCAAATCCGTCCACGAGAGAATACTCTGTGGCGGTTCCTTAGCAAGCCAATGCCGGGCTTGTCCCTCTAAAGAAAAGGGAAAAAGTTGTAACCTTATCACTTCTTGTGGAACTCTATTGAACTTGACCGTGTTAGTGAGTTGTAGAAATCTCTTGATGTGGTCGTGTGGATCATCAATGGTTCGTCCCAAGAACGGTTGAGCTGAGACCATCTGGATAAAGCCTGACTTTAGCTCGAAATTGTTGGCGGCAATTGGTGGTATAACAATTGGATCCGTATTGCCATCGACATGAGCTTGCAGCAATTCAATCATTGGGCGATTATCCGGAAGGTGCTCATTGTTGTTGTTATTGTTCATGTTGTTGAAAGGCGGGTTGTTGTTGTTATTATTGTTGTTCGGAGGTGGTATGTTATTGTTGTTTTGTACACCAGCCATGTCTAAGTTATCGAGAGGCTCGGGCTCTTGATAAGACGTGGATCGAGTGCGCATACACCTGCAAAAGAACGAACAAAGAAAAGCAAAGCACAAATATTTTTGGTTTTTATGTTTTTTACTTTTTAGGATTTTTGAAAATTTTATATTTTTTTAGTGTTTTTGAATATTTTTATGAAAAAGTAACGTTCACGGGGAACGGATCCCAAAATCCAATTTCTCACAAAAAACTTTTGATCTTAACGAGAAGAGCCGGCAGCGGCGCCATTTGATACAAGGATTTCTGCAATGGGTTCTAATTTCTCTCGATATCCTCTCGAATTGATCTAGGTCTTAAGTGGAATGATTGTTCTTGGCTACTAAGAAAAGGGGGTTTGGTTTTCTAATCTAATAAAAATGGAAATGAAAATTTAAATCAAAGACAATTAATTTAATGATGATTACTAAAAACTTGAATTTAAACTTGAATTTGAATTAGAATTAAGATTAAAATAAAATTAAAATTAAATCAAGGAAACAGTAAAGAAATGGTAAGGAAACAGTAAAACTTAAAAATACCCAAAAGATAACTGATTCGGAAGTTACTGTTCATTCTTCATTCGGAACTTGAGCTTGGTTCGGAAGTTACTATTCATTCATCCGGAACATTCTCATCCGGAACTTTCTCATTCGGAACTTGAGCTTGGTTCGGAAGTGGCTTGATCCGGAACTTCTGGTTGATTCGGAACCTTCCGAATGAAGGTTGTTGATTCGGAACTTGCTGGCTCGGAAATAACTGGTTCGGAACTTTCAGCCTGATTCGGAAGATTTTGCTTGATTCGGAACTTAGTGGTTCGGAAGTCACTGATTCGGAACTTAATGTTTGGTTCGGAAGTTTCTGAATGAATGCTTCATTCGGAACTTTTAGCTGATTCGGAAGTCTGGAAACCCAGAACAGTAGCAGACATACGAAGAACACGGAACACGGATTTTAATCAAAATCAAACCAAATACTTAAAAAGGTTTTACCAAATTAAACACAAATCATTTAGACACCATAAGCAACGAATCCCACAAATAAAAACACAAATCCAAACAACTTTTGAAGATCAAATCAAGAAAATAAAAACTTAAAAACTTGAAGAAAAAGATGATGATGAACAAGATGAAATGAAAGATTAAACAAGAACTTGTATTGATTGATTAATGTTTTGACAAGATAAAACAAAGATTAAAATTACAAGATTAAAGAATCAAAGATGAAAATCACCAATCACCCTAGTGGTGATGGTGAAGCTACGAACCAGGAAGAAAGAAAATGGGGAAGAAGAAAAATAAAAGCTAGTCTAAAAAGTGTGAGGGGAAGGCTATTTATAGCCTTGTCTTTTGGTTAGTGAGTGGGCTTTCTCCCGTTCTTCTTGTCTTTTCGTCTTTTCAGAAAAGTTTCCGTTTTCGATTCTGATTCGGGATTTGTCGTCGATTAAATTCAACTCGTCTTTTAATTTGTTCGTTTAATAGACTTGAGTTTCTTCGACTTATATAAATCTTCCATCTTTGGTCCTTTTCTTCGATAAATCTTCGAATAGGCCCAGTGACTTCAAATCTTTTGCATCTCTTGGACAATAGACTTTATCTTGAGTCTTTCTCTTCAGTAAAACCCGTGCAATCCCATGTTTTCTTCAATATTCATCCGGTTGGCTCTGAAAACACAATAAACACAAAAACCACGCATAATTCCAAACAAATGATATTAAATACGTGTTTTGGTCTCGTTTTAGCCCGAATTAAGTGGTAAAAGGATGGGTGTTTACACACCTATCATAAACCTGGAGAAATCATCCACAATTACCAGAATGAATTTCTTACCGCTCACACTTTCAGTTCTCATCGGCCCACAAAGATCCATATGCAAAAGATGAAGTTTTTCTTGATTGGTGTCTTCAGCTTTGGGCTTGTAAGATTTCTTGGTACTTTCCCCCCTTGAACACGCGGAACATAAATGGTCCTTGTGAAATTTAAGCTTTGGAAGACCACGAACTAAATCGTTTTTAGCCAGATGATTAATAGCATCAAAGTTAAGATGAGATAATCTGCGATGCCATAACCATGACTTGGTCTTAGATGCTTTAGAGAGAAGACATACTGGAGAGGCGGCCATCATGTCTTGTAAGGACAAAGTATAAAGATTTTCACCACGAGATCCCTTCAACAAATCTTTTCCTTCCAAGTTGCGGATGAAACAAGTGTGTTGTCGAAAAGCAACCTCAAGGTTGGAATCACAAAACTGTCCTACTGAGAATAAGTTATGACCAAGACCTTCTACATAGTATACCCTAGAAATCGTCACGTTTCCAATCTGATATTCACCATACCCCATAATCTTTGCTATATGATCATTCCCGAATTTAACCGTACCAAGAAACTTGCTGACGAAATTTCGGAGCATCGAGCGATTTCCGGTCATATGTTTTGAACAACCGGAGTCCAAATACCACAGGATGATTTGGACCACCTGAAAATATCACCACACAAAGACAATGTAGAGGTATCGGAATCTGAGTGTTCCTTGTTATTAGCAGGTACAGATTTAGTAATCTTAGATTTGCTAACTCTAGGTTTCTTAGATTTCCTAGCCTTCTTCTTCTTAATTGGTGGTGTAGATTCTAGTTGGCTTAAATCCTGAGGTATTTCTTCACTGATAGGCACTATAGTGGGGGCAGACCTAATTAAAGGGCGCTGTTTCCATACTTGAGTGCGAGTGTTCCTAACTAAAGGACGCTCAGACCTAACCTCAATGGATGCATTCCTAGTTAAAGGGCACATTTTTCCATCTAATGTAAAGGTCCTACCAGTGGGACGCCATTGCCAGCCAACTTGGGCACGAGTTCTACCCGTTGGCTTCCATTCAAGACCATTCTTAATAGCATTCATTTCATTAACGTGATCAATCAGACACAAATCATGACGTTGGGAAAACATACATTCATTACAATTCCAACAATTTAAATCAGAATTCACGAATGGTTTAGGCTGCTGCACAGGCGCAGAGCTTTTAGTCTTAACATGATTCTTTTTATTTAAAACTGAACTAGCATTCCTATTGTGAACTTCTACTTTCTTCTTTGTGGCACTACTAGTGGAGGGCTTGATCTTAGCTTTCTTGAGTGGCGATCCTTTAGCCTTAGTAGTCTCTTTTAATCCTGTAGAAGGCAAAGTGGGAACATTAGCAACAGATTTTAAAGGTGTCTTACTTGATTGTGCCAATGACGGTTTCGCTCCTGGAGTCTTATTAAATGGAGTGACAGCAATGGGCCTATTATTAAGTAGTGCAGAACCTGGTGTACCTATGTATTGCAAATATGCTAGGCAATATTGAACTCGCTTAACATATTCATGAGCCGAATAATAGTCGCTACTAGAGGGATCTAAGGCATAAAGATCGTCTAAAATATCCCTAAGAAGATCGACATGCTTAATGGCATTCCTCATATAATCATCGTAGGTAACCGGGTTTCTCTTATGAAGTGGATTCTTATAAAGCACTACTGACTTGGTTGTTGGAGCACTAGTGGACGGTGCAGAGTCGGTAGCTAAGTTATCAACAACTTCTTGTCGGGTGAGAAGAAGTGTCTCCTTTAACTCAGCCAAAACCATATTTTTGTCTATGAGCAGGATGTTCAAATCAGAGATTTCCTCGCACTTTTGGTTCAGTTGTTCAACAAAAGATTGTTGCTGTGCCGCATTAAAAACGAAGCGTTCTTCTAGTGAACCATAAAGAGCGGATAATCCCTGTCTTGTCCGATCCATCTCCCCTAGAACAGATGAAAGTCTAATTTCTAAGACTTGGTTTTTAGACTCTGCAGCCTCTAGTTCCAATTTTAATGTTTCCTTTGATGATACCTCTCTCTTCAATCTCATGATTTCTTCCTCTAATGTCTTAACAATTGCAATCATCTTGTCACTAGTCTCAACACCGTTTTCACAAACATTTGATATCAAAAGATTCTCATTTTGAGTTTGTTGTTTTAATTCTAAAGATATACAATGTTGTTCTAGTTGATTAAAGCGTTTTGAAAGTAAATTGTAGGAATCTTGTAGCTTTAAAAACTCAGCGTTAGATTCGTGACAAGAATGATTATCTACCTCATTTACAGTATCAGCAACATTTACAGAAAGATTACAAGCATCATCACAAATATCCTCACAAATATTCACATCATCACAATTAATCATAGCGGATGTAAGCTCATTCGAATAATTAACATTTACAGTAGTAAGCACATCACACGAGATTACTGCAGACAAGAATCGGTCATATTCGGTTAAAATCTTTTCTTTTTCAATTAGTTGTAGTTCGTAAGCGGTGTCCATTTCATAAAACACTTTTTGAACTTCACCAATTTCAAACACAAGATTTTCTTTAAGAGATGCAAAAATTGCTTTTAGACTTACGACAAACGGATTGATCTCATTTTTAAACACCTCGTTCATATGTTCGAAAGCCCATTCTCCGGCATTTAAGCCATTTGAAGTCGTACGTTCCAAAATGACCTTGTCAAAATTAGTAAAGTATTGATTAATCTCTTGCAAGTTTAACCATACAGTGCTAACAGGTGGAAGATCCTTTGGAATTTCCTTAGGATCTTCCATATTGACAAGTGTAGGAAAAGTACTAGGGTTTTCTTCATCTAATATGTAGGTTGGTGCTGTTATGAGATCTTTGTCCATATGGAAGCGAATTCTAAAATCCGTTTTTGCAAGCTCCTTATTCAATTTAAAATAATCACACTCGGGATATTTTGCAGAATTGTATGACCGATCCTCATCAACTAGTTCCTTACTTGTTCGATCACCAGGAAAAACAATCGGTTCTAAGGCCAATCCTAATTGAGTTGCATTATAAAGTCTAGGACTATGTCTTAAAGCTTGTTTTGCATACCGTGGATTAGGGGGAAGGCCTTTTTGACGTGATAAGTTAAATTCTCTAAATGAAGCATCAAATAAGTGAACTAGTTGAGAAGCAGCGTATTGTCTTAAAAGCAAATAATCTAGGCTTCTAATCTTATTAGTAGCATTAATCTCCATTTCATTCTTCTTAGACTCGAGTGATTCAAAATCTGTTTGAAGTTTTTGAAAATTAGTGACCACTAACTCCTTTTCTTTAAGTTCATTAGACAAATTTGCTCTTAAGTTTTCGATTTCTTGCAAGTGACCCATTTGTTTGTTTCTAAAATGATCATATTCGAGATTAGTTAGAACACTAGACGAGGGCACTAATTCCAAGGTTTGAACTTTCTCGTTGCTTAAGGTAAGCTCATCAGACAAATTCTTATTCTTAGCTAAGGTTTCTAAGAGAGCAGCATTCATTTGGCTAAGTAATGTAGCAGGAACCATGACCAAATCTTGTTGAGCAGGAGTAGGCGTTTGCGAAATGGGTCCCGGTTGTGATTCACTCAAAGTCTGGGGACTCACATTGATATTGCTATCATTGTTTGTCTCCTCATTTGAAAGACTCACCACCGAAGATTCATTCGAGTCAACACTCTCTTGCACAACTTGATGTGGTTGAATACTAGCATCAGTGGTATTATCGGTGGTATTAATAAGTACCTCATATCTCTTTTCTGGCCCTAAGCTGGAGATAGTTGCCATGAGAGCAGCCTTTGCAGATTGAAAGTCATCACAGTCGGAGTCATACGCATCAAGATCATCGGCTTGGTAAGCTGCATTCTGCGTAGTGACAACGTCTTGTTCAGCAATCCCGGGATCAGCAAGAAATGCAAGCTCCTCTTCATCAAGTTCCCTTCCCTGTGCCTGAGCATTTACCAGATAGATCTTTTCTGCAAACCACTGTCCATCCCTTCTCCTCTTGGGTTTCTTACAATCCCTGGACATATGACCCTCTTCCTTGCAGTTGTAGCATGTAATCATTCTCAACTTGCCTGTATTAGCCCGTGGAGGATTGTTGACCATTGGAGCAGGAGCAGGATTGACCGTGCGGGCATTGGTTGATGTGGAAGGTCTCCGCTGATATGGTTGAATTGGCTGAACCATTACCCTGCCATTCTCAATTGTAGCTTGTTGGCGAGAATTGGATGAATTCCTCAACTGATTGTTGGTAGGAGCTGATCCCCTAAATCCTCGTTTGCTTAAAGTCCTTGTGAGATAGGCAGACATAGTGGTTAACACTTCAACTGGATCAGCACCTTGTTTAAATACAGGAACGGGGACTTCCTCATCATCACAGTACATTGCTTGATCTTGAGATGCATAATCACTCGAAGGAATACTCATTTGATCAGGGTAGCTTGTTGGATATGCTGCATTCTCTTGATAAGATGAATATGAAGATTGAGCATAAGGTGCAACATTTGCTGGGTGAGGTTGTGTAGCATATTGTGATGAAGGTGCACTGAACCGATATTGTTGCTGATGTGAGGTGGGTGGTTGTGGTAAAATCGAGTATTGGGGAAAGGCTGGTGTCATGTAAGGTGATGGATGATAGGCTTGATGTCCCAAAATATAAGGAGCTTGGTTTAAAATTGCGTTTTGCGATCTGATGCGTTAAAGGTCAAAAAGACCGATGCGTGATGCGTGTTGCGAATGCGAGCGCAATTTGGACGCGTTGCGTTTTGTATTAAAACAAATAAAAATATATATTTCTACGTAGTAATTTAAACAAACTAGCAATTAAATGCAATAAATTTACAAATAAGTAACTAAGATATGTAAAATAGGCAAATACTCTAATTCTAATACAAATAAGTCATTAAGTCATGACACAATAAGTCACTAAGTCATGACACAAAATACTTGGAAACAACATCATAGACTCTAACTAAATTTTGCTTAAACGAGATTTCTTCCCTTAGTTAATATCGGACAACACGAACAACTTTATTTTGAATTTTGGATTTTGAATTCCATAATTACTACATGGTCCTTGTTATTGTTACCACTGAATGTAGTTGAACATGAAGTCATGAATGATTAGAGTTCATCCTATATATACATGATGAAATAACTTTATAATATACTGAAGGTATACTTATAAGTTATACAAGTGGCTAATAAATCTTAATTCATTTATAAATAAATCAATAGAAAAAGTCAAAACACAAAATATTAGTCAAATTTGAATCACAATATGAGTCCTAGCTTAATTATTTAACATATATGACTATGCATGATCAAATAAAAAATAACATCTTACACAACATGAAGATGCAATAAAAAGATTGGTTGCGGGATTTGGAATAATGTTAATGGTACATGATCACGAATAAAGGGTATTTCAATGTCCGTGTTATGTTTGTTTTCGACGTTTTTAGACAAATTCTATTTTTGAAAGTCTATTATGATACATTAACTTCTTCCAAATAGTTTACTTTTTCCAAAATGACATAAAAACCATATTGCGACAATTGCGGCTGTTGCTAGCATTGCAAAAATGCAACAAGTTGCAATCTAATGCGAGCGCATTTTAGGATGGCCTAGCATCAGGCACCTTGATGCGAAATCTTAAAAGCAATGCAATGATGCGCGCAATTTGCGCAATGATGCGCGCATTTTTAAACCAAGATAAGGAGTGTTGTTGTGAGACAAGCTGGGTTGATTCGCCATCAAAGCTAATGAATCAGGGTACATACCTCGTGGAGAACGGTGCATGATCACATGTTTCTCATGTTGCTGAAGAAAAGCATATAGTTGATCCAAATTGCACTTATGCAGATCCCTGGTTAACTTAACGCCGGTAATATACTCACCCCATTCAGCTTGAGGTAAAGTATTCAAGAATTTGGTGTTAACCTGGAATGGAGCAATCACCAGATTGTATACATTCAGATCATTCATGAGTGTGGTGAATCTGAAGTAATAATCGTGAAGCGTTTCCCCTGGGTTGTAAGTGAATCTGTCAAACAGGTCATACAACTGACATTCCCTTTCCTGCTTGGTGAGAGACGTACCTTGTAGCAACACCTTAAGACGTTCCCATAAATCCTTTGCCACTGTATACTGACTTACCATCCTATAGATGTCATGGGGAAGAGCTTGGAGAATTGTTTGAAGAGCTTTCTCGTCTGCATCGGCAACAAGTTGTTGGGCTGGTGTAAGTTCTTCAAATTCTCTTGGTCGAGACACATTGTTAGCCACGATGGTACCATAGTCAAGTGGACCATTTAAGATAGACTTAACCATAAGCCTCCCATAGACCGGTTTTCCCTTAAGATAAGACATCATCCGGCCTTGCCAAGCTTCAAAAACTTCTTTGATGAGCATTGGCGGGCGATTATCCGTTCCCGTAATCACCGAAATATCCGTAAGTGATGTCATATGAGGCATTACTGAATTCGGATTCATTTTTTTAACTTCAAAGAGACAAAGATTATCGGTTGATCGAGCAGTGAAGTAAAGCTTGTGAATTGTGTTGTGTTTTTGTTGTAAGAAGCCAAGATTAAATCCTCTAAAAAATCGTCGAAAAAACAAGCAAAATAACCCTTGATTCGAAACTTTTTGTTGATTCGGAAGTTTGATTCGGAAGATTAGGCTTGGAATTACCTTGATTCGGAACTTTTGGCTTGATCCGGAACTTCTTGATTCGGAAGTTCTTGGTTCGGAACTTTGGCTTGATCCGGAACTTCTTGATTCAGAAGTTCTTGGTTCGGAACTTTGGCTTGATCCGGAACTTCTTGGTTCGGAAGTTCTTGGTTCGGAACTTTTTGATTCGGAAGTTTCTTGGTTCGGAACTTCTTGATCCGGAACTTCTTGACCCGGAACTTCTTGATCCGGAACTTCTTGATCCGGAACTTCTTGATCCGGAACTTCTTGATCCGGAACTTGTTGATCCGGAACTTGTTGATCCGGAACTTGTTGATCCGGAACTTGTTGATCCGGAACTTGTTGGTTCGGAACTTTTGCTGGGTTAATCAGAAACTTTATACGATGAACAGTCGACCTCTAAAAATGAAGATTAAGCCCAGATTTTGACCAAATAACCCAAAAAGTTTTGTGATTTCAACAATAATAAGTAAAAACTAATACTTATCCACTAATCCCAATCACAAAAACACCAAAAACACCAAGAATCAAGATGGTTTTTCTTAAAGAACACTAATACAATCAAAAACTAAAAAACCACACAAATCACTACCTTAAATCACCCCATAGCTCTTGATACCAAATGTAGAATATTGATAACCTATGAATCTATGAAGGGGTTTGTTGATTTCTAGAGAGAGAAAGTTAGAGAGAGAAAGTGAGAGAAACTATGTGTATTTTATTAAATGGAAACTAGCAAAATGACAACAACCAACCCCTTTCCATGGTGGAAAGGGGTATTTATAGTTCCAAGCAAACATGGGCTTGGGCCGGTCCATGACAAGCCCATGGACCGGTTCTTACTTAAGTTAATAAGCAACTAACAACTATTTTCTAACTACGAGCTATTACAACATAAATATTATTGTGGAGTGACCGATACTTCTAATATACGTAAAAACGTATTTCTAACACCTAACGCAGTTAATAGAACAATAAGGAGAGGTTGGTTGAATCATCTTGATTCTTGTTTTTTGTTAAAATCGAATAGTCCGGTTGGCATCAAAAGATGCATAGGATGAAAGTGTTCCACCCATTTACACCTTTTGGAAACATGTTCATATTTGTGGAACCTTCGATAGGGATTTCATCATTATAAAAAAGTTCAAAATAAGGAATAAATTCAAGTCAATGGTGTCGGTCTTTAAGACACCAATTATCAACATTTCCTATCCCAGAAAATTCCTACTTTTGACTCGAAACATAAACTCCTCCTCTTTCTTATAACCAACGCTACCTACAGCCTTCAAAATTTCACATTCCAAGTCATTGCCATAGAGCTTCATAATCAAAACCGAGTTCAAAATCTAAAAAAACATCCTTAACTACATCCATCTTTCGCAAGGGAATTACAAAGAGAAAATCAAAACTTTTCGGTTTTTGAAAACGTAAAAATCGAATAATCGGTATTTATATTCGATCGATTTTTTGAGTTTAGTTTTTCGGTTTTTTTTCTCACCCCTAGAACCAACTTTGTCATTGTTACATAATGACAAACTACTTTTCTCAACCTGTATATGTGTATTGAGTTCAGTGGTCCGGGTTTTAAAAGGTTTTTAAAACATATTTGAAAAGTCAATGCTTTTTTCTTTTACTAATATTGTCATCGTTACATAGAGTTGAGATCAACATAGACCATCTTTTTAGCATAGACCATATCAACCAATCACTTTCATTCAAAACTTTCCACCTTTTTCTTAAAAATTAAATAACTCACAAACGATAAATCGTCAAGTGACAAAAAATACATCATTACAACGAAAATTAAATCATCTTTCTATCGAGGGGCACATGTATATACTTTCGACGAACTTTTTTTCGACATTTTTTCTTAAGTCACGTTTGAGAGAATCATATATGATTCGTCACGAAACATATATGATTCGTCTCGAAACATATATGATTCGTCACGAATCATATATGATTCGTCACGAAACATATATGATTCGTCACGAATCATATATGATTCGTGATATGAATCATATATGATTTTCTGAAAATCATATATGTTTCGTGACGAATCATATATGTTTCGTGACGAATCATATATGATTCTCTCAGACGTGACTTAAGAAAAAAAGTCGAAAAAAAAGTTTGTCGAAAGTATATACATGTGCCCCTCGTTTGAAAGATGATTTAATTCTGGTCACGATGGTATGTTTCGTTTTGCGTAACGGTTAACGGTTTGTGAGATATTTAATTTTTAAAAAATATATTTTTGTTGTTAGATGGAAAAAATGGGTGGTTGTGATTGGTTGATTGAGTCTATGCTAAAGAAAGGGTCTATGTAGAACTTTTTCCTCGTTACATAATGACAAACTACTTTTCTCAACCTTTAAACTAAAGCTGAGTATCGGTCTAGGACCGGATCGAGCCGGCTAAGACCGGATCGGACCGACGACTGAAATGGTCCGAAACCCCGTACCGAGATCGGACCAAAATAGTTTTGGTCCGGTCCGGCCTTATTAGGCAAAATTGACAAAAAATTTTGTAAGACCGAACCGAACCAGACCGGATTGAGCGGACCGAGGACCGAAATAGTCCAAAACCCCGGACAGAAGACCAGACCGAAATTATATGATCCGGTTTAGTTCGGTCCGGTCCGGTTTTCAGAGCCAGGTCGATTTTAAGTCTGTCATGTTTAACCGTACTTTAAACATAACACTTTGACATGATGCCACATCATCATACTCAAATAAAAAGCCACGTAAATACATTTAGTGACGAAATAAAAGTTTGTTACATTAATAAAAGTTTGTTACATTAAGAAATTGAGAAAATCGAGAAAATGAGTTGGTTAATATTATTTTGAGGAATACTACATCCACTTACAACTCACATAAAAACTTTCACACTATAATGTGACATGTAACTTGCACCAAAAAGAGACTTTAATATTTTATTTGATTGGTTAAAAGGCACATTACCACTATTATTAAAGTGCGTGATTTTTTATATGGTAACAATGATTTTGAGACGGAGGTAGTATTTGAGTAGCGATGCAACGGCTTTGGTGTAATTAAGTCTCGGACTGCGAGCGAGACGCTTCTGAGCTAAAAAAGCAGTAATATGGCTACACTTTACATAAAATCTCGTGTTATATATGGCTCCTCTTGCAAAACCCACCAGCTGTGTTATGTGTTGTGATCGAGATAGGATATTTTTAGATTAAGTTAGAGGTTTTGAGTTATAGAGGAGAAGTGCTGAGATGAGATGGCATGCCCTTATATTTTTGCTGTCGCTAATCAAGATAAGTTGGAAGTGGTGTATCCAGCAGTGGACAAAATAAAAGCAAAAAGTACCGTGATTCAAGTGGAAGCAAAATGTTTGATTCATGTAAGAGTTAGTTACTATAAGTCACCGTTTTACTTACTTCAAGGAAACATTGAATGTAATGTAATCTGTACCGTTTGATGTAATTGTGACGTCAATGTTGCAGATTGTCAAATCATTGAAGAAGAACGATGTACCATATATGCTTCTACCTCACATTCATCTAGAAGTTCCAGAAGTGGTGATCATTGGCATTCTAGGTGTGATTCACCAGAATTTGATAGGCGTGAAGGTAGGGTGGTCTCAAGGAGATATAGTGATGATTAGGATTATCGAGACTGTTCAGAACTGTCACCTCGTCATGCAAGAGACTACAGAGATTATGATAATAAAAGAATCAGATATGAAAGTTCAAGGAGAACGCCTGGTATAGCTCACGTTCAATTGGACTCTGAAAGTCGAAAGTTTAGAGGAAATTTCATCAAAATAGACATTTTTACGACTGGTGGCTATTCTGGTAGAAGCTACTTTGCCCTAACGTAAGGTTAAACACACCTCCCGTAGTCCCGTGTTGATCAGAAAAGTTGTCATATGCCAAAATGGTGTTTGGAACAACGTTTTAAACAGATGGCTATGTATCTTGATACAGTGGGTTTAGGATAGGCAACTGTATTGTATATAGATCTGAATTGTCTTCTGATGTCTCCCGCTAGTATAAATCATACGGGTAGTTTCCTGTTTGGTAGTAAATGAAATGATCAATAACTTGGATGGTTATGGATAAAAGGCTTGCAGACTTGAACACGTCATGAAATTGTCTGCTAGAATAATCTGCCTCGACTGATTAACTGGTTAGATTTGGATATCTCTGGTTATTAATCTGCCTTGAGTCAATATGGTGCCTTGCCATCTTGCCAGAAAACTAACACTAGTACACATGGCTATTTCGACCCGTACCAGGGTAAAGACCCTTTACCCAAAAAACTAATACTGTTACAGATGGCTATTTCAACCCATTTTACTTGTAAAAAGAATGGTGCCCAGTTAGAACCTCTTAAATCAAATACTTTGCAAAACATTTTTAGAATACGAATAAAGGAGTAATTAGTTGTTTTATATAAAGTTCTACACATATAGTTGGGTCTTGGCAGGATCTAGGCGGATATAGCCGGGTCTTGGCATAAATATCCGGGCCTAGCCACAGAATATCCGGGTGTTGGTCGGGTATAACCTGATATATAGCCGGTTCTTTGATGGGTCTTGGCCGGATATAGCCGGGTTTTGTTCGTCTAGTGGGTTGGGAAAAATTGATGAAAGCCGTTAAAGAAACAAATAAAGGGCATTTAACTTGTGTTAAAGCTTACTTCAAATAAGGGTTTTGTTATGTCTTAATGTTTGTTTTATTAGTCTTTATATTAGCTTAATAGTGTCGGTTTCATGTTATTTTAGTAGCCATTTTTACGTATATGGACCAATCAAAACGCTTTATTTTGACAGGTAAGTAAAATTATGTGAACTTATTGACTAATAAAAAGTTAAAATTGAATCCAAATTGTTTAAAATGGAAAAAGCCCATGTTGAATGAAAAAAGCGTTAATAATATATGTGTAAAAATGTGATAAGAAAAACTTTGTAGAAAAAGAAGTAATTAGTTAAATAATGCGCGTGCACAGATGTTAAAACTAGTATAGATATAAAGAAACTTTGAAGAAAACTCGGTAGTGGAAAGACTAGATTAATAATGCATTATAACTTTAATCATCCACTTCCTCCACTAATTACTCGACTAATCACATAAAAGACTTCGAAGAAAACTTGAGACAAAGATTGCATTTTAACTTTAATCATCCATTGTTTTTCCTCCACTAATTCCTCGACTAATAACCTTAAAGACTTCAGAGAAAGTTCGAGAGTGGAGACTAGAATTATGTTGCATTATACTCCAACTTTAATTATGGTTTATCCTCCACTAATTCCTCCAACTTTAATTATGTTTTCTGGACTCGTGTCTCTCTAAGACGAAACAAAAATATTTTTATAATTTTGAGAATAATCAAAATCATTTATAGCGTTTGGGATAGTATACTGGCTTATATTTCAAATAAGGTCATAAGCCACATATGTATGGATTTAAAAACATATAAATTTAGAGAGTGAGGCATTTGGCCAAACAGTTGGCGTGCACAATCAATCAAACAGTTCGCCCTAACACAGTTACACACCTATGATAGCTAATTGAACATCAAATCTGAGTTTATGTTTTAGCCCTAATCTGAAGACCAAAACGATTAAATCAAAAGATAGCACATACCTCGAATCGATTTGACGGTGCTGACTGGCGGTAGTGGTGCGATTGTGGTGGCGAATGACGACGGTGGTGCGGTGGTGTGGTGGTGCGATTTATGCTTAAATTTGGGCTATTTGGATTTTTTTTTTAAATAATTGACTAAATGGGTACTACTTTTATTTTAGTTGGACTAGACAACATAAAAAACATTTTGTTAAACAAATGGGTATTATGGACTATTTGAAGAACATAAAAGTATTTTGTTAAATTAATAAGTCTATTTATTTCTCCTTTAATATTGTTCATTTAACCCATGTACATTTGGTCCAATGTCCATTTGGTCCAAGTCCATTTAGTCCAAATATTAAAAATTGTCCATTTAGTCTACGTCCATGGACCAACGTCCATTTAACCCACTGCCCATACCCGTCCAGTTCACCCATTTAACCGCCCCTAGTTTTTTGAGATGTGGATAATTAGTTATTTATTTTAGATAGAAAATGCCATTGTTTTATTATTATTATTATTATTTATTATTTTTTTAAAATATTATTATTTTAAATTTAAAAAAAACAATTGAATTAAATTACGTTGAAAACCAACCAAGCAGATTGGTAAAATATATCAATTACAATTCTAATACATTACAATTATAACATATTACATAAATTTCAATTACAATTCACTCGAGTTACAATTCCTTTCATCAGTTACAGTTTCTTTCAAAAGATATTATGCACCAAACGCGTCTTAAATGTAATTTTGATATATTAATATATTATAAGTGAATTTAATTAATGTTTTCATTACTTTATTTTAAGTGTAAGGTTAATACGACGTTAGAAGATAGGGCAAATGGCACAAAAATGGGTCCAACTTAGAGCTTGTTTCTAATTAAGGTACCTTACTTTTTTTCTTTCACAAAAAGGTATTCAACTTTTTTGTTTGGCCGATTTAGGTTTTTTTTCACCTTCCGTTAAAAAGCTAACGACCATTTTCATTAGCTGCTGTGTTATACGTACCAGTTTTTTTCTATTCTATTTGTATTTGTGATAAAAATATGGATGTTTTTGTTAAAAAAATGTATAAACTCCAACTGAAATACATTAAAGAACTAAGTATAAGTTTAGTGATTTGATCAAGTGTTAAGTAATTGAATGTTAAGTTATCTTGCAATATTGCTTCTGGAGCCCTAGCACTTGCAACTTCATGTCGACTAGAATATATAGACAATACTTACTTCGAGTCAATAGCTCGGTATAGTTCATACCTTTGGTATAGTAATCGTCAAATGTAGACATCACACGAAGAAATGATCGGCACCATTGCTTTGATTCGGATAAGGGTACCTTTGTGCAATGACGCCAACATAGTCTTCGAATATGCTGTGTCTGGCCCGTGCTCCTGGGACCTTTGGAAGGCGAGGATGTATCCGCTCTAGGAAAGTAATGATATTGGCCAAGATAGGCGATGAAGAATCTCGTCGATATTTAAGGGGACAAAAAAAGGTCTAACTAAGGTTATAAAAGGTTACAATTGTTTGAACAAGCTTAGTGGTAACTTGATAATGCAATAAGCTAAACAGAACACCCTCTGAAGACGAGTAACTAACTGAGTCAAGTTGAGTACTATCAAACTGAAACTCGAATTCGAGTACTAACACCAAGCCTTAAGTTGTGACTTTTTTTTAAGGTTTTGGGATATTGTTTTCCCGCTTTTTTTAAATTGGAGGGAATCTTTTTTAGAATGATTTGTATGTGGGGCTTAGCAAAAGCAAAAACAAAAGTCCCGCATACAAAATGTAAGTGACCTTTTCAATAAGGTTTTCAGTTTCGGTAGAGTTCGGTTTGAGTCAAAATCTAGAAAAACACGTCGGAGTTGAACCGAACCAATCAACCAAAAGGATTGACACAAAATAAAACCAACCGAGTCACTTCGGTTTGGTTGTCTTTCGCAAAAGTTGTTTCCGCTCTAGGTCACGTCGGTTTTGCTCGGGCCGGTTGGTTTGGCTTCGAGAACGGTTATTTATACTCAAAACGTCGTACCTATAACACGACTATCACGCTCCTCGTTGCAGTATAACGACATCGTGCACTCCTATCATACATGAGTCTTTGTGTTTCATGAGGTTGACATGGCTACTTGAGAACAGAAGGCACTGACGAAACTTAAACAGACTGAGTCACTTCGGTTTGGTTCTCGATTCATATCTTTCACAAAAGTTTTTTTTTAGTCTAGATCACGTCGGTTTTGCTCGGGCCAGTCAGTTTTGCTTCGGGAACGGTTTATGGCCATAAAGTCGTACATATAAACAACCATAACGCGTTTTGATGCGTTATAACGGCACCAGGTACTCTTATCATAGAAAATCAAACCAGTTAAGTCTTTTTATTGAACCATCTCACATATTAGTCATGAGTCATGATAATCGCAACCCTTTTATCAAAAGAGTTTGGTATTTCTTTAAAACATAAAACACCGCAATGTACACGTCTGTATAGATTGATATCAATAGATTACTTTAATTTTTGTTAAAACTTAAAAAAATTTAATTGTTTGTTTATTTTTAATTTTCTAAAATGATTAGACATTTTACTATTTTGTAAAAAAAGCTTTAATATTTTTAATTCCATAAAAATAGGCTAAATTTTATAATATAAAATCAAACCTATCAAAATGGAATAAAAAATATTGAAACTAATAATAGTGTCAAAAAATCTAAACCGCTCGTCAAACCAAAACGGACGGTTCAACAAATCAGGTCACGGCCTCTAACTAACAAGCAAAGACGTGAAAGCCTGGTGTGAACTTGGTAACTATGGTACCTCCTTTTTATTGAGTCTTCATCTCATTCATATTTTCCACTGAGGCGATGTGGGACAACCACACTTGTGTATTTTTTTCTACTCTACCTTTGGGAAGGTAATCGTAAATTTGAATATCATTATCTTATTTGTTTCCACAGAGATTCGAATAACTTTTTCCGCACATAAACCTGCAAAGAATTCAAGGAGATTTGAGTATTAGACCAAGTTGAAGAAGGAAATGCGGGACTGGCTATACCATGCATTGAGTCTTCATCTCATTCATATTCCCACTCTGGCGATGTGGGACAACCACACTTGTGTATTTTTTCTACTCTATCTTTGGGAAGGTAATCGTAAATTTGAATATCATTATCTTCTTTGTTTCCACAGAGATTCGAATAACTTTTTTCGCACATAACCATGGTTTCTACCAACAAAGAATACAAGGAGAAATGAGTTTTAAACCAAGTTGAAGAAGGAAATGTTGGGCTGGCTATACTATGCATAATCTTAGCAATTACTCGAGGAGTAAGTAAACTTGGCATGGGAATTGCCCTGAAGGAACACCTAAGTCACAAAATATCATACACCAAAGTCAAATAAAAGTTGTCCAACAGTTTTGCTGTAACAGGAAAGACTGTAACACGTAAAATAGGTCGTATCAGGAACATTCAACAACTTAACCCAAACAGGAAGATGAGTAGGATCTCTCTTTTCAATGTTAACATCAAGTCCCCACAGTGGCGGAGCTAGAAAATTTTATGTGAGAGGGCCGAAACAAAAATTTTCTAGAAAAAACATAAACATGCTTAATTTACGAACAAAAGAAAATTACAAGTCAGCATAAGTTAGAGATAAAAGAAAGTTATCAAGTGTTGGCTCTTCTAAGTGATTTTGATGTTGTCCACTTTTATTCTCTAAAGATTTGGAACATTTACTCCCTTGATTTTGAGATGTTGAACAAGAGTTTTCATTTTTATTATCAATCTTTCTCTTCAAAAAGTTATCAAGTGTTAGGCTGTTTTGTGAGCTTCTTCATTATTGCTAGATTAATAGCAGGAAGAGAAAAAAAATCAAAGAATCAATAACTAGCAAACTAAAGGAAAAAAACCCAAAAGATCATACTTTGGCTCTTTGAATGATAAAATGTAAAAAGACTAGTTGAAGTCTTTTTTGCTTTAAAAGCACTATGGCATCTATTTTGAACAAAACGAGCAAATCAATGCCCTGTAACCTTATACTCCTCCCAAGTCCCAACATTGTTAGCCTTTTTTTGTTTTATCATTCAAAGAATCAATAACTAGCAAATTAAAGAATAAGCATTGATGATGATAATATGTACTTCTATAAAAGCCCATAATCTAATCAAACTTATTGAAGTACTAAACCATCAGGAAGTGAAATCAAATTCAATTTTGGGAAAAATTAAACAAACAGAAACATATGTTATATGAATGATAAAGAAAAATTAACTTTTTACCTTTTGATATTCTTATATCGTCAATTAGAGATGTGCAAGATATATGTTTGTTGAAATGATTGGTTTCCCTTATTGACAAGTTTATAACCTTGAAGGGTGGTTTGGTATCTTTAGTTGGCTTGTTATATCCGTTGGTGTCCTCTTGTGGCTTGTTTTTTGTTTTGTGTTATTGTGCAGGGGTCATTGCTGCCAACTTTTAGATATTGGTGAAGACTGGTCAAGCATTGATAAAAGACGTTGAGAAGACTTTGTGGAGACTTGAGAAACACACACTCATCTTTTTTTTTCTCCCAACAAATCCAAATACTCTATTATCCATCAAACGTTCGATTGTTCAAACGTTTGATTTATATTTCCTTTTGTTGTATTAAAACTTTGTATTCCTGGGTTGCATTCGTTTGAGGACAACCTTTTCTGTTTGTATGTTGATAGCACCCATTTGGGGACTATCTTTGGATTGTTTGATTAATACTACAAGGGGTGGTTGGTTGAGTGCTTCAATCTGGTGTTTGATAAGTTTTCACATGGTATCAGAGCGAAGGTTGCTATAGATCTTGCTGGATCTTGCTTCCTTGCTCTTGTTTCGGTGTTTCTTGACGTTCTTGGTGGTAGACATTGTTGGCCGTCATCAGTTCTACCTGTTTCTGAAAAATCAAAATTAGGGTTTCTAAAACCCTAATTTTATTTTTTGGGGGGTTTTTGATTCCGGTGACTTCGATTAATCATTGGTGACTTGGAATTAAGGTTTGCTGTTATCAGATCTACCTATTTCAAAAAATTCAAAATTATGGTTTCTCAAACCCTAATTTTACTTTTTGGGGGTTTTTTCTGGTGGTTCGTATTGATATCTGGTGGCTTGGGGTTGTAAAACCTTAATCGTGGTTTGGGGATTCTTGTGCTCCTGGTGGTTCCTTATTGCTGTCTTCCCTGGATTTTGTGTTTCTTGACTAAGTGAATCAAGAGCACAAAGTCTTTTGCTTCCTGGTATTGCGTTGTAAGTGATTCGTTTTTTAATTTTTCATTGACCTTACTTGGTGGGTGCAAACAGGTTGGTTAACACCTTGACCCTCCAACCTAGATTGGTGTGGATAACTGCTCTGGCCAACCCCAATTCACCAAGTACTGTGTTGGTGTTCTTGTATTTCGAATCTGTTCTCCTTTATCTTTTTTGTTAATTATTTGTCTTCTTGTATGTGCTATTTGGTGTTTGCCTGCTTTGTTTATTTTTTTAATCTTGTGTTATCATGTCTGGACCTTCCCCTGGTGGTGGTCCTAGTGGTGTTCCTCTACCTAGTAGTGTCTCCACTAGTAATCCTGATTTGATCAGTTCTCTTGATGCTGGCAACCCCCTTCATTTATAGACTAATGATAGTAATATTGGTTCTTTGGTTATTATTAAACTTACTGGTTGTGAAAATTATAGGGTTTGGGCTAATGCTATGAAAATTGCTCTTCAAGCTAGGAATAAAATGGCTTTTGTTGATGGAACTTGTGTGAAATCTGATTATGCTAGTAGTATACCCCTGTCTAATCAGTGGGATAGATGTAATGCTGTTGTCCTGTCTTGGTTGTTAAGTAGTATTTCTGAGGACTTATATCTTAGTCAGGTCTACTCTGAAAATGCTTCTCAAGTTTGGAATGAACTTAGGGAAACTTATGATAAACTTGATGGTTCTATTTTGTTTAATCTAATTCAAAAGATTAATAACTTTAAGCAAAATGGTTTGCCTGTTTCTGAGTACTATCATAAGTTGAATTCCCTTTGGAGGGAGTTTGATATTCTTACCAAATTCTCTCCTTGTACTTGTAATGCTAGGACTGAGGCTGGTAAACATCAACAATTGATGAAGTTAATGCAGTTTTTGATGGGATTAGATGATGTTTATCAGCCCATTAGAAGTTCTTTGTTGACTCAACCTGTGTTACCTGATGTTAAAGATGCCTTTATGATTGTGTGTAGAGAAGAATCTCATAGGGGGCTTGGCTCTAACTCTGGGGTTTCTAAACCCCAGGTTAGTGCTTTTGTTGCTAAGATTGGTGATCAATTTAAAAATCAAAACAGAAACAGTTTTAACAATAACACTAACAAAAACCAAAATCAATCTTTTAACAACAACAGAAATCAGTCTTCTAATAACAACAATGGAAATATGAGGTCTTCTTATAATTCTTTCAGTTGTACTAAATGTGGGTTGAAAGGGCATACTGGTGAGAGATGTTATGAAATCACTGGTTACCCTCCTGGGTACAAGAAAAATCCTAATGTTGTTAATAATAACAACAGAGTTTTTCAAAACAACAACAACAGATCATCTGGTTCTAGCAACAATGTTGATGCTTCTAATCCTAATGTGCTTTTACCTTTTTCTAATGAACAAATTGCCAAGATTATGTCTTTAATTGGGGAAAAGGAGAACTCTGTTGCTCAAACTAATATGGCAGGTATAAACTTTAGATTTTTTAATGCAAACATTTTCTTCAATAATCATTTTCACAGATTTTTTATTGCCAATATGAATTTTAATGGCTTGAATATCAATCTGGGGTGGATCATTGATTTAGGGGCAAACCAACACATCACTAACTCTACTAAAAATATGACAAACATTTTGGACATCTCTGAACTTAAAATTACCGTTGGACATCCTAATGGTACTGTTGCAAAAATAACTCATGTTGGTAATCTTAGACTTACGAACAATGTCATTTTGTTTGATGTGTTGGTTATACCTGAATACAAAGTGAGCTTGTTATCTGTGAACAAAATGATTAAAGATAGTAAATTGCATGTTGGTTTCAATAAACATGATTGTTTGATTCAGGATTCAAAAAGGGAGATTGTTGGGTCAAAAGTTGATGAGTCAAATCACTATGGAAACAAGAAGGACCAAATAAGGCATTAGGAGAAACTTCAAGCTGGTGGACAAAATACAAGAAAGTTTCCCTGCTACAAAACTTTCCACTGCTGTGAAGATTCCCCTGCCATGTACTAAAAACATGGAGATTTGGTCAAGTAGTGATAAGAATGAATAATTCTGTTTTGATTTAGTCATTATTATCTTATTTAGTTTCCATGTATCCCTGAGTTCCTTAAGTTATAAAAGGAACACCAGACCGTAGGTTTTATTCAATCAATTCATACTACACAAATATAACCTATAGAGTCTTTGATCTCTAGGTGTAAAACCCGCATGCTTTTACCATGAATAGGGCCCTTATGATCGTACGTCCTAGATTAAAACTTACCTTATTCAGTATTGATCACATTCATGTGCTATTAATCAAGTAAGTACATACGTGTATGACATGATAAGTATCGATTACGTACGAACTCATGATAAACAGTTAATAGATATTTCACGTGAACATAATTAAATCATGATCACCATTTTAAAACACGAACTAAAATAATTACGTAAATACATATAATATAATTACGAGCGTTAAGAATACGATAAACTACATGATAAAATAAACAGAAACACTTTAAACACGAACACGTTTAACCACGAACGAACACGAAACATCGGGACACGAAAAACATTTGGGTTACCCCATGTGGGCCCCATGAACCACGAAATTAAGGAGGAGAAATGGGCCTAGCCCATCATTTTTACTAAACAAGGGGTTAAGGGAAAAATGCATTCATTTTTCACTTTTCAAGAAATTAAACATAAAACCCTAAAAAGTTTTCTCCTCTCCTTCCTTTTCCCTTTTGTAGCCGCCACCTATAACACACCTAAGAGGGGTGTTCTTGTTGATTTTGATCTTGGATATTGTACAAGTATTAGTGTTTGTTCATCCTTAATTCATCTACACATTCGGTATATCTTTTTAACCTTTCTTTTTAATTCCTTCTTTTGATTTGATTTGGTAAAATTGATTAAGAACATGATGTTTTTAAAACCTATTTTAAAAACATAAAATAAACATGTATTTGGTTAAGAAGTAAAATCAAAAGGGTGTTTTACGGGTGTTTGGTTTAGCCGACGCCTAGACCGTGCCCCAAGGGGGTCACGGCTTGGCCTAGAAACCACCACCGAGACCGTATGGTCCCGGTTTGGTGGTGTGGGTCCCACGGCAGCAAGGAACCAAGGGGAACCCCGATTTGGTTCGGGGTACGGTGTCGATATCATGCCCGGTTCACGGTTCGTTGGTTAAATCATGATCTATGTTACATGTTAATTTTTATGAATCATGAACTTAGGATATAAATCAATTAATAACATGAGATATTAATTAAATCATGACTTAGGTTATTTTAATTATTAATTTAGCATGATATTAATTTAACCTAAGTATTTTATGTTATAAGTTATAATTAATTAATTATTTAAAACATGCCTATAATTAATTAATTTAGACATGACTTAGGTTATATTATTAATAATAATAATACACATTTTAACCTAAGTATTTTCATTTCATTTTAATTAAAACATGTTATACTTTAATTAAATGCTTAACCTATAGTTTAAGTAAAATACATGAAATAATAATTAAACTATATACTATATCATATGACTTAAGAAATCAGCTTATAAACACGTAGACTTATATGTTAGCTTACGTAACCAGCTTAATTCTAAATATGGAAACTTCTATTTATAGAAACTTAATTAAATAAGACAACTAATCTATTAATGGAAACCTTCTATATATGGAAATCTATCTAAATCAGGCAGCTAATCTAATCATGGAAACCTTCTATATATGGAAACTTATTTAATTAAGGCAGCTGATCTATTTTTGGAAACTTTCTATTTTTAGAAACTAATCTATTTTAAGCAGTAAAGTCTATTTTTGGAAACTTTCTATTTTTGGAAACTTTCTATTTTTGGAAAATTTCTATTTTTGGTAACTTTCTATTTTTGGGAACTTTCTATTTTTGGAAACTTTCTATTTTTGGAAACCTGCTATTTTTGGAAAGTTACTTATTATTACACAGTAAGTATAATAATACATGAAATACCAGTAATACTTAATCAGATTAATCAGAATACAAGATAAACACAGTTTAAGGCTTTAAACGGTGAACCAAGACCTAAAACATACCAAGTCAGCTAAAATGAGACATAAAACCCAGTACATAATCAGTGAATCGATACTTATACACGTGTGTATTCATGTAGCGTTAGTGATCCAGAAGTAGGAGTCCTTCTTCCGTTCATTCACTGGACTTGAGGTACGGATTCCCGTCCTTTCAGTATGGACATTCTTTCCTTATTAGGATTTCCCCGTATGCAGCCAACTGTTTTCCCCAGTATTTGTTTTATTGTTTTGAACTGCTTATGTTTAATTAGCATAATCTATAGCCATATACAAGCATGACCAGTTTCACCTAGTTATGGAGGTACCATAACCATAGCATTGGAGGCACCGATGTTATGACTTCCCCACGGCGGAGTGATTGCTCGTGGCGTCCCTTTCAGTTTTGGCCATATTATTATATCAGGTGGGGCGTATGGGTGCATCCTAGTTACATGTTTTATTCAGTATTTCATGGTGAATGTGGTGTGTGCCTTGCATCCTTCACAAGGAGTTGATCCCTCCTACCCAAACCAGTATATTAATTAGAGGCATCCCCTCTAATCAGCATGATGAGGTCACCCCTCCAAGTATTCATGCACGTGACCTTTTCATGACCTATATGGGCTATGGTATATTTATGTTAAAACAGTTTTCATAAGATAAACATAAGGCTTTTCGAACTATAAAACCAGTTTTCTTAATACTTAACCAGTTTACTCAGAACTTAGTCTTCTGCTGTTATATGTTGCATGCTTATCCTATTTCATGCTATATTGTATATCCGTGCACTGAGCGTTTTGCTCAGCCGTTACTTTCCTTTCCATGTCCCAAAACGGCAGGTACCCAAGACTCGAGCATTTGGAGGACATGCATAGGATGGAAGCTGCCATAGACTTCTTCTCCTGTTTCCTTCATATATTTATGCTTGTTTAGTCTTTCATTCAGTTCATTTACTTTGTTATGTTTTGGGCTTATGTTTGGGAACCGATGTTTGATTCCGGTTTTCCATATGGTCATGTATGTTTTACTACATATTACCTTGCATGCTTTGATGACACGCCATAATTATGCGTGACATTCCATTTATCAAAATGGGGTGTTACAATTATGGTATCAGAGCCCAAGGCTTCGACCTTTAGGCTCTAAAACTCGACCTGTGACTAGTGGGTAGTCACCAGGAGCTTCCTAAGCCAACGATTGTTATTCCACGTATTGATGTTTCAGCGCGTTGTTGTTTTAACCATTATGTTTTCAGCACCTTTTGTTTTAGCCATGACGTTTTCAGCACCTTGTTGTTTTCACCATGATGTTTTCACCAGTATCGTCTTACTAATATGGAATGAACAACCGTCATCCATACTTAGTTATGTGTCAGTGTCTATGCATGATGTTCCTAGTGAACTATGATTATATGAACTGAACCCCAGTAGTTCATAATTTTCACATAAAATTTTTTCTGTTAAGTTTTGACAATGACTTTTAATTATTATGTTCCATGCATTCATGCATTTATATCATATGTCATCTGTTGCAGGAATTTTGACTAAGTAATGGTTGGTACAGGACTGGCCCTATTTAGTCGCATGTGCTTTTATCGAAACTTTTAACTTTGGGACCGACCCATAGGCGTCCCCTCGCCATGTCTTTTGTTTTGGAACCGACCCATAGGCGTTCCCTCGCACATATAAAGGTTTTATAAACTACATTACGCATTCATGCACTGTTTTCTTGCATAAAATTTTTCTCATGATTTAAATTGGCATAAAAATTTTTTTTCATGTCCCATCATAAGTTATTATGTCTTTATGTCAAGTATGCCTTCATACTGTCATGGTTAACTTCAGTTTCATGCTGATTATGTTATACACTTCTTCGTAATAGATGGTTTCGTGTTTCCTCGTGATAATTACGTCTTCATGTTGATTATGTTTCACGCCTCTTTTGTTATTTACGTTGTCCTGCAAGACATTGTTAGATTTCTTGAATCATGCTTTCATGATAGTCATGGTTGGTTTCCATTGATCATGCTGTCAGGCAAATCATCGTTGAATTTTGTGTAACCACACTTTAGCGTTTCTCTATGCAACCAGAATGATGTCTATGCTAATACTGTCAGGTTATCATGATGGTTTTCTTAACCGTTTAACCGGTTTACTTTCCTTAAATCATGACAAATGAACGAGTCCATACTGATCATTTCATGTGCATTCCATGTGTACTCCACGTACCGTAATTCATGTGTATTAATCCATGTGTATTCTACTTGCAATACTTCACGAATATTCGCTAGTCGATTCTAAATCATCTCAGGCGTATGTTCACTTGCTGATATTCTACAAGGTTGTCGATGCCGCTCATAGCTTGGAGATGTTACTGAAGGTTGATGCTGCTGATGTTGGGAGACGCTACGAGATGCTGATGCTGATGCTGTTCACAACCTGGAGATCCTAAAAGACGAAGACAAAGGCGTCGGAGCAAAGCAATTGGACGAGAAGATGCTTCACCATCAGACAATTCCCATCAATCATTGTCCCAAATTCATAATTACATGTCACACGTCGTTCGGCTGTCATTTCAGCCATATGAGTGCAAACCAGTACCAGCCGGCCACTCAGCTAAATAGTTACATGAGTCACTGTCATGAGAATGACCGTCATGGAACCGACAGACAAGATGATAGTAACCACTACTATGACAGCAACTATCCTAGAAATCACAACCGAGGCTCCGGCCACGGACGTGATCAGAAATACAAATGATCAGTAACCCAACCGATCCGCCAATTCTGGCATTTTAACCTAATATTTGTAGTTCTAATTGTTTCACATCTCGAGACACATGTCAAGACATCAGTCAAGACACATGTCTCACGTATACTTTCTGAGGAAACATGTCAAGATACCAGTCAAGACATATGTCACGCTTACATTTCTCAGGACACGAGTCAAGACACATGACTCACGTCTAATTATGGAGCATTTCTAAGAAATTCAGGGTACCCTCCAAGGGTATATCCATTTTGTTGTGCCATGTATTAATCAGGCCACAAGAATTTCAATACCATTACCGGCGCATAAGTGAGAACTGTCACGTTGCCGATGTCACTTTCATTTCTTTCACCATATTTCATGTATTCATGACCATGAAGGACGCCTTTCGTATTCCCACGCATACGAAGGTTTTCCTTCAGCTTAAGGATAAGACCCAAGCTGCTAACGCATTTCCTCGGACAGACACGAGATGAATTTTATCCTAATTATGTACTATGAACACCACACCATGCTATGATTCATAATTATGTACAGTAATGTTCAGGCTCCTGAATACATTCAGTTTGATTTCCATCAGGAAAATCTATGCAATTATCTATGCTTACAAGCATGTGCATTGTTAGCCATGGTCGCTAAAATTTTCTAGCTGTCAGTAAGACACAACCACTTAACTCTTTTACGCATAGCCAGTTGATTATTCCAAAGTCTTCCTTTACATTCCAGAAGAACCTTCAAGGAGAAGGATGGTACCATGAGATTATGTGTCGACTACCGTCGACTTAAACAAATCACCATTCATGACCGTTATTCTCCTCCACATATTGACAACATGTCCAATCAACCGTATGGTGTTAATCACTTTTCCAAGATCGAACTCACGATCATGCTGCCAACAATGATGAGTGGAAAAGCAGGATATGTCCATGACTGCTATTCGTACACGACTCGGTCATGCTAAATGTATGATTTTGAATTAGTCTCATCAATGCTCCAACCGCATTATGGACTTAATAAATTGAGTTCCATGAACTCCTAAACAAATTCATCAGCGTTTTCATTGAGGATAACCTGATTTCCTCTAAGCCTAGAGAAGAACAGGAAGACCATATCTGCACTATGTTGCAAATTCTATGACAAGAGAAATTCTACCCTGGAAAATTTTCCAATATCAATTCTGTTTGATTACAGTGACACACTGAATCACATGGGTTTCTATGGTTAATCTTACCATGACTCAGCTTATGCGTAAAGGAGAGAACCCTACACTACATTAGGTGTTCTAGGAAATCCTACGCTAGGAGAAGTCTGATTCAAAGACTCAGAGTTTCGCAACCTTCTATGTATCAAGTTTCTACGAAGCAGGATACAGCTACGTCCATATCTGTGTACCTGACATACCAACAGGCTAAGATAGGACACCAACAAACTGGGATGTTTCATCATCTGAAATGTGTCCCGTATGGGATTCGAACTCGTGACCTATTGTTTGATGGACCAACGTGTTTACCACCTGGGCTCAATGCTGATTTTGGTTAACTAAAATGGGACAAGATCTACACGGATTTTGGTTACCAGATTTCAGCAAACTCAGAAGAAGCAGGATGCTATCTAGGTTATTATCAACAGTTTGATCAAGTCTGCAAAATCCTTACATCCTTACGGATTTCAGAACCAACAGATTGAACAACCATGTTCCAGCCAAGGCTCATCCGATCACTTGGCAATCCCTCAGCTATCGGGTCAGACAAAGATTCGTAATTGTACTCCTAACTTACTTCACGTCTTCATTCTAATTCCACGACTTGCTTTCGCGCTCACGTTCATGACACTATTCACGTTCATGATCGTATTTTGGCTTACGATTCTACGTTCATTTCTTTTCTCGTTCTGGAAGTTGCAAGAACTTGTGAGACTAGACCCAAGTTTAGTATAACTCTCCATCATCAGATAGACGTTTCACGTCATATTCCACGTCTCACCTTGTAGCGTTTGGCGTCACCGCCATTATATTATATGATCACGATATGTCTCACATGTCATGTTCATTCCACGTTCCTCATATCATGATCAAATTAGGTTACACGTATCATGGATCACGATATGTTTTCTCATACTACACTCGCCATATCTCCACGTAGCACGTTCAAAATTTTTCAAGTATCACGTTCAAAATTGTTCACGTACTACGTTTCTTTATGTCTCGCGCATCGTTTCTAGTTATCAGTTAAGTTAGATGGTCTTGCATCGTAACATTTCAGTTACCCTTGCACGTTAACTCTTATTTTTCTCGATCGAATTTAGGGGATCTACCTTCCGTTGATAACCAAAAATTTCTTCGTATTCCAAGTCAAGGTCAGGAGGACCAAGATTTATCATTAGTGTCAGGATCTTCTGAAGGAAGCGTTCCAAGAGGGAGGCCACTTGGAAACGGACAAGTTCATCCGGACTTTTATCCGTTTTTCTCATCAATTAGATATGTCCTTTCAGTCACGTCACGTTCCATGTCTTTTCAAGACATGTCACGTTCCACGTTCCCTTCTACCATGTCACCTTCATTTCCGTTATTTTGCATACCTTTCCAGTTTGATTCGGGTATGTTTTGCTTCCAGTTACTTTATCTATAATTCGGGGACGAATTATTCTTTTTAGGGGGGAAGAATTGTAAAACCCGCATGCTTTTACCATGAATAGTGCCCTTATGATCGTACGTCCTAGATTAAAACTTACCTTATTCAGTATTGATCACATTCATGTGCTATTAATCAAGTAAGTACATACGTGTATGACATGATAAGTATCGATTACGTACGAACTCATGATAAACAGTTAATAGATATTTCACGTGAACATAATTAAATCATGATCACCATTTTAAAACACGAACTAAAATAATTACGTAAATACATATAATATAATTACGAGCGTTAATAATACGATAAACTACATGATAAAATAAACAGAAACACTTTAAACACGAACACGTTTAACCACGAACGAACACGAAACATCGGGACACGAAAAACATTTGGGTTACCCCATGTGGGCCCCATGAACCACGAAATTAAGGAGGAGAAATGGGCCTAGCCCATCATTTTTACTAAACAAGGGGTTAAGGGAAAAATGCATTCATTTTTCACTTTTCAAGAAATTAAACATAAAACCCTAAAAAGTTTTCTCCTCTCCTTCCTTTTCCCTTTTGTAGCCGCCACCTATAACACACCTAAGAGGGGTGTTCTTGTTGATTTTGATCTTGGATATTGTACAAGTATTAGTGTTTGTTCATCCTTAATTCATCTACACATTCGGTATATCTTTTTAACCTTTCTTTTTAATTCCTTCTTTTGATTTGATTTGGTAAAATTGATTAAGAACATGATGTTTTTAAAATCTATTTTAAAAACATAAAATAAACATGTATTTGGTTAAGAAGTAAAATCAAAAGGGTGTTTTACGGGTGTTTGGTTTAGCCGACGCCTAGACCGTGCCCCAAGGGGGTCACGGCTTGGCCTAGAAACCACCACCGAGACCGTATGGTCCCGGTTTGGTGGTGTGGGTCCCACGGCAGCAAGGAACCAAGGGGAACCCCGATTTGGTTCGGGGTACGGTGTCGATATCATGCCCGGTTCACGGTTCGTTGGTTAAATCATGATCTATGTTACATGTTAATTTTTATGAATCATGAACTTAGGATATAAATCAATTAATAACATGAGATATTAATTAAATCATGACTTAGGTTATTTTAATTATTAATTTAGCATGATATTAATTTAACCTAAGTATTTTATGTTATAAGTTATAATTAATTAATTATTTAAAACATGCCTATAATTAATTAATTTAGACATGACTTAGGTTATATTATTAATAATAATAATACACATTTTAACCTAAGTATTTTCATTTCATTTTAATTAAAACATGTTATACTTTAATTAAAATGCTTAACCTATAGTTTAAGTAAAATACATGAAATAATAATTAAACTATATACTATATCATATGACTTAAGAAATCAGCTTATAAACACGTAGACTTATATGTTAGCTTACGTAACCAGCTTAATTCTAAATATGGAAACTTCTATTTATAGAAACTTAATTAAATAAGACAACTAATCTATTAATGGAAACCTTCTATATATGGAAATCTATCTAAATCAGGCAGCTAATCTAATCATGGAAACCTTCTATATATGGAAACTTATTTAATTAAGGCAGCTGATCTATTTTTGGAAACTTTCTATTTTTAGAAACTAATCTATTTTAAGCAGTAAAGTCTATTTTTGGAAACTTTCTATTTTTGGAAACTTTCTATTTTTGGAAACTTTCTATTTTTGGAAAATTTCTATTTTTGGTAACTTTCTATTTTTGGGAACTTTCTATTTTTGGAAACTTTCTATTTTTGGAAACCTGCTATTTTTGGAAAGTTACTTATTATTACACAGTAAGTATAATAATACATGAAATACCAGTAATACTTAATCAGATTAATCAGAATACAAGATAAACACAGTTTAAGGCTTTAAACGGTGAACCAAGACCTAAAACATACCAAGTCAGCTAAAATGAGACATAAAACCCAGTACGTAATCAGTGAATCGATACTTATACACGTGTGTATTCATGTAGCGTTAGTGATCCAGAAGTAGGAGTCCTTCTTCCGTTCATTCACTGGACTTGAGGTACGGATTCCCGTCCTTTCAGTATGGACATTCTTTCCTTATTAGGATTTCCCCGTATGCAGCCAACTGTTTTCCCCAGTATTTGTTTTATTGTTTTGAACTGCTTATGTTTAATTAGCATAATCTATAGCCATATACAAGCATGACCAGTTTCACCTAGTTATGGAGGTACCATAACCATAGCATTGGAGGCACCGATGTTATGACTTCCCCACGGCGGAGTGATTGCTCGTGGCGTCCCTTTCAGTTTTGGCCATATTATTATATCAGGTGGGGCGTATGGGTGCATCCTAGTTACATGTTTTATTCAGTATTTCATGGTGAATGTGGTGTGTGCCTTGCATCCTTCACAAGGAGTTGATCCCTCCTACCCAAACCAGTATATTAATTAGAGGCATCCCCTCTAATCAGCATGATGAGGTCACCCCTCCAAGTATTCATGCACGTGACCTTTTCATGACCTATATGGGCTATGGTATATTTATGTTAAAACAGTTTTCATAAGATAAACATAAGGCTTTTCGAACTATAAAACCAGTTTTCTTAATACTTAACCAGTTTACTCAGAACTTAGTCTTCCGCTGTTATATGTTGCATGCTTATCCTATTTCATGCTATATTGTATATCCGTGCACTGAGCGTTTTGCTCAGCCGTTACTTTCCTTTCCATGTCCCAAAACGGCAGGTACCCAAGACTCGAGCATTTGGAGGACATGCATAGGATGGAAGCTGCCATAGACTTCTTCTCCTGTTTCCTTCATATATTTATGCTTGTTTAGTCTTTCATTCAGTTCATTTACTTTGTTAT
The DNA here is from genome assembly GCA_025667525.1 of Glebionis coronaria. Classification (NCBI taxonomy): domain Eukaryota; kingdom Viridiplantae; phylum Streptophyta; class Magnoliopsida; order Asterales; family Asteraceae; genus Glebionis; species Glebionis coronaria. The sequence goes on from JANFOE010002145.1 coordinate 380,203, forward strand.
GTTTTGGGCTTATGTTTGGGAACCGATGTTTGATTCCGGTTTTCCCTATGGGCATGTATGTTTTACTACATATTACCTTGCATGCTTTGATGACACGCCATAATTATGCGTGACATTCCATTTATCAAAATGGGGTGTTACACTAGGCATGGGATTCAATGTATAAATGCCTAGAGTGGTTTGTGTTAATCATATATAATACAAACCCTTTGGGAATTATTCATCTTTGTTAAACATCTTACTCATGATCATTAGTCTTATTCCGCTATGTTATCATATGAATGATGATCAACCTAGATAAAACGGTTTCGACTGTTTGAGTCTAAAGATCTTGGATTCAACAAGTGGTATCAGAGCGGGTGGCTCGATATCTAGGTGAATCAAGGTGTTTTTCGTGTTCTTGTTGCTGTGAAGATCTAGGGTTTGTCTAAAACCCTAGGTATTAATTAATTTTTGTTTCTGTTCTTGACGTGTGGTTTTGGTGCACTGAAACAATCATATGTTATTCGTACAAATAAAAGGAAAAAGGCTACGTTGGTGGAACAATATTGATATATATATTTATATTGATAGTCGTGAAGACAGTGACGTTTTGTTCAATCCATATGCGGTGTTTTTCTTTTAACGAGACAATCAAAGGACTCATTGGCTAGTTTTGTTGTTTATTATTTGGTGGGGTCAAGTAATATTCATATATTAGTTTTGCCAGACTTTGTGTTCACACGAAGGGTAGCATTCACACGATTTGAGTTTGGAAGCACCATTGTGTTCACACGGATTGAATAAGAAGTGGAGAGTGACGTGAGATGCGTATTGCTCAAAAGGTTGTTGGTTCACTTCTGAAACATCGTATTAATTACGTGATATTGTTGTTTAAGGTCTCAACTGCTATCGAGAATTTGTCGAAGTATTTGATGGTCCTGACATGTTTGTAGCAGTAAGTAATTAATCACGAATGTGTGATGGGTCTCACAACCAAAAAGGGTTTAAATGATTGGTAAAAAGAAATTCAAGGTGGGGACAATGAAGTTGTTTTACTCGGCCAAAGAAAGATTGTTACTGATGTCATCATTGGCCATATGTGTCCTGTCTTGAATGAAGCAACTTTGTTCACGTGGGTATAGCAACAGACTGAGAGGGTAATATTTTATTCGTAGATGTAACTTTGAATTGTGTTGTTTTTGTTATTTATATTACTGTTATAAATTCATTCCCACTTTGTGTGGGTTTGGCACAGTTAATAACAAAAAGATTGGCATTAAAAGTTCCCCCTACTTTTGAAAAAGTTCCCCCTGCTTTCATTAAAAGTTCCCTCTACTACGTTCCCCTGCCTTCAATTTTTCCCCCTGCTTTCATTAATAGATTCCCAATATTTTTGAAAGTTCCCCCTGCTGTCAGATATGAATTTTGGGACAACAGAGTTTTGGAGTTTGGTTATTCACAACAATTTGGCTTAAAGATATAAAGGCTTGATTTAATTTTATTGATTACGAAGAAAAGTTTTTATCATTTCTTTGAAGACGAAGTAGATTTTCGCGGGTATGTGTTTTATTCTTAAACACCTAATGACAAAGTGATACAAGATCTAGGAATATGTGATTTTTCTTATGGTACTCTATGCACATATTTTCTATCACTTGAAGGAGTTACATTATCGTGCTCAGTGTCTCATTTTGATGGTAAATGAGGATTTTTGTATGTATAAGCTCTTTGTCACGTGGTTAGTGCAATTTATAGAATACAAGCTCGGGTTATTCTACTTCATCATCAAAGTAAGTTATAATCAGTTTTCTTCATATGCAATCATTATACAAAGCCTACAGAATTGAAGATTCATCAATGACTAGCACAATTTAAGGGGAAGCTAAATTGTTGAAGTGCTAGTCATTCACATATGACATCAAGGTGAAGATTTTTGCTACTTCTCATTAGTATTACTACAACTAGTGTGAGTATCTACTGCTCAAAATCATTTTTTATTAGGGCTGCTTCCCTATGTGCTTCATGGAGGGTATTTTGAAAGGTGCAATGCTTGGGTTAGAAGTATGGTATTGGTTGGTAGTAGTTAAAAATCAAGGTTGCTCATATAGAAGACCCCTATTTGATCATGTCAAAAAGGGGAAGTGGTCTACAGAGAATGTTCAGCCTGTTGATCTTTGATGTTGTATGCTTAAGGGGAAGTGTTTTGACATCATCAAATAGGGGAAGATTGTTGGGTCAAAAGTTGATGAGTCAAATCACTATGGAAACAAGAAGGACCAAATATGGCATTAGGAGAAACTTCAAGCTGGTGGACAAAATACAAGAAAGTTTCCCCTGCTACAAAACTTTCCACTGCTGTGAAGATTCCCCTGCCATGTACTAAAAACATGGAGATTTGGTCAAGTAGTGATAAGAATGAATAATTCTGTTTTGATTTAGTCATTATTATCTTATTTAGTTTCCATGTATCCCTGGGTTCCTTAAGTTATAAAAGGAACACTAGACCGTAGGTTTTATTCAATCAATTCATACTACACAAATGTAACCTACAGAGTCTTTGATCTCTAGGCATGGGATTCAATGTATACATGCCTAGAGTGGTTTGTGTTAATCATATATAATACAAACCCTTTGGGAATTATTCATCTTTGTTAAACATCTTATTCATGATCATTGTTCTTATTCTGTTATGTTATCATATGAATGATGATCAACCTAGATAAAACGGTTTCGACTGTTTGAGTCTAAAGATCTTGGATTCAACAAGTGGTATCAGAGCGGGTGGCTCGATATCTAGGTGAATCAAGGTGTTTTTCGTGTTCTTGTTGCTGTGAAGATCTAGGGTTTGTGTTAAAACCCTAGGTATTAATTAATTTTTGTTGCTGTTCTTGACGTGTGGTTTTGGTGCACTGAAACGATCATATGTTATTCTTACAAATAAAAGGAAAAAGGCTACGTTGGTGGAACAATATTGATATATATATTTATATTGATAGTCGTGAAGACAGTGACGTTTTGTTCAATCCATATGCAGTGTTTTTCTTTTAACGAGACAATCAAAGGACTCATTGGCTAGTTTTGTTGTGGTGCAAGAAGCCCCTTGGAGCGGTTTTTCTTGCTACATCAACCTGTATAAAATGGTTCAGCTGAGTTCAGGTTATGTTAAAAATATATATACCCCTAAAAAAAATAATACTCGGGTTTTTGGGCATTACACACTTGGACATAATTAATTGCTGCAAGCAAAAAGCATAATTATAGCAATTAATCTCACACAGAATATACTGGGAGGTACTGATGCTCGGATAGAGATTTTGACATTGCAAAATAGCTTACTGCTTTGGTTAGTCAAATTTTCAGACATTACTCGAGACCCTTATTGCTTCCAATCAAAAGAGGAGAAAGAACAGGAATAACTTGATAATAGTCACAAACCATATGATTAAGACAATATTGTGGCAAATTCAGTAGAAAACAATTGGTTTGAGGAAAATTTAAACAAACGAGTTTCACACATATGATGCGTACTAAACGTACTCTTATGTCTCTTACACTTATGCAATACGAAAACTAAACTACACGTACAAACATGCTTGACAATGCAACATTTATTCGTCTACTAAATGCCCTTGTTATAGTTACTTTCAACTTCACAATGCAAGCTTCGTATTAAACCTGAAAGAGTTAAAAAGACAAGAATAAAACTATTTTAGTGATAATTTATTGGCCAAATCATGTAAAATCACATTCAAAAAAAGGGAGAACAGCGTACCTTATATATTCTGAAGCACATCGAGAATACGCTGCAATTCAATGACAACGACATCTATTTTCATTCGTTGTGGTGGGGAATCCACAGAGCATGATACTCCAATCTTGATAGTTGGAACTAAACATTCTTCCACTTTCTTTGCCTTATCTTCGGTACTTTGCAACACAATTGCATCATTATCGATAACATCGATTACATGATCTGGTAACGCCATGTAAGCAAATTTATGAAGGCTAAGACCATCGTTAAACATGTCGTCTGTTGGCTTTTTCCCAGTCATCAGCTCTAGTAATAATATTCCAAAACTATAAACGTCGCCACTACTTGTCATTTCACTCCCGATACCATACTCTACAAATTAATTTACAAAACTGTAGTATGCAAGTATAAATATCAGGGAATACAAGAATCATATATTACAAAAAATCATATATTACCTGGAGGTGCATAACCAATTGTTCCTTTAACCCCAGTTGAGTTGTTTTGGTTTAAGTCTGTACCAAGGAGTCGAGCTAAACCAAAGTCTCCAACATGAGCCACCATATCATCATCAAGCAGAATGTTTACTCGGCTTCAAGTCACCGTGAACTGTTGGGAATAAATTATGGGTCAGTTCACTAGACGCTGATAAGAAGAGTTCAAGCGCTGATAAGAAGAAGTTGGACGCTGACAGCCAAGCGTTGACATTTGAAGAAGTCAACGCTGACAGCCTTGAAGACAAGCACTGATGGAATATATCTTCATACGAATCTTTTTGTTTATTTGTTTCTTTATTTGTATATGGTAAAGATAAACTCGACATTGTATTTTCCATTATTATCTTTACCTAGAAAGTTGATTCGTAGCTTCTTGTACAAGACTTCTTAATCTATAAAAGAAGATCTTTTAGGTTAATGTTAATCATCAGTTATAATAAGTTTTCACAAGTATTCGACTGTTAAACCTCTTTCATTGTAATCAAGTTCGATTATTCTAATACAAGTGAAAGTTTGTTTAACATCTTTGTGTTCTAGATTAAGTGTTAATTCCGCATAACACTTAGTTACTTTATTCATAAGCAAAGGTTTCTCTACGTGTATTACTTGATCTAATCTCGTATACATAAAGCTTAATCGATCTAAGTTTGGGATCAACAAGTGGTATCAGAGCTTGTTGAGAAACTTTTGATCTTTAAGTAACGCAAGAACCCTAAAACACCAAAAACCCTAAAACAACGAAACCCTAAATTTCTCAAAACCCTAAAAACATCATGTCTGGCTCAGAACAACCTCCTGCTCCTGTTTTGCTACAAAGCAACACCACAAACCCTAGTATCAAAATTCCCATGTTTGATGCCAGGAACTTCGAGCTTTGGAAGTCCAATTTTGAGCAATATGTAGCCATCCATGACTACACTCTTTGGGAGATTGTTGAATATGGGAACACATTCAACAAAGCTCAAAAGATTGCTAATGCTATTGCTGCAAGGGTAGCTGTTCCTAATTGTCCTGAAGCTGATAAGAAGGAAAGGCCTGAATATGGAAGAGCTGTATCTGCTGAAGATATAGCCAAGAAAAGGGTGGACATGAAAATCTTGAACATCATGAAACAAGCCTTGGGTCATGAGAATCAGCACAAGTACAAACGCTTTGAGTCTGCAAAAGAGCTTTGGGAAGCTCTTGAAGTAGCACATGGTGGCAATGCTGACACTAAAGAAGAAAAGAAGAAGCAACTCATGCATGAGTATGCTGTCTTTAAAGCTCAACCCAATGAGAATCTCAGCAGTGTAAGAAGTAGACTGCTTGACATTACAAGTCAACTTTCCTTCATGGGAACACAGATTGATGACCCTGACTTGAATGCTACTTTTCTCAAAAGCCTTGGTGAGGTATGGAAGATTGAGGCAAGATCCATTCTTGTCAATAACACCCATAAAACCTCTAGGTTTGATGACATCTTCAACAAACTAAGACTGTTGGAGAATGAATGGCTTTTGGAGAGTGATAATAAACCTTCCAGTAGCAACATGGCCTTCTTCTCACAAAGTGAAGGTCAATTTGATTCCATGAACTCCTATGGACATCCAGTCACTGGATCTACATGTGTCAACGCTGGATCACATCCTGTCAGCGCTGGATCATATCCTGTCAACGCCTTACACTCAAGCGTTGACACTCACAACTTTGGCGCTGATTGAACTAAACCTGCTGGTTTAGATCTAGATACTGTGTGTGCATTCATTGCTTCTTTACCCAGTGATTCAAGGATTACATATGAGGATCTTGAGCAAATAAGTGATGAGCAATTGGAAGAGATGGACATCAAGTGGACTATGGCTCTTGTAAGTCTAAGAGCAAACAGGTTTAATAGAAGGTTCAAGAAGAAGATGACCTTTGATGCTAAGGATGTTGCTGGATTTGACAAATCCAAAGTTGAGTGCTACAATTGTCATCGTATGGGGCACTTTATGAGGGAATGTAGATCTCCAAGAAGATCTGATGCTGGTAAGCCTTCAAGCCAAATGGTTAAGAGCCAAGATTCCAAGGCCATGGTAGCTGTTCAACAAATTGATGGTGTTGGAGGATGGGACTGGAGCTGGATCTTTTTGGCTAAGGATAAGGAAGAGGATAAAGCATTAGTTGCTGAAGTTAAAGAAGAGCATGTTGAATATGCTCTCATGGCACACTCCTCCTCTTCATCAGATAATGAGGTATATGATGATGCTTTCTGTTCTAAGGGTTGTCGTTTAAATACTGAAAAACTAAATAAGGAGATAGTAAAATTATTAGATGAGGCAAGTTCTGAAAGATGCAAAGTATCTAATTATCAAATTGCTCTCACCCAAACAGAAAGGACAGTAGCTGAGTATAAGAAAATGGAGTTTGATTTAAAGGATAAAATAAATATCTTAAAACATGAGTTACATCAAAGTAAAGATATTCAAGATATCACAAACAGGGTTAATCTTGATTTGATAGCTAAGTTAGATGAGGCTAACAAAAATAAAGATAATGTGAGTCTTAAAATCCAGAGATTTGATAAGGCCACACAAACCCTAGGAGAGTGTGTTAGTAAACAAAGAGACTCTAAGGACATGAGTGGGATTGGGATGAAAGATTATACTGGTGTTCCACCACCAGCTGGGGATTTCTATGGTGTCCAATCAAAGGACTTATCTTGGACTGGCTTGCCAGAACTCCAAGAGAAGGAATTCATTCCTCCACCTAGAGTGACTTCCCCAGTTGAAGAGTATAAACAAAAACTGACTGACCTAGATGAGTGGAAGAAAGCTAACCACACTTTGTTTGTTAAGGGAGGTTTGTTGTGTGAAAGTCCAAATGAGCCCACACCAATCACGAGCCATGATCCTACACCTATTAAAATCACACATCCAACCACTGGCAAAGCTGTTGACCTTGGCTCACACACTGTTAGAAAACCTAGTGTTAAGTATGCAGAGATGTATAGGAATACTAGGTCACCAAAAAGCCAAGTTAGTAACCATGGAACAGGCTTCTTTGCTTCTAGACCTAAGACTATGTCTAGAAAAGCCTGTTACACTTGTGGTAGCTTTTCACATTTGGCATACAAATGTGTCAACGCTTCAAATGTCAACGCTGACAAGAACCATTTCAGCGCTGACAAAAGTCAACATAGGTCAAATACTGTCAGACACAAAACCTTTGTGAACAAAAGTTCACAAGTTGTTAGACCAGCCCCATTCTTTTCTAGAGGGTCTAACACACATGGCCTAAGACCTTTCCAAAAGACAAACACTTGGTCCAATAGGCAATGGGTTCCTGTAGCAAACCCTAGGTTCAACGCTGATAAAGGCAATCGGGGCGCTGACAAGAACAATTTCAGCGTTGACAAACACACTGCCAAACCTAGGTATTTGCAACCACAGGGAAAGGGGTCTAAAGCTTCTACTAGCTTAACATGGAGACCAAAACAAGACCAAAACCCTAATTCTACTGGTCTTTCTATGACATGCAACAGGTTTCATTATATTTCAAAGGTCATGTCAAGACCAATTGGGGTTAACTGGGCATTTCATCCAAAAAGGGATGAAAATGGGGTTGTTATGAGAACCAAATCTGTTCTTGTTGAACAACCAGATGAATCCAAGTCTTCCAAGGCTTGGGTTCCCAAAGAAAACTAATTTGTTTTCTTATGTGCAGGGCATTCAAAAACAGGTTAATGACTATGGATATTGGGACAGTGGATGCTCTAGGCACATGACTGGGAAAGAAGATTACTTGAGTAACTTCACTCCCATTGAAGATGGTGATAAGGTTCTCTTTGGGGGCGGATATGGAACTATCACAGGCAAAGGAACTCTTCTCACCAACAACTTACGTT